>JAPYZS010000002.1:0-381519 GCA_030522925.1 Trissolcus japonicus
GTGGTCACTTTCAACATCATTCCAGAAAATATTGGGAGGTGTAAAAACAATTTTCTGAAAAAAAAAAAAAAAAAAAAAAAAACATTTTTTATTAAAAAGTTAAATTTATTTAAATTATTTTTTTTTTATTTTTTTTTTTTGTTTAATTTATTTTTTTAATAAAAAATTTTTTTTTTTTTTTTTTTTTTTTTTTCAGAAAATTGTTTTTACACCTCCCAATATTTTCTGGAATGATGTTGAAAGTGACCACAAAATCAAGAAAAAGAATAATTTGAATGAGACTTCATCTTATGAGACACAATTTAGTAATGAAATGGTGTAAATTCCAAAAATGAAGATACAGTTTTCCTACGACATAAAAACTTTGTATAAAATTTTCCAATAAAATAGATGAAAGAGAACTTGGAAGCTACTCGATTGACTACAAATAAAAAAAAAATTTTAAACTCACTCAGTTCGGTGATCCAAACGATGCAGATCGGCGAAATTATAAACAAACCTTTTTTCGGTGATTTCCCTCGTTGCGATCTGTTTTCCAACGATGCATCCCGAGGTCACCTTCAGCTGCCCATCAAGGTCGTCCTGTATTCGCTGTCATCTGCAAGTTGTCATCTGCAATCCTCCTGGACCTGTTCTCGGAAATTCGACATCAACAAATTTGTTATTGCACTTCACTTCACTATTTTTAATATTTGTTCATTGTTTTTATTATTTCAAATCTATTTGGCATTGTGCACAATAAAAACAAACACCAACACTTCAGTTTGCGCGTTTGAACTTCGTTTTTGCCCGGTAAAACATTCCGGTTACGGTTGGCGTAAAACTCTCCAACTTGCCGGTGCCGCCATCTTGATTCATGCGGCGCAACCGTGTTGCGCTGAATTCTACGCGAACCCGCGATTGTTGGAAATGTATTTGTTTCACGAAAAACGACTAACCTTTGTTCAATTTACAAACAAAAACATCGACCAAATAAACAAATATTTATTGGTTAAGATTCAAGTTCAAAACAATGTCAAATATTATTTTGTTGCAATTTTTTTGCATGATTTCTTGGAAAATTGTTTTTATGTTATTTGATACGCTGAATTCTCAGAAATGCGAAACAACATTTCACTCTTATGAACAAAACAAATAAAAATATCAAACTACATTTTTTGGTTATCCTCTTTTCATTAACCTATTGTAAATAATGCCAAGGTCAAAACAACATTAATCAAATATTATTTGTTTTTTTATGTTTGACAAAAAAAAAAAAAAAGAGCCGAAAAGCAAAAAATTGTTGTTGACTGAATCGAAATAACCTTAGATTGTTTTACTATATTTAAAATAAATGTCAACATATCGAGAGTTTTGTGTTTCAAGCACTATCCCCCGTCGGTAACTTATCACTTGTTATCGAATCTTCATGTTGTCGTTTTGTTGTTTTCGTCGGAAGTAATTTAATCCCGGTTCACAGTGAAGAATCAAGTTGTCGGCAGTGTTTTTTTTCAGAGATGGCGGTGGCGCGAACTTGCGGCGCAATAGCGAGTCATACGACTCTAATATGGCGAATGTGAGGGATAGTGATACGTCGTTGTGGCTTCATAATAAGCTCGGCACGTCAAACGACAGCTGGACCGGCAGCTCGATTTGTTCTCAGCTCAATGCCGAGGTGCTGAGGAACATCAAGGATTGCTTTCCCGACCTTCAGACACAAGTGAAACTCAAATTATTGCTCTCCTTTTTCCACATACCCAGGCGCAATGTCGACGAGGTACTCATTTTTCTCTGTTTACATCCCCTCCAGCTTATGTAAACAAAGCACCCTGACACTCGGTGCTATCAACTATTTTTTTTCTGACACGTTTATTTCGTCATTTTTAATTTTGTTATTTTCATTATCACACAACCTGCAAAAGATCCCGCCATCTGTTCAATTTTGTTTGCCTGAGCAATATTTTTGAAACTGGTAGTACTTTGTCCGTTTGAAAATAACGTTATTTCAAATAATCATCGATTTTTAATAAACAAATATTTAAAACAAAAACGAAAAAAAAATCATTTATTTTTTTATTTACTATTTTATTTATTGACAAAGCAACTATGTTGTTTTTATAACAACTGTTGTTTTTATTACTATTTATTATTATTAATCATTAATATTAATTAATACATTTTTAGTGGCGAAGAGAACTGGAAGAGATCATCGAGGTGGCCTCATTGGACAGCGAGTTATGGGTATCGATGTTATCCGAAGCGATGAAAACTTATCCATCGACGGGTTCTCTGAACACGGACATAGCCGATCTGGATGAACATCGACCGATCTTCGGGGAACTTGTAAACGATCTACGCAAGTTACTGAAGAAGCAGAATGATCCCGCGATGCTTCCCTTGGAATGTCACTATCTCAACAAAACCGCCTTGACGTCTGTCGTGGGAGCGTTGCCTTCGCCCGTCAAACATTTCACATTGAAAAGAAAACCTAAGAGCACTGCGCTCAGGGCTGAGCTTTTGCAAAAGAGCACAGACGCCGCTAGCAATTTGAAGAAAAATATCACACCCACTGTTCCTGTCAGAAGTCGAGGGATGCCGAGGAAGCTGACTGATACAAGTAAAAATAAACAAATTAACGAATAAATAAATGAATGAATGAAAAATATGGTAACAAATATGGTAAAAATGTTAGAAAAATTGTTTAAAATATGTTTTTCATGTATTTTAATCTGAAACATTTACAGCGCCACTTCGTGGACTGCCGAGTCACCTGCCCACAAGGTCACCGTCATTAAACACTTCCTCAATGGGTAATCGAACGCCCCTAAACAACCGAATAAGAAAAGACGGTGGGATCAAACTGCTGGACATAACCGAGCAGCCGCTTGGTTACGCTCAGGCAAAGAAGAGGAAACGAATGATGGAGCTGGAGGAGCAGCAGAAGAAGGTCGCGGAGGCGCAAGCGGCAGCCGCAGCGGCTGCTGCGTCTGCCTCTGCGACTCCCACCGAAACTTCCACAACGCCCGAGTATGCCCAGGGATTGGCTCCGATTAATCCGCCAGCAACTCCTGTGTCCACGACTCCAGTTATCTCGCAATCTTATGCTCCGCCTTCGACGCCCACGAGTGTCATTCCTCCGGTTGTTACTCAGACTCGTGAGTTGAAAAACTGAACCACAATTAATCAATTGTAATTTTGGAAATTGTAAACTTGTTTTTGTTATTCTGCAGCAACGACGCCTGTTATACCAAAAACGCCAACGGCAGTGGCCTCGACCACAACGCCCGTTACACAGACGGAAAGTACGCCGATCGGGGTGCAGACGGTGAGGCCTGCGCAAACAGTGACGCAGATTCGCATCCAAACGGCGGCACAACCGGCGAACGCCACGACGAACACCAGAAAGGGTTTATCCCTAACGGTGAGGTTTTACCGTTTGTCATATATTGTAATTTGATTTGCGACTAAGTGGTTTAGATTTCATTCTACATCTGTAAACTCCCGACGATTCATCTGGATAAATATTATGATTCAATTTGTCAGCCAAGAGGATTTTTCTTAATTAATTTAGTCTAAATGATTTTACAGAGAGAACAAATGTTGGAAGCTCAAGAAATGTTTAAGACTGCGAACAAAGTTACACGCCCGGAGAAAGCGCTCATTTTGGGATTTATGGCTGGTTCTAGAGGTAAATTAATTTTTCTCATTTTTTTTGAGAGATTGCAACCGAAACTAATGATTTTCCATTTATTTTAGATAATCCATGTCCAAAACTTGGTAACATCGTTACAGTCATGTTATCTGAAAACGTGGAAGAAGTTACCCAACCGGATGGCAGCGTCGTATCGATGCTGGTGGAAACTCATTTCCAGATGAATTACATGAACGGCGAATGGAAGAGGATCAAGAAAAACCGACGAATAGTCACCGAGGAACCAGCGAGTGCTGCAACCATTGCGCCAAATGCCACAACCGCGGCTTCCAATTAGATAACTATTAGTTAACATTTGTCACGCGATACCAAATCTTTTTGGTTCGGTTGTAAAGATGTGCTTGATTTCTAAGAACCCTGGATTTGATTTTCAACTGATCTCATTGTACACGGCATTTCGAAGTTTTGTGTTTCTTTTTTTTTTTTTTTCAATTTCAATTCAGGTCCATACGAATTCATTACTAAGTTATGTCTCTGAGCATTTCGATTCCTGCAAGATGAGAGACGCGACAAACAGGTGTATGGAAATCAAGTGCTGAGAAGTAATGTATATAATTACGAATTGCTGTAAAGTTAATGAGGAATTGAGAAGAAAAACGAAAAGTCGAGACAGAAACGAGTCCTCGTCAATGCAGAAATTGTTTCAACGGTTCAGTTGATTGTTCTTTTTTTAAAGTTCACTTATTATGATAAGGAAAGAAAAGAGTTTTCAGTGGAAGATTTTTTACTTTTTCATCGAGATGGAAATTAGTTGTATGATTTTTGCAATGAAACGAAACGACAATATGTGACGATACTCACGATACAGATGTACCAATTAAAATTGAGTTATCAGTTTCAGCATAATGAACGCATCACAAATTTAAAATGTAAGATCTTGTGATACCTGTTGAGTGCGGGTTTTCCATCAGTGTAATTTCTTAGTTAACAATTAAGTTTCCAAAAATTTGAATTGTGTGTTGCAAATGAAACTTCATATGTATAAACAAAATATAGATGAATATATATTATTATAAGTGATTTGAAAAATAAAAACGTTTTCATCTGGAAACGATGACACATAATCTATATGTGCAAAATTGTATCAGTTCATTTTTTTACCAAACACGTGATTCGATATGCAAAGTCAACATTTTTGTTTGATAATAACTATCCAAGGAATCAAAAATAGATTGTAACGACATCAAATGTTCTTCAAGTTGTTGAGTAATAAATAAAAAATGTTATTTTTCAAATGGTGTTTTTTAATTTTTTTCTTTTTTGTTTGAATTTTTTTCGGACCAGATTATTGGAACGTTCTCTTTTTTTCATTTAAAATTTCATTTTTTTCTCAACACTTTATATTTGTGTTTCTAGATGAAGTTACAAACATAACCTCAAAAATTTAGTGTCACACAGATAACCGTAGATTGCTATACTGGAATCAAAAAGATAACCGATTGTGACTCAATTTGAAACATTTTGATAACAGCAATTGTGACGCTGCAAAAACAACTGGACAATTGTCGAAAATTTTGTAAAAACAAGTACGGTGTTGCTGGATTTTATTTTTGAATCTTCACGAGATTCATATAAAAATGTCTCGTCTCCTGAGCAGCCTCGGTCCTCGGGCTAAAGCGCTGGTTTGTATCAAAACGTTCGACCAGGTCATACAATTTTGTTACATTTATTGCAATGTCATTTTTTTCATTTTTCAAAACTATTTTTTTCCCCTTATTTTTGTCATCTGAATTTGTTAAAGGTTATGTCTGCCAATTCTTATATTGAAATTTCGTATAATTTAATCAAATAAATTATGTATCAAGAACACCATTTGCATCGGTTTTAATTCAAGGTGAAGTTGTTATTAAAATTTGCAATGAAAAAGAGTAAAGAAAACATTGACATCTGAAAATTTTATTATTTTTAGAAAATATAAAAAAATTATTAATGAAATTGTGAGATTAAATCTGTGGCTGTGAGGAAAAACCAGTTAACTACCAGTTGAAAACATTCAAAAATAAAGCTTTATACATTTTTTTAAACAAAATTAGAGCTCTGAATAATGTTAAAATACGTGAATAATAGTTTTTTGATCCCTATAGAAACACTTTTTTAAGTTCGTCCTACAGGAGTAGATAAAAAAAAACAATGTAAGATATGTTTTTAAATTAATTGTACAAAAAATCACTGGTTTTTCCTCATAACCACAGAAATAAAAATTTAAATTTTTTTACACGAATGTTTATCAACTAATTTGTGTTAATGTTAATACAGGTCGGAGTACAAATTTCTTCCCTGCTGAAGGACACGGCCGTAAATACAGCAAAACGTAATTTTTCAATCTCCGCGAGATTATTGTCCCCGACTGTTCAGAAACCGGCGCCTGATTTTGCAGGAACTGCCGTAGTTTGCGGAGACTTCAAAGATATTAAGCTCTGCGATTACCGTGGAAAATATGTCGTTTTATTTTTCTACCCGCTAGATTTGTAAGTACTTTTTATATGCTCATTTTTCCATAACAAATAATTTTCAAATCCTAATTTCCAGATGAAACTTTTTATTTATCACATTTTTTCATGTTCAGATATTGCAAAACTAAAAAAAAATTAAGACGACGATTAGCAAAATTAAAAAAATATATATATAAAGTTCAATTAACATTGTTATCAATAAATAATGTAACTGAAATATTAATGTTAAATATTTTTCCAGCACTTTCGTCTGTCCTACCGAGTTGATCGCCTTTAGCGAGCGAGTCGCAGAATTTGAAGCTCTTAATACGCAGGTGATTGGTGTCTCAACTGACTCGCACTTCAGTCACTTGGCTTGGATCAACACACCGAGGAAGCAGGGCGGTTTAGGGGGTGACTTGGGTTATCCATTGTTGAGCGATTTCAATAAGCGAATATCCGCCGCTTATGACGTGCTCCTTGAAAATGAGGGTGTGGCATTGCGAGGCCTCTTTATAATTGACAAAGAGGGAATCCTGCGACAGATCACCGTTAATGATTTGCCTGTTGGCAGAAGTGTTGAAGAAACCCTTAGATTGATTAAGGCATTCCAGTTTGTCGAAAAGCACGGCGAAGTATGTCCAGCCAACTGGCAGCCGGACTCAAAAACCATCAAACCCGATCCGAAGGGCAGCAAGTCGTACTTCGAATCTGTTAATTAGGCCGTTTTCGTTATTCAGTTGTTTTCTTGATGTTGGAAAGTTGTCTTAATTCTTATCCAATAACGCTAGTGATCATTTTTGTAAATTATAATTAATTTTGTAAGTTACGGTGAGGTATGATCAATAAAGAGATTGTCACTCACTAATTTCTTGTGGATTTTTGTAATCAGTTGTAGAGTCACCTGAAATCGACTTTCTAAAAAAGTTAAGGTCTGGAAAGACAAAGAAAGTTATTAAAAAAGATGGATATTCTGTAATTAGGAGCGTATACAAAATGAGATAAAAGTTATCCATCACTCGACGAAAAATGATTTTGACCACGTTTTCTTTTTTTTGATGGAGATATTTAATTTTGATTCGAATAAGCTCTTTAAGAATTTGGGTTGAAAAGCGAAGTAGCCGGGCATTGGAATGAAAATGCTCGCTAAGCTGGAAAATAAATATTGAGTGAGGTCGAGCAAGATTTCACGATGAGATGGTTAGCAAAAGGTAAACTCATAACGCATTTAGAAAGACGCGCTTGTGAAAATTAAATTCACGATCACGATTTCGCCGTAAAATGTTTTCTACAAATTTCGGACTCAACGGGGTTGTGTCTAAATAATCAAGCTCCCGGGGTAATGAATGTTTCATCCCCGTCGATCTAAGTTTTCTCTACAAGTGGCTTGGCATAAATGAGAAATGAAATTCATGAATGAGAAAATTAAGTGAATATCATGTTCAAAGAAGAGTCGCAAAAAGCAGCGGTGCTTTTTGCACTCCGTTTTTTTCTGTTTTTTTTTATCCTCGTCCCGCCAACTGGGTGCATTCGGGCGGTGCAGTGTAGCGTATCGCGAATCTCTTTTCATCGATCTAATGACCGCCTGGTCCGTTCGTCCATACGCTTGCTAAGTGGATAGGTCGATATAATTGCAGATGTAGCTTTTTCATCCGCTCTCCTGCGTTTCCACCCTCTCCTATTTTTATTTGCATCTTCGCGTCTTCTCGAAACTCCATCACTGCAAATTCGCATATTTGCGGTGTTTCCCCATCCATGTATATCTCAGCCCCATAAAGCGAAACCTTTCACATCACAGATGTGAACTCGCTTGCCGCAAATCCATCCTTGGAAACAGTCTCTCGAGATTTAACTGCTCCAAAATCGAGGCATATAATATTTGAGCTTTTGCAAATGAAAAGCTAACAATTGGACATTATGGACAAAGTGACTTTCGGGTGACTTTGATCATCTTCTTTCTTCTTTTCAATGTTAAAAAGCATTCGAATCGATTGGTCTCGTCTTTAAGGAATGATTTTTTATTTTTGATTTCAGAGGTTGCAGGGCTGGCGGATTAATAACGTGTACGATTGCACCGTAGCGTTGACTTTTCACCGCAAGAGATTTAGGGAATGAATGATTGAACAATCGGGAACCAATAAGAAAGTAATGACAGAAAATCAAGCCCTGACGGACACAGCGATGCAAACGACAGAAGGGGTAGCTCACAATCACGTATTTTGACGTGACAGATGCTCGCCTAGCCGGCAGTCGGAAGATTAAAACAAGTAATCAAAGCCCCGGTAGGCCACCCCGGCATGGATATGGATGGATGCACGCTTACTCCCACTGTCTCATCTTGCAGCGTTTCTTTGCGGGGGCAGAGAGCCCAGACACTGGTTTATTCCATATTCCAGTTTCAGCCTCGACAGTTTCGTCGACTTTATTCCGCGCCGTACCCCATATTCTCTCAGAGAAGCAAAAAAAGGAAAAGAAAAGGTGGACAGAGCGAGGAGGGAAGGTTGAAAAGAGAAAAGAAAGAGGGACGAAAAAAGAAATGAATAGTCCGCGGCTCGTTATCCAGACGAGGAGAAAGGGCGCTATCTTTTCGACTTTCATTGTTGAGTTTTGCTCGACACCTCGGCACACATTGTGCCAAGTTAAGTGGTGAAGCAAGCCCCGTTGTTGGGACGCAACGAAAATTGGCAATCGAGTCAACTCGGACGGAAGCGCTCTCTCATCGGGGGAGGGAGGCATCCTTGGATGCAATTATTGGAATGAAAAACCGCTACCGGAGTTTGGAGGTCCAAAAGTTGGATGCCATTCGCCGGTTCCAATTGAGCTGGCGTGTTGCTATAGAAACTTTTTAGCATGTGCACAGAAAGAGAGAGACGCTGCACGAACACTTGGCATGAAAGATAATTTGCGTGAGAGCTTGAATGCCCGGAACTGCGACTGGTATTTCCGTGATCGAGGTATGTGTATGTTTGCCTATAAGGCGAGTCTTGCCGCAGAATCGAGGGTCGGTCCTTGACGGTTCAATCAGACGCAAAGGGCACGGGGTTTACGGCCCATGAATGGAGAAAAAGAGGGGGTGAAAAGAAAGAGAAGCAACGAGCAATCTCGTACGCCTTGATTTGATTCTTTGTGGTGATGGGAGCACGAGCGGATCAACTCGTCCAAAGACTGTTCCGGATTATCCTCTCTTTTTATCTCGCTGCTGTGATTCCAAGCGAATCTAAGACCGATTTCCAACTGTTGTTCATTTAAATTTGATGTCGGTACTTTTTGCGAAAAATTCAAAACCCAACCATTACCAGCTCTACCACTTCAAAGATCACGCGCATCAATTAGTGTTGAGATCATTTTAGGAGTAAGCTGAGTAGAGGAATTAAAAAATTTTGGTTATTTATTCAAAAAATAGACATCAAATTATAAGCTTTCTTATTTCGCTCCGGATCAATGACACTCATACCTATCACTTTGATCATCTGAAAAAGTTGAAATCAAGAGACGGATAAAAGAATGTCAATCACCATTTCACCATCGGCGAATTAACCGACAAAACAAATTATAGGCAAATCTATATTTTGCAAATTGTGAATTTTATTCAGTGTCTATATATTTATAACACTTCTTTATTTTCTAAAATGTTGTAATTCATTCTGTGAAAGACAGTGAAATTACATTCAAATTACTGCAAATGTCCCGCGTTGTGACGGGAGGATAATCTTTCTCGTCGAGTGACAGAAATTGCGCTGAACAAGATTTCTGATACGTGGATATACAGAATCAGAGATCTTGTTAAAGTATACACTCTCATACATTTTCAAAGGTTTTTGTGATAGATTCGCGAGAATAAGAGCGGCTGATAAAAGGGATAGGGATGAAGAGCTTATTATTTTACGAAGACGGCAACAGTCAGGAGAACCGCTGTCGGGAACGCCCCCAAAGCTGGGACAGAGAGAACGGCGTCCCGGGTGGCAAAAGCGAGAGAGGCTAAGACGAATAGGGCGAAAACCAAATGCGAAGGTAAACTGCTCATCCTCAGCAAATCCAATCCGCAAGGAATGTTCTGTCGAGGCTAATTACGAGAGGGCGCTTTTCATAACTCGTTTAAAATGTTTGCAGTCCGATTGCGGCAGCACCAGTTTCCTAATCGAAGCAAACGATTTGAGTAGCTTGCGCTAAGCAGAGAGCAGCGATCGACCCGTCTTAGGGAAACTTTGCAATTTGGGTGTCCTTTAATCACGCCGTCTGTTGGAAAATCTTTCGAAGAGTCGCGTCTCAATCGCGATGTCAAAGGAATGTCTTGCATTAGGGGCGGACACACGACGCAAAGGCCGTATACCGCGAAGGCGGTACTAATTGTTCGAGTCATTCATACGGTCGTTCATTTAGCCAGGCCGAACAGATGCACCAACTTGTATAGAACTTGGTGGCCCCGACAGAAGAAGGACGAAGAAGGGGAATTACTCTCTGGGGATTATTTTCAGACGATTATCCGTGTATACCCCACGCATTGGCGACGGACCAGTCTATTAGGAGGTTGAAATAAAGACAGATGGAGTGATAAATAGGGTGTCGATCGAGAGAGAAGGCACTGGTGCTCGTTCATGCATGGCCCGGGCGCATATGCGAGACACGTTGTGGCAAAGTGCGTGCTCATGCACGTCACAGACCAATTTTCCAAGGTTTTGCCCGATTGCGTCGAACCATGAGCTTTCTTATGATTTGTTCCGACGAGTGTCCCAAGTGCTTCCCTAATCCCTTGTGATCAAGTTCTGATGGTATAATCTACCAAGCACTGCAAAAGCGATTGTGCACAATGGTCGGACCCGTGTTGCAGGCACACGACCAAGTTCAAGAATTGATAGATCGATTTTAAATTTTATAAAAATTATAGTTCAACTAATATATAAATTTTTGTTTGGCCAGAGACTCTGCCGTACCTTCTGATCTCAAAATATGTTTGTTTGTTCCGTTATAACTCAAAAACTAATAAACGAAATATACGATCGAGTAACATAACCTCCATGGTGCTGCAACAACTCCACCAATTCGGAGTTTCTATTTCTCTGTGGCCCCCGATTATCAAAAAGCACGAAAATAAACAAAGCCGTGATGTGGCAACACCGCACCTATGTTTCTTTTGATATTCGGGTGTCTTCTTTCATTTCCTTTGATATTTCAGAGCTTCAAACAAATTGTTCATACGGCCAATAGCCACAGAACTCCGATTATAAGAATTTCAAACCGGTGGAGTTATGGCAGCACTGTTTGGTGGAGGTTATGTTACTGCACCGTTCTCTCAGTGTAGAACTGTCGATACAACAGCTCAATGACGACGATGACAAATGATCGATAAATCAAAAGTTGATACCGACGAACGGTAACTATAAATCCACCGCACGTGCTGCAATGAATCACGGTGGAATTTGATCGTCAGCGAGAACACGATGCGCCGCTCAGAAACAAAATACGAGCAAATCAATTATGAGTAATTAATGATGAGAATGGATGGACTGAGAATTAGTGTTTAACACCGGTTGCCATTAAGCGAGGTTTGGAACAAGGGTCGCTCTAATTCAAGGATAATCAGGATGCATTCGTCCACACGGCGATGCAGTTATTTAGATAAGGGACGATAAAGATATACCATCTTGTAAATAATCATCGATGAAAGGGGAATCAGATCCCTATAGTAGAAATTCGATCAAATAGTCCACCCTAACAGATTGGATCATATGTGCTTGAACGAAATTTTCATTGCAAACTGTGATTGTAATATTGCTGCAACTTAAATATGCCAGTTTTGATTAAACTTTCTATTATACAAACGTTAGTAGGCGGACTTATCGACAAACAAGTCGGAATAAGTTTGGAAGTTGAGCGTTTATAGTTTTGGTTGAAATATTCATTTTTGAGATTTTAGAGTTATTATTTGTTATTAGTTATGTTTTTTCTAACCCATCTACCAGAAATCAATCTGGAGAAGTTATGGTCAAATGGCTGCCAGGTTAGGACCGCATTAAAGCCCGTTTTCGTTTTCTACTTGGGGTGTCGGGTATTGGTAAATGATTGAATGGTTCAAAGTGAAAGTTAGCACATAGATAGCGCAGACACAACACCGCCCGGGCGAGTCAATGGGTACGAGCATTAAGTACGTAACTATAAAAGGAGAGCAGGGGGTTGTGAATCGTCGCTAGATTAAAAAGAGGCCTCCCTTTTTTGCTTGCTCTTTTATGCCGCGCAGAGCCCCGCATGCACCATGTGCCTCAGTGTGTCTCAGCCACGCATGATTGTACTAAAACGTGCATTCGATATTTCGCGAGCGTCTGATGCTCAAAAGTAATTCGACACCGTAAGTCTCCCTCTTGCCATTTCTGCTTCGGGAAACCTCTGCTCGGCGATCGACTCATCCCATAAGAAATTGCCTTATCGCTTAGGCGACTTCGTATTTCCAAATAAAAAAACCGATTGGCGGTCCCAATCAGACAAATATTAAGCCACTCCGCAACGTCAGACAATGAGCCAAAAATGAAAAGATCAAGTTGCACGAATAGAGTTAATTTGTGTCACTGATAATTGGTAATGGCTTTTATCAGACCTCTTTTTCTTTGCGATCACTCGCGTCGGGTTTTCCCGATGGGAAAACGAAATTGAAGATGTCAAGTCTTTGTTTGCGATGATTGATCCTGGCCATATTTAGATGAGGGTGATTGATGGCGGAGGTTTTGATTGAAATGTTGCTATCAGGCATTTATAACTTTTGTCGGGATGGATGACAATGATTTTTTATAACCATCTTATTTGTGACAAAAATGTTGATAGCCAAAATTTAGAAATGTTGAAAAAAAAAAACATTATTAACTGGTTGGTGTTCTTTTTTCACTTTCATTGATTATATGATTGATTGGTTTGCTTTAATTATGATTAATTATATGATTTATTGGTTTGCTTTGTGCGTTGGTCAGTCTGGTATAAGAGGATTGGCTAAATGGCTCGGATTGTATTACGGAGATCTGAAAGAGACATCTGTTGTGATGGTTTTTTTCGTTTATGTACCGATGTGGTCATTACATTTGATTTCTCAATATATTTTCGCCGAGATATTAGCTCACGTAATGCTTCCATTAATGCGCATCAGATAAGGCTTTGAATTTCCAAAGATGCATTAATACACTTTTAGATTTGATTCAGATATATTAATTAACGCCATAGGGCTGCTGTATCTAATTTTGTATAGCATTATTTGCTTATTGTATTGTAATTAATACCAAATCTAAACCACAATTAGGCAATTTTTGTATGTATTTCTAATACTTGGAAAAAGTATTTCAGTTGTACTGAGTAGTAATGTGTCTCAAATCTAAAAAAAAAAGGAGTTAAAACGTAAATTAAAATTACTTACACTTTAAAGACGATTGAGTTTCAGATCACATGCTTTTTTTGGAAATCACTGCGGTCCAGGACTTTGGATTATTGTTTGACCAGAAATTCGGGCCAGGTTGGAACCCTCTTTCACACTTCAATTGTTATAAGCGTTCAATGAAGAATTGTCTACATTAGACAAAGCTGGACTAATTTAGACTGTAAAAGGCCTCTTCATGGAGAGACAGGGCGCAATTGATAGCTGAGAGGACAATGCAATTGTCTAAATCCTTACAATGCAATTGTTCCAAAATATATTGCCAATGGAAGAACAGCAGATTCAAGTAGTAATGATGTGTTTATTTAGAACCGCACTATCCAGTCGCTGATCCAGTCGTTTACTATTTTTCACATCCCTATTTTGGTATTGAAAAATTGGGAAAACAAAAGTCAACCGGAACGTTAATCAATGGCCCTGAAGAGAAAAACAGCAGTGATTTGATTTGCAAATGAATGTAATAAGCAGTGATTTGAATGGGTGACGAATGAAAATAGCGTGTAAGAAAGGATCATTGAGTTTGTATCATGGCCGAGATTAACAGAGTAGAAATAAATCCAAGAACGACAGTGGCGTTCGATGAACATCAAAAGAAAGCTTCCCCGCATCTCCGGTTAATTACTAAGTGGGATGCGGCAAATTGCAAAATGTAATTCCCGGTAGAACCAGAGTATTTGCTATTGCGATGTAACCAAAGCCCCCTGCTTGCACCCTCTTCATCCATTCGGGCGCTCTTCCATGTCTACGCGCGTGCCAATCTTTCCGCAATTTCCAGCACGTAATGTGTTTTCACCGGCGCAAATGCACAGCCAGAAAAACATTGCCGGCTTAATGCCCGAACAAAAAGCCCGAATCATATGCCGGAGAAAGAATTGCCTCTGCAAAATCGACATCCCAGTAAAGGTGCGAAAGGATCCGAATTCTTGCATCAAATTTTTTCATCAATGAAATGAAAAGTTATTAAATCTTGAAGTGATTCAAAACATTGCCTAAGTAATGATTAACTTTCAGAGTGTGGGATTAAATGAAGATTAATTCGGACAAGTGTGTGTCGATGCGTGTAATGAGCGTACTATAATTTAGACGTTACGTTTGTCTCAGTTGTGGTTTCGCTGTGCTGGTGGCATGATTGGTAAATGGATGGATGAACTTGGCCGAAAAAGGGAG
Source organism: Trissolcus japonicus (assembly GCA_030522925.1). NCBI lineage: Eukaryota > Metazoa > Arthropoda > Insecta > Hymenoptera > Scelionidae > Trissolcus > Trissolcus japonicus. The sequence continues at coordinate 14,702 of JAPYZS010000002.1, forward strand.
CCTTTGAACACGGGGATAGCCGTCAGATTAATTAACGAAGCGTTCGCCCAGGGACCGAAGAGGATCAGCGACAGTAAAGCAAAGGCAACGGTTAACAGCCAAGCCGCCACCTACGTACCAGCTCTTATCTGCGTCAATCGCTGGCTAATCGTGCCTTCTCAGCCAACGTGAGTATCGATTGCGAATTAAACTTATCTACAGTCACTCTAATTGTATCGCACTGATTAGACCTTCAAATGGACGATGAAGATAACGCCCAGGCTAAAATTTATCACTTTGATGGGCTCCTTCATCCTCCCCCCCATGTGGAATGAGATATTATTTTTCAAATAAAATTTTTTCCGTCTCAAAATATTGCAAATCTCTAGAAATTTCTGAAACTCAAAATTTGATTTGAGAATTTTTTAACCAAAACAAATATTTCTGGACGGTTCAGTTTAGTTAAATTGAATTTGCAAAACATCAGTGATATAGAAATGATGTTGGAGATTGATTAATGCAGTGCATCGGATCTCCAATTAGTATTATTGAACAATCATACGCAATGTAATTTTTTAAATTTGGATATTACGCGAGGACTTTGAATGGCGGACTGTTATCAATAACATACAACGCTGTCGATTAATATTGAATAATTTTGCTTGCGTATAATACATTAGGTACAATGATACATGTAAATTAGTTGTAATTCATTGATGACCATTAGGAAATTGATGGATATGACCGCACTAATTAAACAATTGTGTAAAACAATTATTGGCAAGTTTATTATCATTGCCGGTGGTGCAGATAAAGACTAGGTAATATAAATTATTATTGCTTGTTTATGACTTATATTGTAAAACACAAAGCTTCAGTCAGACAGTTCATTAATGCACATTCTAACAAGCTAGGCTATTAATTGATGAATCTGTTCACTGAAGCAACGTAATTATTAATATTTTATGTTTTGCCCGGTCATTGATAAACTATTTCGTATTGTAATAACATCTAGAATCCCGTTACAGATGGTATTGGATTCATTTAATAATGTATTGATATTCAGAGCCGAGTTTTAATTTCTTCGATTCCAGTGTATTTGAATTTTATTCATCTCACACGAAACAATGAGAGTACTCTTTTTTTTTCACACAAAAAATTTCCAAGGGGACCAATAATTCGTAAATTAAAATATTTATGAAAGTTACAATGTCCAATGAATTTGTTCGTCCTTGTGAATTTCCGTATATTAAAATTATAAATTAACTTTTAAACATTACCGAAATTGATTATATGATGTTAGGAATATTCAAAAATTCAAAATAATGATAACTTGATTTAGTACCTTTGTGCGCATGCGCGAGTTCTCGATGTTGGCGTTGGCGATATCACCGACACCGACCGCACGATGTTGCGCATGCGCGAGTTCCGTCGTCAGCGTTGGCAAGCCGCCGCTGCCCGTTGAACTTCTACTGACATCCTGCGCACGCGCGGTACAGCAATTGGCGAGACTTCGTCAGGAACTTCGTGCCAAGACACCAGACTCCGTTGTGCAACTGCGCATGCGCCGTAAACTTGTAGACAACATCTGTTTCGTTACCGATTGGAATCGCGAATTGTCAACAAATAAATAACGTCTTTTAAGATTTGTTTTTGTTTGATTAAAAAAACACTTAGCTTAGCTTCACAAATCCTCCATTGTCGCTCGCCCGCATATCAACAATGTTGTTTTTTAACGTGTGTGATGATTTCGCGTTTGGTTGTGCTTTTTTTCTTGCGTTTGCCCGTCAATTGTCGCGTGTTTTGTGAAGTGTTGTGTATGTGTTTAATGTGAAGTGTAAATAAATCGTGTTAGTGAGTGTTGTGAAATTTGATATCCGTGAGTCGAAACTGTTTATAAAAAATTCACCTGAATCGAGGCTGACAATGTTGGGGTTTTTGATTTGTTCGTCATCATATGATCGAAACAATGTTTTGTTTACCTTCTCTTGAGATCTGTGCAACCTGAGATCGTCAAATGTAAGTTTGTCATTGGAAAATTATGTAAACAAACAATTTGCGATAAAATAAAATTAAACCAAAATAACAAAAGCAAAAGTAAACAAAAGCAAGTAAAAGCAATATTATTTTCAGAATAACCAAAATGAACCGAATTTTTGTTTATACAAATAAAAAAAAGTGAGTTTTATACAGATATTTATAAACAATGATGCTTTTTGTTTGGGATGTAAGTTTGTACCTTAGTTGTTTGAAGGGCCCGCGATTCTGAGAACCAATCAGCAACGCGGAAAGCTCGACGTAAGTGAAGTCGAATGAGTTCAGGCAGCATTGGTGATCTTTTTCTCTTTATGACAAGTTACATTACCAAATACATAGAACAATTTTCAATCATAACAACAAAATAAATACGGTTTCAATTCGTGGATAAATTCGTTTTTATGTTTTATTTTTTATATATAATAAAACAACTCATTTTATTTTAGTTTGTATTATTATTATTTATTTCACTATTCAATTACATTAACAAAATATTTAAAAAACACTTCTTTTCAAACATGAGTAAATACGTTTAAATTCCGAAAATTTATAAATTATTTTGTTTTAATTTCTCTTTTTTCTGTTTACAAATAACTCGTTAGTTATAAAATCGTTTAAATTTGAACCAAATTATAAAATAATTATAAACAAAGGATTAAGTTAGAAAAAATCATGGAAATGAGTAAACAATTTGTAAATAAACTATCTACAGTGGTAATAATGGTTTAGAATCAAAGAAACATTTTTCAGTATGATCGATGTTGAAGCCTCTCTCGTTCACTTTGAGTGTGCGGTTTATCGGCGATGACGATCTTCTTCAGCCCCTGGGTTATTATCGGATTGCCGCTCCCGTCGCGCTTTACATTTTCAACGAATTAATCCGTTAATTGCCTCGAAGAAGACGCAAGATTAGCCACGACACGACAGCTGACGTGCGCCACTCGGTCGCAGATGACGCTGCCCCGTTGTACTAATTTATTGTCGCGCGCGGTCATTGCCATGAAACGAAAGTCTCCCGATGAGACAATTACATTAATGGAATAATTTTTCGTAAATCTACGGTTCGCGTGAAGCTGGCGAAATGGTTGATAAAATTGGCCGCAAACGGTTGCTCTAATGGTCGTTCCACACGTTTCCGACGACAAGGCAAATATGATTTCCAAATTAACTTGATTGGAAGAAATAAAAACCATCCGAGGTTTAGCATGACTGTTGGTACTTGAGCTTATCAAACATTTCTTTCTTATTGATGTTCGCTGTTTTTAATTAACAGAATATCAAACATTTCTGTGTGCGTGAGAGTAAAAAAAAAATTGTCGTTCGTGCGTTTCAACTTATTCAAGCTCCGACCATCGAATTCGCCGATTTTTGATTACGTTTGATTAAAAACGGTTGATTAAAGGCAACTCTTCGCGTATCGCATGTTCTTAATGAATTTAAATTGAAGGTACAATAAAAGTGTAACGAAAAAAAAAAATGTATTTAAATGATTGAAAGTTTAATAAAAATGTAATCCCTTGGCCGGCGAACACAGAAGAAGCACTTCATTCCAATTTTCGATTCAGTTTTAATCCACTGTCTTTTTGCGGCCGAAAAAAGACAGACAAAAAATATAATCACATTCCTTTATTGTAATTGGCGCGATGCTCGTTGGATCTTTGATATGTTTCCTTTTTCCGCCGATATTTTGTCGTCGCTTTAATCATCCCTGCGCTTCGAAAAGTGATTACGGTTCCATTCCCCGGTACGTACGGTTAAACAAAAAAAGAAAAGAACCTTCACGAAAATTACTTAAACATCAGGCGGCGAGGGTAGTAATAGAGGGATGATAAAATCATGATTAGTCCGACCGATTAGTTGGCTTGACCACTGTTATTTTGTTGCTGGATTAGACCATTAGTATCTTGTGCTATCGTTAAGGATGGTTAATTGATTAATCCGTGAAACGATAATACCAAATGATTAGAACGTTTCATTTTGTAGATCACCGCTATTTGATTCCAATTTAGTTGATCGAATTGTTTTGAATTGGCTCTTGTTTCAACGATCTGGAATATACGATTGATTCAAATGGCTTCGATATTAAATTTTTATCCCATCATAAATATGTTTCTCAAACAAATTTTTTCCAATAACAAGTTTTTATGTTTTTCAACCTGTTATGGTTTTGTGATTCCAATTAATAAATGAACAGAATGATTATTCATCCGATGCTTTTTCTTTCTATTTTTTTAGTCAGTCGAATTAATTTCTTTTTTTTTTTTTCTAATTTTTAAACTTTGATTGTTGTGAAAATCAGTCAGATGGCAGAAGGGGTTAGCTGTAAATAAGACAATAGTGAATTGTCGGCTTTATAAATGCGCGCAGCTATCAGCAAATCATCGCCACGTGATGCACGACAATTGCACCCATTTAATCTATCAAGAATGATTAATAACAACTACATCTTTTAATTAAACGTTACTTTGAACTTTTTGTTCACCCCCATTTTTGCATTCTCGTTATATTGTGTTTTTCCTAATAGCCCTGCGTTTTATTCGGCGGTGTGTATGTATCTCGTTCACTTGATTTTCTGGATACATTTTGAGGGCACTCTTTGCTCACATCAGGTGAATGCATTTCCACACGTGATGCTCTGGGATGCATTGATTGCGTTTCACGATAAAGGGTTTCAAGTAATGAAAAAAAAAGTGAAATTTCTCTCTTTATATAGATTTTTCAGGCATGCGTGTAACGCCATTGAATGCCCGTCGGATAGTAAATATTGAAAATGATTTTTTCTCTGTTAACAAAAAAATGTATCTGTTCTACTGCAGACGTCTGAAGGTGCACAATGGTTGAAAGGATGAAATATTATAAAATGTTGGCTAACACGGAACATTGCTCGTTTAGCAATTGATTTTTTTCCTCTCTCCATATTTTTTTACAATATCATCTCCCTTTTTTGAGCTTCTTTCAAAATGGCGAAAAAAATTGGACAGTCGGAAAAAAATGTTTTTCGATTGTGTTTTCATTGTGAGAATGCTTTTATGAATGAAATACAAACGACTACTGTATTTCCGACCAAATAATAGGCGAACCGTTTAGGTGACAGATCTGGGCTTGTATTTCAGCATGCATCCATTATGACAATATAATAAAACGTCACCTTCTCACATTGATCACATTATTTTGCGCCTCGCAGGGCCATTGTGATGGGTGTTTGTTATAGACCTACTTAAATACCAGTTCAAGTACCTTTTGATGCAAGAATTTTCACCGATTCGAAATGCCGTCTCCGGTGTCAAATTTGCAGAAGAGATCGAAAGTTTGTCGGCGCATTGTCGCGACGCCAATCTGGCGTCATGTTGCACGTTTTCTTTTCGCTTCGTGTATGACGCACACGCACCCTCTGGGGTAATTCTACGCGTCGGAGACCTAGGCATCCGAGTGGTAAAATTTTAACAGTGATCGTGTTACGTCTTATTTCGACAAAAAAGACGAATTGAATCAACTACACGGAGAGAGATGACATAACAATTTTTGATATATTTCTTGATTAATTTTTTTTTGTTTTGTTAACTTTGATTTATATTCACAGTTAACTCTATTTTGTATAATAAAAAAAAACAATTCGTTTTATTATGCTATTTAGAATAAAAACGACCGATTTCAAAATTAAACAAAATAAATAATTTTATTTATATATAATTCATTAAAAGTTGACTAAAAATTGCTAAATTATTAACATGTGCTATTAAAAAAATTGTAGTGATGAACTGCTTGAAAATTGTAGTTTTATCTTAAATTTATAAACAGTTGTTATGAATGTAACGTTTGAGATCTTTTATTACAGCGAATAGCTACTCGAACAATTTCTAAATTTTCTTTGAGAAACTTTACTTCGATGTTTTTAAATGTACTTTTTTCTGAATCATGTTTTATAATGTCGAAACTAATTGTCTAGACAATAAAAAAAATATATTTTTTTAATGTTGAGCGGTTAAGATGAGTTTTGATACTCATATATTTGTTCTAGTGAATGATCCAGGTGCTATACGTATAATCACAAAAATTATAACATGAAATAAATGAGTTTTCGGTTTCAATATTTATTATAATCAAAATTCAAAATATTTTATTAGTTGTCTCATTGAAGTTATACATTTTCTTCATTTATTGGTGCTTTTACCCTATAAAAATAATTTTTTTAACGATGCTTAATTTTTTATTATTTGATAAAATTTTTATTGACAATAAACAATGTTCGATGATCAAAATTAATTATCAAATTGTAAATATGGTTTTTCATTAAAAGTAAACGTTTTAACATTGAGTGTAAATGATAAAATGTTAAAACTCAACTTTAGACTTTGAAGGGTATATTCTATGCAATTTACTTGCTTTTCATTTATAACTTGTTTCTTTTTCATAGAAAGACAAAAATGAGAAATTTAATAAAAAGTATATTCTTCTGCAAATTTTCAACCAAAACTTTAATTTTTCTTTCAGCATTCGAAAGATATTTTTTTAATAAATAACTTTGGTCGAAGAAAGTTATTCTGGAATTAAAACCAAAATATTCAAAATTTGAATTTCAAAAACTAAGTCATCATTAAAATTGAAATAAAAATAGTGTTGAAATGTCTATAATCCAGTAATTGTCGTTCGGATAGAACATATATTTCCATTACGATAAGTTCTCTGTCTTCTCTTTGGTGAGAATAAAATCTATTACCCCGTCACTTTTCAAATTCACTCAAATGCATTACGTCGCAATCGATACCTCCCTCATTAAATGAAAAACCCTTTGAACTCGAAAGAGCACCTCCCAATCAACAAGAAACCTTTTGACTTCGACTCAAGCGGTCCCGGTTTACTTTAATTCCTCCGAGCAAAAACGAATCCATTTCCAAAGACACTAAACTGAACCTCCTAACATGATACAAAAAACATACTCACGACATTCGCATCAAAAAGGAAGGGTAAAAAACCTCTATTCACGACGCGTCGCAACACCGCAACAGCATTGCTCTCGCCATTTTCGCAAGTGCACTTCTTTATCCTTTGAAAAAAATGCTCTCGAAGTAAATTGCTTTGCAATTTAGCAACGACCTGTATTGGCGCGCTGGTCCCGCGAGTATTGAGCCCCAAGCGACTGGAAGGACTGCCGGGGGTCGCCAGGATGAAAGTCGAGATCACAAGCGTGAGGTGAAAGGTCGATGACGTGCGACGTAGTGTGACAACGATGATTAAAGTGCACGTACTCACTCAGGTTTGAGTGCTGGTGCAACTTGCATTATCGTTTCTCCCTCATGGCCGAGCTGCGAACCCAAAAGTTTTCTTTGCTTGGTTGGTATAAGATTGAGAGCGTAATCGTTTTGCCAGCAGGGATGAAAAATAAAAGATTTCATCGAAAGTAATCAGAGATGAGACACAAAACCAACATTTTTTAAGTTTTCACAGCAAAAAGTGATGTTTATCTTTTAAAACTTTATCACATTTAAAACGTTTTTGAGTAAAAACACAACGAACATTTTTGAAAAGTGGAGAGACAAAATGAAACATGCTTTAAATTGAAACACTATTTTTTGCAGTGCTATTTCGGCTGCAAGTGCAACAACAAATCAGAAAACAAAACATCGAACTTCAAAAAAACATAAGGATTTTTGTTCATAAGGAAAACATGTTTCTCGTTTAGATGACTGGGAATATGGTTTTGAAATTAAACACATCAAACAACGTTCAGTTATTCTGATCTTGAGTCATTTATTTGTCTTAAATTCTAATTTATCGTAATATGACCATATCACTCTTCGTCCATCAGATGTACATCGTAGATTTTGTTATTTACACGCGCTTATACTTTGCGCCACGAACGATAAAAATCATAGGATTGTTTACGGTGACGTCACGCGTGGCCGTAAGGACCTCTGCAAGGTCCTTGTGGGAACCCTGATAAAAATGCTATCCAGAATGGTGTGCGATCAATTTTTCTTTCTTGCTTAAATTGAAGCTAACGGGGATGGAAAATGACACTGATGCCCGACAAAAGATTGTTACGTGATTTTTTTATTCCCAGATTGGCCACCATTTGAAGAGACACTTTTATCGGGGTAACACTAACCGCCTGTAATTACGTAATGGACGGGCATTGAAAAGCGTGACATCACCATTAGGACACATACATATATACACGCACATAATAATTTCAGTTACCTTGCAAGAAAAAAGGAGTCTGAGATCAACATCTGCGTCCTTTGACTTTCTTTCGCATTTTTCTTGAAAAAGATGACAAGTTCCGTTGGAATTTTGCACGAACCCAACCTAAATACGAAGCGATTTCATCCTGATTTTTGTACACTGAGAAAAATTTTAGGATATAATACCTTGAGTTTTTCATCGTTTTATTCCTTCAAAACTGAGTGTGGAATAAAAGTTCCAAAAAGTAGAATAAAAGAGTGTTGATCATGCTTTGACTTATCATTCCCTGAGCGCCACCGTTGCGATCGTTCGCGCTCAACCATTCATTCCTCCGCCACCATCGAATAATTCGGTGGGCGACAAGGAATAATAAGTTGAGTCGTTCTAAAATGCTGAATTTAACTTATAATAAGCTGAAAAACTCAAGTTATCAATAGTGCAGTTCGGTTCCATGGAATTACACCCTGAAATTTTTCTCAGTGTAACCATTAAATCCTTAGAAATTCAGTGCTGCCAACTGTAGTCTTATCTCATGTTGATGTCACGGTGAGGTTAGGTTGGCTTCAGCAAAATTCAGGACTTTCTTTTTCTCTAATTTCATAACGGATATAACCTTCACGATTCCGTATTATGAACGCTTCACACGTATTGCACCGAAGGAAAACATAGTATTAATTTAGTGGTTAAGCTTAGGCTATACATAATCACGTCTTCCATGATCCCAACACGAGTTTTTTTTTTTTTCAACATTTCAAATTTTAAACTACTACACTGAACAAATTTTGATACGACAGATGAATTCGCAAGGTAGTTTAAAATATCATTTCCCAACACTTGTGATGTCTGAGCTCCCCAGTACGGTTGATACGATAGACACATCAATTGCGTCGTACCAATTTTGTATTTCTCATGCCCTAACCAAAGATATGCCAGTCGTCCACTTTGATACTATGGTCTTATGAAATTCAACAGTCTTCAGCCAATAAGGAATAAGAAGAAGACACTTTTGGACTTCTGGCGTCACTCTTGGAAGCTCCGACGTCCCAAGTTGGAACTTCAAGAAAAATAATCCTGTTCTATCAACAGGAAATTTTATGTTAATTTTTCATGTTCTGTGAATACAGTTTGTCCTGCTGTTTTTACATAAATTCTTTCCATTTTTTGACAAACAAGATTTCTGCCATTTAAGCAGGAAACTCCTGCACTTGAGACAGACAAGAATTGTCCATTTAACACGAAATTGTAAAGCATGATACATTTTGTTGCAACAACATAGAAATATGTTGGCACAATATTAGCAAAAAATTGCTGTTTCATTAACAGCAATTTCTGTTACTACAAGAAGAAAGTTTCCACGATAAATGTCAGTTAAACCTAACCTCATCACAGCTAGCGCTACACCATTTTCACCAGACGCACCAAAATTTGTTCAGTGTACCGTTGATTTACGATTGCAGGCAAAACAACATTGGGACCGCGAACGAAAATTCGTGATCAGGTACAAAATTATAATCAGACCACTTTTTCGAATCGTCCACCCTAACCTTTCCACCGCAAACCGTGTCCTGTTTTCTCGCAAGATTATTTGTCGGCGTTGATGAGTCTTACCATCGGCCAGGAATACATCGTCGGTAAATATCGTTTGGGGGATTCGGGCCCGTGGGACTCTCGGTAATTTCGAATCTCCTCAGGGGTGGGCTATTGAGATGACGTAGGGGGTTGGGGGTTTGGCGGGGGCGGAGGAGGAGGCGGCGGTTGAGGATGGACCTGGTGAGGTAGCAGACTGTGAGTTTGCACATGACCCGGATGATGGTGATGATGATGGTGGTGAGAATAAAAAATCGGTTGCGCCGAGTTGGGCCCACAGGAAGTCCCAACTCCGACTCCCACTCCTACCGGCCCCACTCCCACCGAATGACTTAGCGCGGCCGAAGAAACAATCGGGGGTTGAGGAGTCGACTGGGGCACCACCGAAGACACAGGAGTTGCATTCACTGTGTTCCCTGGAGACGCTTCGTGGTACAAGATGGGGACTCGAACAAGTCTCTGAGCCGCGTGCACCATATTCGCAGCTTCCAAATCCGCCGCGAGTTGGCGCTTCCACTTGTTCCTACGGTTTTGAAACCAAATTTTCACCTGAGTCTCGGTGAGCCGAAGCGAAGCTGCCAGACCGGCTCGCTCGGAAGACGACAGGTAGCGTTTCACGTCGAAGGTACTTTCGAGCTGAAAGACTTGTGACCGCGAGAACACTGTCCGTGTTTTCTTTTTGCGTTTGATGTTGCCACTGTCGCGCCCGTCTACACCAACTTGTGCATTCTGACTGCCGTTCGTCCCGTTGCTCGAGTTGTGAATCCCGTTAGAACCTGAAGACTCGCCTTCTCCGTCGCCTTCGGGACCGTCGTCGCCATCGTTGAGGTCGTCGTGCGTCTCGTCACCGGTGGACGGAGTCCGGGTCCGGTGCAGACGATCTTCGCCCACTACGTCGTCGTCCAAATCCTCTGCAACAAAAATATTAAAAATTTTAGATATATTAGAAAATTAATATTTTTTTAACATTGAATAGTATCTTTAGTATAGACATAAACTTTGTTTTATGTTGTCAAGTCAATGAGTTGACATGTCTGCTTCTGGACATGGGTGAATTTGTTTTATTACGGTTTAATTTTTGGATGTTTGGATGCTATAATTATTTACTTTTACTCGAGATTTTTATTCTTGTGGATAAAAAACAATCGTGAAAAATGTTTCGATTGGCGAGTTGGTTTTGAACAATTTAATCCGTTCGTAGTAACGTAATGAGAAGTAGTAGGTTTGTTAAATAAGTGTTCAGGTGAGGTTACTGTAGCAAAACGATCGACTGGTAAGGCGATCGACGTTGGTTTGTCGTGGTGGAAGCCCTGGAAGCCCTACTGGTCGTGTATAAGAGCACCCCGCCTGCGCGACGTCTTTTCACCGTAGGGACGATCGCGCTTTGGCTGTGTTTGTTTCAACACACAATCGAAACTCAAAGTTTCTGTGATATAATCAATTTGAATCTGTTATTCTATGAATGGTAAATATCAAGAACTTAGTACGAATTCCGATAAGAGACGATGACTCAATCAGCTGTTACATGTCGAAATAAACGCGTTGTAAGGTTTCGGTTAATTCTTAGCTCGAAGTCGAGTTTAAATTGAGTTTTACAATTGGATTGATCGTTTGAAGAGTATTTAAAAAAAATGAAAACCCTTCTATGTTTCATGTCGGAATTTTTTTTCACGAGCGACAAAAGTGTATATTTGAATTATTTCATTGCGGTGTACTAACAAACGCGAATTGATTGTGATGTTAATTGCGCTCAAATGAATACCACGGGAAATATTTTCGTTTCAATTAAACCTGATGCAAAGCGCTTAGACCAATTAGATTGGGTGTTTCAGTCGAGATCGTTTGTTAAAAGCTTTAATAGAGCTAACTATAGCGCCGAACGATTTGTTGATTGTCAATACGCGGATATTGAAAACATTGGTATCATTTTCTGTGCAAACCAGATTCCCAGTCATTTGATCTACATGCGTACACGCATTCACTGGCGTCAAGTTAAAAAAATAGCGGTCTGCAATTTTTGGAAACGCATACACCTCCTGAAAATCATTTTTTCTACAATTCAAACAGCAATTATTCCAAAACAAGAGGTTTTTTACGTTTAAAGAAAATCTAACAACATTTTAATTCGAATTTTTAGATCAATATTTACATCATCAGTAATTCGTATTTTCATTCCAAAAGATTAATTATCAACTTTGTAATATGATAAATTAAAAAAAATGTTATTTTATTTTTTTTTTACAATTAAATTCAATAGTACTTTGGGGATTTTTTTTATTGTAGATGACATTTATGAAAGTTTCTCACCTCTTTGGGGTAAAGAAGCAGAGGCTGGACTAACGCGATTCAGATTGCCGACAACATCGCCGGAAGAAGGGTGGTCTAACGTTTGCAGCCCGTGCGACGGTCGCCAAGGAAACGGCCAAGCGGTGCCACCGGGCAGAACCCCGCGAATACCGTCAGCATCCGCAATATCCGATTGGCCAACCACGACAGTATTGCTTAATGCCGTCGAAGCCGTAGCCAATCGAGAATGATGTTGATGCTGCTGCTGGTGAAGGTGCTGAAGGGTTGACGGAAAGAACACCCCTATGCCAGCCGGGTATCGTCCGGCTATCAACGACGACATCAACCCTAATCTGCAACAAATAAAATTAACTTCCAATTAATTTCAAACCCTTTTCGGTTTTCTGGTCGATGTCTCTGGATAAAGGAACAAAAATGAAAACAAAAAATAATTGGAAATCACAGCTACGCAAATTGGGTTTTGCATTTCATCGAAAAGCGATATAAATCGTGTTATTTACGATTCGAATAATGAATGATAAATTTTTGAGCGATGTGAAATCGAGGAATAATAAATCACGCCAATTCAGTTTCGTATTATCGGGGCTTTTATAAATACATTATTTTGCAGAAAAGTTTTGCTCTGCCGAGTTGCCCAAGGCAAGTTACTCTGAATGTTCAATTAGTTGTTTATAATGGTTCGTACGGAGATCCGTCTGTTAGGGAAAAGTTTTGTGACGAAGGGGGAAATTATAATTTACATTATAACTTATAATTGTTTGCAATTTGTATGCAAAAATCGAGCCATTAATCAACCAATCGAAATTTTATCGCCCGATGAGAAACGAACGATACTTTTACGGACATTATTTTAAACAATTGTTGCAAAACTCATCGGTCCATTATTTTTTTTTTCACTCGTACAATAACAATTCATATAATTTTCATTATTTCGAAAAATGTTTCATCATAATGTTATCATCGATATTACAAAATTTGTTTTTTTTTTTTTTTTTTTTTTTACGAAATTAATCTAAATGGGATGGTTTAAAAAAAAATCTGGTTTTCGTGATATGTTTTGCAAGTGTCGAGACCGATTGGCGCGACGGTTCGTCGGGCATTTTTCTTAAGTGGCCTGATAGTAGATCAGTCTTGGAGGTGACGACTGGTCAATTGAGAAATATAGGTAGGTTGGTAGGTAGCGTGTCCGCGCTAGATGCCTGGATAGTAGCGAAGTGCAGTTGAGGCTTCGGAAGCCTTAGCACTTCCCCTTCGTTTTCCTGGCTCCTCGAGCGATCAGAGCAACGATCCCGTTTCGTCTTCTTTGCTCCGGCGTTTTATTAGATTATGACCCGGGGTGCCCGACGAAGACGAACCGACGCCCACTGGGGTGACGAGACACGACAAACAAATTAAGATTTTGGTGTGTGCCTCTTCTCTTATCGGTATCGCGGCTGGCACAACAAAAACCAGGGGATAAGTGCTTAAAGAGGATTCCGCATTCAAGATGCCCCCAAAGATAAAGGAAATCTGACAACCGCCCCGTTTGTAAGCAGACAGAAAACTCCGCAGGTATAAACACCAAAACACTCCGCGCCTCTTTTCGCAGCCGGAGATTTTTTTATCTCCGCCTGAGGGTTCCTTTTCTTCGCTCTCCTGAGCTGCCATGATCGGAGCAATAGTGACATCTCGAGGAGCCAGCGATATTGCCCGTGAAATATTTACTGCTTGAAATAGTAAAGTATGCACCGATTGATGTGCTCCGCTTTGGCAGCCATTAATTTTGAACCGGCCCCTGCTGGTTTATGGTGCGTTATGGACAGGCCTCCTTGTACTTATCTAATGGATTGAAAACATGGTCTTTGTTTTTCCGCTTTTTTACATCTTTCAACCCTGCGATTGATTTTCCGACAAGTTTTGAAGAAATAAAACAAGGAGATAAATTGAATTGAGTGAATAAAAAAAAGTGCAAAAATTATTTTGTCAGGGAATAAATTTAAGAACTGACCACTAAGTGAAACTCGACCGGGCACAATTGTAATGGATCCTAATATTTCATAGAAGGGCTTCTGATCCACACCAGATTTCGGCGGTTATAGGGTACTTTCGTATACCCCGCGGCCAATCCACTCCCATCTTTAATGATTGGATGAACAGAAAAGAAGTTTACGGATTTCATTGACTGTACAGTGTGAAACCAGTCGGAGAAAAAGGTTGAGTGGATTCATAAAAAATGGCCCGCATTGTTTGCAGTCTATAATTTTCACGGTTGGTTAAGGGCTAATGCCACTCAGTTTTCATCCTATCACCGACAATTCAACAACAGTTAAGGTTCACAAGTTTTGCTACTTCATTCATTGAAACAATTCTGTTGGCAACGGTTGATATCAATTTTATTGCAACTGCAATTGTTCGAATTGTAATGTAATTTTTAAAATTTAATTAATCATCAGATATAAAATGTAAGACTATTCAAAATTAATTCAAATCAATTTTGTGCATAAAAGCATGTTTATTATTTAGCAACGAAGTCTGTCTTATTTTCAAAGTATTTTTTTTTTTGCAGCCGTTTCAAACAAATCGTTTCTACTTATTTGTCACGAACAGAAAATGTGAATTTGAATAAACTCTTTCGTTGATGATCCCGCGATCAAATTTCATCAAAGTCTCCGATTGCACATCGCTAATCTGTTTGTATTAAATTTTGTTGTCTCGCTGAGTCGAGTCGTACAAACACGATCGAGCGAAAGTTTATCTTTTTCGATTTAGAAGCTGCCCAATGAAGCGACGAAATAGCCTGTAAGAACATCTCATTATGCCTTTTTCCAAGTCGTAGACGAACTTAATCCATTGCGGGTCAAGCCCGCGCTTGAGGGGGTGTGCGAGGTGGACAAGAGAGAAAGCCTGCTGTAATTCTCTGGTATCATTGATGTGTGTTCGTTAACGATCGCACTCGCGCAACTCGATACCTTTTGTTGTGCATCGTTACATCGGGGATAGTTAGCGGTAGGGCGCAGAAAGTGGTCGATTGCGCTCGGTGGTTTACGTGCGTCGCGTATAATTGAAGCCTTAGGGCATCGGAGCTAGTTGAGAATATACTTTCACGTTGCTTGCCTCTCTCGGTTTTAATAACGCCAAGTATCTCGCACACAATGCCGTAACACATTTTGGACCCAGCATACCACCGGCCATTGTTTGATATTTTACGCATGTCATTATTCCTGACGCTCCCAATTGTTCCAGTGCCTCCACTTTGATAGGCTTAAGCTCTTTTCTACGCGACGTCTAATTGTAATTCTTCCATCTCGTATGTTTATGCAATCGAGCTCAGTTTCAAATTGTTCAATTTCTCTTACATTTCGTGTCACTCAAACTGATAATTGAAAAAAAAAATGTTTCTTTTTTTTTTTTATTTTAAATTAAAATTCGCGTTTACAAAAAACTTTTAAATTGATAAAATAAGGAAAATTGAATGACAAAATAAATAAAAAGGAATAAAACATTTTTGATAATATTTGCCCAACCACTTGAAATAAATTTTTATTTTACAGTTGATTGAAGCCCGACAATCTATTAGGGGATTAAGCTCTTTGATTTTGGTTTTTTTAACATCAGCTGCACTTAATTTGCAGAACTACTTCGATCAAACGCGGAAGAATTATCGGATTTATTTTCCCTTTCTGAGGTGATGAATTATTCGTGATTCTTGGGTCGCTAAATAATCAATGCCAATAGACCAAGTGAAATTCATGTAAGATGGCGCCACTGTTCTCTCCTTAAGTCCTTACTCCTGCATCCCCTTTATTTTCGGCCACAAATAGGATTCAACATTACAGTATTCCAATCTAAAAATCGATCGAATGGTTTCTTTATTTAAAAATTTAAGTCAACTTTTTAACGAGCATTGAAATTCGATGTTACGCGACAGAAATTGTTTGACGGATGTTAACATAGCTGAAACATTGATGAGCATTATAAAACGAGTCGGACTTTCCTGCGCCGACTGTCTTAAAATCTCAAGCGCTCACGGATTTAAAACCGACGGAAGATTGACGTGAAAAGGGAGAAAATATTATTTCGCCTTGCTCGACGTTGTGGTAAAGATCCGTTTGGATTACGTCGAAAGAGCGATTATACATGACGTGCTTCATTGTACTCTTCTTTGAAATTCGCAATGCGATCCCATCCTAATTAACGAGTCATTCATTGGTTCTGTAATTAACGAGGCTGACTCCCCGTCGTGGAATTAACGGCCGATTTTCATGCGCAGGCGCAGTTACGTACCAGATAGCGCCACTAGGTCATACACATAGAAAATTTGCACATCTGGAAAAAAACGATTTTCACCCATTTTTGTAAATTCAGTTTTCTGATCATGCAATTTTATAAAAATTATCAAGATTGAATATAAATGGTTTTATTTATTGAAAGATTGAAAAATTGTTGTAAAAAAGGAACATAATTTTTAAAATGATTTTGGGTTTGTAACTGCCCAGTCTGTGAGTGGAAACTCATCTTCAAATTGTGTCAAGTATAATACATTTTCGGATTACTTTGAAGACAGAAAAATGTAAGTCTCAATAGCCAAAGAGATTTCGCGTAAAATCCTGCAGGATTTTCCGCTTCAACACTCACGTCTTGAAGAAAATGGCTTCGGGTGTATTATGAGTCAGCCTCTTGGAGGGTGCTCTTGGCAAATGAATAATAAATCAGATTTCGAGAAGTTGCATACTTCGCTCGGGATGTAAGGGCCTTGCCGGAAATAGCTGGATTGATAGAGAAGATAGGCGCCTCTATTCCTTCGGGAGACTTTCGTCTCCTTAACCTACGTGTATGTTTGCACTATGATCCATTATGCATCTAATTGTTTCCTTTCATTTTTTCTCTCGTACAACAAAATATAACAAAAATCGATTCTTGCAAAATTGCAACCTATTTGTAAATTTGTAAACAGAAATTTTTTTTTAAGTTAAAATTACCAAAAATATAACCAAAAATAAAAGAAATTTAAATATAAACAAAAATTGGTTTTTGAACATACTTACATTTCATTTTTCATTTTTTTAATTATCTTAGAAAAAAAAAAATTCAAACGAATGTTTTTTACAGAATTGATTTCAATAGACAAACAAATTTCATCGAATTGTAACACAATCGAACTCGGCATTAGGGGAAGTTAATGCGATGTATTTTTGTAACTAGTACAATTTCTCGTTGAATCGACTAAATTTGATTTTCATATTGTACGGTTTCGTTTGATAGTTTCTCTCGACATATTTACCGGCTTCTAATGTACCTCACAGTCAGTGACTTGTCATTGAGTTTAAAACAACAGCGAGCAAAATATTTATCGCAGTTTGTTTCGCTGCAAAGTGTATAAGAGCCTTAAAAATCGAATACTAATGTTACATAATTAAAAAAAGGGAAAAGAAAACTACCATTTAAACACCGGCCGTTTGCACTCTAAATGAACATATGTTAATAATCTGTTTAAGGTGAGAGGGTTCCGCAAATAAGATTGAAAGTAAGGCAAAATTCAAACGAGTAAGTCTTCTCGCTGCTGTGTCAAATTGAATATCGATATTGAAATGCGAGAAAACCTAATTACTCGAGAGGGTGTTGAAACAATTTGTATCCTCCTTCTTATTTCATTTTTAAATTTGGATTAATTTTATTCATCTTATAAATTGCAAATCTTGAAACAAAATTTTGTTCGTTGACAAATTTTTCATAGTGCTTTGAATTGGATTACAGAACGGAAATAAGTTGAAAGAAACTCTTACCATGAGTTTTGCGTCGGGGTCAAGGGTCATTAATGGCATCGAGTACGTCTTAATCAAATGGTAAACGGGTGGAAAACAAGCGATTCGAGTCGTCATCGGTGGGGTGTGACGTTTTTGCGGGGGTCGCAAATCTGATAAAATCATCGAGAACCCTTCGCAGGCGGAAGGCAGAGATCGGATGTATACGAATCGGCGGGGGCGGGTTACGATAAGTAAACCAAGTAGTATACGAGGGTGCTTGTCGCTACGGTTGTTATTAAATGAGACAGCCTAATAGGCCCATTACGGACCCCTGCGCTCCTTTCCCACATAATATAATCTTCACCGCACGCGCGCCTACGCTGCCACTCCCCAGTCGTATCTCAATCTAACACACTCCAACACCCATTAAAAACATTTTCCTTCCTTTCTCATCTTTTCCCAAAATCACACTCAATGTAGTACCTTTTTCTTCTTTATAAATTCAAATCAAATCTTCCAATTTCAAACATTTCTTCTTCTGCCTTTAAAAACCTTTTTTCAGCTAATGAAAGATGCCTGAATTTAAAGTTGAATTCAAGCAAATTTAATTTGAAATTAAACTAAAGATTTTAAATTTACAAAGTTGTCGTTTGTTTTTAAGGTTCGCGTTCAATTGTTTCAGTTAGTTGATGTTATTCTTACTCTACTCGAATGAAAAACAGGGAATAACATATATCTACAGGCACAAACCTGAAGCAGAGGTAATGAAAAAAAAATGGATGATGGATTGAAGATAACAATCAAAACAAAGAATGTATTTTTGCTTTTTCGATGGCTGAGGCAAAAACCAACATTGGCCTTTGAAATAGCTTTGCACGCGGGCTGTCTAACGACATTTTCAGCAAGTTTTGTTATGAAATTCACAAAAAGGTCTGGCGCGCGGTTGTACGCGAGAACTGCATGGCGTTATCGAAGCCATCAGACTGTCGCTTTTACATTTGGATCATCGATGTTTTATTCTATTAGTTTCTCTTTTTTTGCCATAAATTGAATGGTGGTCCGATTCATAAGAGTTAATGAGAGAACAATCTGCTGACGTTTGATTTTATCGCTTTGTTCGAATTGAATAATTAAAATATATATTTTACGTGTTGAGATAAATCTCGTTAACTATCTATTCGCCTCTGCCTCTGTATACGTTGCGCGAAATTTCCAACCTCATTCTTTTATCATTTCATTATCAACAGGTGCTTTTTTTCATTAATAAAATATAATTTAAACAAACAGATCTTTGCAATCGCACGCCCATAAATTTGCAACACAATTTTTATATTTTTTACACAAATGTTTTTCACTTTGAATATAAATCTTGTTTACAAAATTAGATCGGTACATTTTTTTTTCTCATTCTAACTTGAAGTTGGTTTCTTCAAAGGAAAAAAGTGTTTGCAATTGCGAAAACCAGATTTGTTTTTGCAATTGAAATGTAACAATCAGACGAGGATGAACAAAAGTGGTTGCATTTGATCTCGCAAAATCAAAGTTGAATTTTGATTCTGAGAAAAACAGAGCACTTAAGGGCCCTCCGTTGGCTTTCGTACGAAACGGAGGCACTCGCCGCGGAGGTTTGCCGACGCGTTTCCCGACTCTTTCCGTGAAATTGGCGTCGATTCCGTGCACAAACTCTAAAGAGAAGTCTAAGCAAGGCGAAAAGCTCTTTGGGCGAGCACACCGTTCAAAGCGAAAAGCTCGAATAGACACTTCGAAAGCAGGGCTTGGGACGAAACAAAAACTGCCGGTCAATGGGGTGCTTACGAATCGATGAATCGGTGCCTCAAAAACGCGGTGTTATATTACTTTTTTGCCGTTCGAACATGTAACTTTTGATTGGAATATTGAAAAGTGAAGCGCCCAAGACTCGCAATAACGAGTTTTTTCCTCCGGAGTTTTTCGATTAGAAAAAAAAAAGAATTTTTTTTTCTTTTTCTCCCTCTGCCCTTTTTTTCGCAATTATCTCGGTTCGCTTTACGACCAGAAATAATGCCTTTCGTTCTCAAAAGATCAGTCGAGGATGCGTTTTCTTTTCGTAACACCACTTTTGTCTGAAAATTAGATGGCTTTTTATCAGCCCGAATTGGCAACTACTTTTTGAAAAAATATCACGTTTCAGGACGCCGATTGATTGGTCCCCCTTAATACATAAGGAAAAAGTTTTAAAAAAGTTATAAAAAAAAAGGTTATAGTTCAAGAACCAAAAATTAAGAGTTAAAACATAAATTAAATGAATAATAAAACCAATTTTCAAATTGTTCTCACTGTTCAGGTATAAAAATCGTAAAAATATATGAGGCATATATAAACATATCTGTGATGTTATATAATTTTTTTTACATGGGTTTATTATTATACTTTAGGTTATTTGAAAACGGAGATTGATACGGCGATAAATTGTTGACGATTGCGTTTCATACGTTGATTCTTTGATTATACAATTCAGGCTCGCGCGAAGAGTTATTTGGCGGTTATTGTCATACCGCGAACAATGCGAAGATTATCGTGCACGAAATAAGCCCCTTTTTCGCCGGATAATTACGGAAATTTTCTTCCCCCTCCCCCTGTGTGTCTGTAGTTCAAAACATGTCGACAATTTTTTTTCGGATTTTCAACCCAGGTAGTCCGGGAATTCGCAAAACAATGCCCGATTTTCCGTTCCGTTAAGCATCAGCGTCTCTTAAGTCCCGGACAATGCTCGGTTATCTTGCCTCACAATGGAACGATCCACTCAAATCACTCGGATTTTGCTCCAAATTGACAGGTTCACACTCCGAAGAATGACATTCGAGAAGCGAACGACTACCGTTTAGGCGGGGGTAAAAAGTTTTTTCATGTAATGCAAAATATGAAAAGAATGCGAATTCGCAAAAGCGAAAACATAGTATGGGTTTTTGTGCTCCCAATTGCGGGAATTGCATTTGGAAACGGGCAGTTTGATTTTTGCACCTCTTCAATATTGGCTCCCTTATGAAAATGATTGCGCGTATTAATTTTCAAGCGAGAGAAACAATAATTGCGAACCATTCCGCGCCGTAAACACACAACCATTGTGATAATGCGAATTTATTTTGCAAGCTTTGTTGCAAATCAATGTACCGATGTATGACGCGCATTTTTGTAAACATTTTATCAGCGCATTTTGATACAAATGTTCCAATTGTTTATTCAAGTTGTGACGTCGATTACAGCATTTTCAATAAAATTTAATGGTTGGGATGATTCATGTTGGAACCTAACTTTGGTGAGGTATATTTCGATATTTTTAATTGAATTATCGTGACTGATTTTTAAAATAATTTTAGCTTGGCAAAGAAATATTTTTTTAAAGTTTAATATTGTACCATTTCAATAACAACCTTATAATTTAACTTAACAAAAAGTTTAGAATTTTTACTAATAAATTTTCATTTAAATCAAGCAATTAATTAATTAAATTAATTAAACATTCATAAATCTATTTTGTTATTGTGAATGTTAAGAAATATGTAAAGTTGAAATATAAGAACAAGAAGTTTGGAGCCTAGAATTATCAAATTCTTAGTCTAAGATTAAATTACGAGTGACTACATTTTTCAATAATTCTCTGATAATTAATTCCATAGTCAATGTGTCCGTCGAGGTGTCAAACTTGGTTTTATGATGTTCGCAGTTATTAAAATGTCTCAACTTTAATATTTACTTTCTTCGAAATTAGAATCAAACCCAGTAATTTAATTAATTCGTTTTTAATTATTATTATTAAATATTTTTTAATCCAACATAGTCAAAATTTAGTTCACCAAAAATGTATACAGTTCCTGTACAGAGCTCAAATGTGAAATTTTCAGTCCCAAGCTAGTCTCAAAGATTAGAGAATTTATTTCTATTATTTTCAAAGTTATTTTACAATACTCAATTAAGAAATGTTCGAGTAATTGAATGAATTCTGAACAACATAACGTGAATTATTTTTCAGAGACTAGACAAATCCTGAACGAAAATACAAAACCGCTAGACAAATAAGCCCGTCGGACCAAGTCGGGTATTCATCTCGAAAATGATATCTCGCATGATGTGTCACTCAACTGATCCTCGGGCATCCACTCGTGACTCATCTGAGTATCGGCATCCACAATAACAATGGGGAAACAGTAGACAGAGAGATCGGAAGCGTGAACCTACCTAGAAAGCATAGCAAAGTCGGCCGACGCTTGGTGGCCCATGATCGAGTTGTTGGCGTCGTTCGGAGCGAACCCAGACAGAGGACTGGTGGCGTTATTTGGACAGCCCATCGGGACCTGGGGCAGATGGTTGTGTCTGGCGCCGAGTCTGGGCGAGAGGCTCCTGGGCGCCGGGCTGACGCACGTGGGTGGCATTTTCGACGGCGACGATCTGTCGGTCTGTTTGTCAGCAGCCTCCCCAGGCGGCGACTCCGGTCTCCCGAGGATGCTCGAGATGCTGAACGAGGTGTACTGCGGGTTGCAGGCGGGCCTGAGCGCCGCCTTGCTGACATCGAAGCTAAAGTTGCAGTTCTTGGCCGACTTGTCCTGGAGCAGCAGGTCGGCCGGGTTGGAGCTGCCGCGCGATCCCTCGAGCTCGAGGTCTTCCTCGGACACGACGGACACTTCGATCTCGGTTTCGCCGGACATTATTTTGTATCCCGCGGTTCATTCACGTCCGCGGCTAGGTCCTGCACATGTCCCGAAACGCACACGCGGGCTCTGTTTGCTCGCTTGCACAACCCGCGAACTCACGTGGCACGCTCGTGTGGTACGCCTTCGCCGAAAGTTAGCGTCCGAGTGGAGTAGTCATGATTGGGGTGGCGTCCGGTTCGTCACTAAGGGTTGCAAATGCCGCTTCTAACCGCAGGTCACACGTTGAGCGAATCGCCCTGTCTTTGGCGCGACGAAAACACGCCAACTCGTGGGTTGGCAGAGGGATGAACCGGTGCGAGACGAGGAAGCCCCGGGCGCCAGCGGGACTGACAGAGAGGCGACGTGCATGCGCCCGGGGGTGGAGTTTCGAGTTTGGACGAGGCGCCCGATTGGGCGCGGGCGCGATCGATGCGAAACTTGAGCCAGGGGTAGTTGGGCCGCGCGGCCAACCGGGGCGAAGACCGAGTGAAGGGGAGGGGTGGCGCTCGAACCGAGGGAGACCGACCATAACAAACGAGGATGGCGCACCCGTCCCGTGCCATGCCGTGTTACTTATCCATTATAACACTCCAAGATCTTGATTTAAGCCTGCAGCCAGTGGTGAGCTTTTAACCAATTAGCCTTTATAGCTCCCCCTCCGGTCGGCTGTCTCGCTTGCACCAACGCCCGGGGACCCTCTCGCTCGCGGCTCTCCCTCTGGCCGTTTCATTCTCTCTTCTCCATCTACCCTCCGCTCAGCCACCCCGCCCAGCGATATACCCGACTAATCTACCGGTTCTCTCCTCGCTCGCTCTTTGCTTCGCTACTCGAGTCAGCCCTCCGACTCTGACGTCCGTGTGTACGTGCGTATAAACCCGCCGCCACAGTTTACACAGGACTGTCAGATTTTATACGTTTCTGTCAACTTTTCCTGCGATACGCTCTCCGGTCGTTCGAGGATGAATCATTAGTCAAATGAAGCCGGAGTGATTGTCGCTATACCACTCTCCCCCTCTCCCTCCCTCCTTTTCCCGCCCCGCGGTGTCGCCTAACCGGCGAAAAAGGGAAATGTATAGCGAGAGTTCAGATGTGTACTCGATTTGCAAACGAATTATGCAGCAGATGATTTTTAGTTCGGTTTTCTTTTTTCAAACAGCGGGAAGATTTTTGTTGGGAATTTTTTTACGAATGGATTGGAATTTGAATTGTATTCTTTTTGGGGTTGATTATTTTGATGGAACAATTGTAGAGGGTTGGAATTTTTCGGTTGAGGTGGAAAAAAAAAAGTTTTTGGAAAAAAAGACAGACTCTTTTGATAGTCTTCCTTGCAAATGACGAACCTGTGGAAGAAGATAAGGTTTCTGTACATGAGGAATAACATTTTTTTTTAAATCTGAAAATTAATAAGTGTGAACATGAACAGGTCAAAAATATAGTAATCTTTATTTAGAATTTCAGCACATCATGAAAACATTTAAAGAATTGTTTAAATTTGTTTACATTCAAATTCTCAGTACTTTAATTTTAGTCCTAGGGTAATGTTTTTTAATTTTTTGTTCCTCAATAAAATTGACGTCTATAAAAAATATAACAATTGAAAATTTACAGAATATTGAGAAAAGAATATTTGAAAAAAAAAAAAAAAAAATTTTGTCCTAAGAATTATTTTTGAATCTGTACTAAAATATGAATTTATGAAATAAAAGAAAATGTATATTTCAAAAATTGTATCAAACTGAAAGGAACAGCGGGGAAAGAGATATACAAAATTTGTTTGAAACTGTTTGAAAGCAATAATCGTATTTCCTTGGGAGAAAATGTTGATCGACGTATGCGTCGTGTGTGCTTTATTGACAACACTGAACGCCTTGCCGAAGAACTTTTGCTGGGCGTGGCGCACTCGACGGAAAAGGACTCCACAACTCGACTCTTTGATGTTCGGCTACTAATTGGATTACGTAGTTTTCCACTCGACTGCCGATTGCTCGTAGGCCGTATCGCGTTTGCTGATTAGTCTGTTTCGAATTAGGAGTCGCGCAGGCATGATCCCGGGACTGACGTATAACTTGGTCGCAAATTGTTCGTCGTACGGCGCCCGTTTTAATGAAACATATCCTCACAGAGATCGCGAAAATTTTCCCCGACTTTGCCGACCGCACGGAACTGCAGCGCTGCGCAAGTTTGATAAATATTTGTGACGCTCAAATGGAGCATCGGTTAAGCTGTAATTTACGATTTACTACCCCTGCGACGGCGCTCGAAATCAAAAACATGGCAAACGTTTTTACAAGCTTGCTTTTCCACTCTGAATATAACATGAAATGGAAAGCGCTGCTCCTCGGCTAATTAAAATATTTCCAGGCAAAACAGACCGGTTGTTCAGATTTCCCTTCGGTGACCCGCCTTGGTTATAATTTTCTCATCATTTTTATTCTCAATTTTTCATCGTTTTTTTATTTATTTTCACATTGACCATAAGCCCTTTGACATTAGAAGTACTGAAGGTCTCAGACGCATTTACATCTTCATCTTTTTTTATTTTAGTATAGGACATTAATTTTATGTTTATTATATCATTACATTTCCAATGTAAATGATATTACGTTTGCGATTAATTTTAAATGACCAGAAATCCAGAAATTGTTTTATTTTTTATGAAGAAATGTTTACTTTAAAGTGCGGATCAACATTGATAACGACTGAAAAATGTGTGATTAATGCAAAACTACAGAGTTTACGAAAATCATGATTCTATAAACACTTAATTATAAATGTTTCAAATTAAGTTCATAAATAATGTGGTAGTAACGTTATACTTTTTGATCAATAATCAAAGTATTTTGTTTATACTTTTGGTTAATGACATGTTTGGTTCATTTCAATTTATTGGAATTTAAATTCGTTTATTTGAATTTAATTAATTAACTTTGATTTAAATTTAATGTACCTATTCATAATCGAATAATTAAAACTTGTGACTAATTCAAAAAATTGATATTCGCTATTTTACATTCTTACATAAAAATTTTTTCAATTCAGGAATGTACTATTTTAAATATAATTTAATAAGAAAAAATGTTAACTAACAAAAAGAAACTTGTATCGCTGAAAACTACGTCAAATTGACTTCTCCATAATTAGCAATAATTTTGAAACTAATATATTTTATCATAATGAACAATTCTATGACCGGTAAAAACCTTCATTGTTTCATTTCATAATTATACATACCCACGTCTCACTACGCGGAACTGCACAAATTTCCGGGAATCCACATAATTATGCATTTTAGCAACAATCTCTGAACAATAACACAACATATAACTTCAATGTTCTTTCTCCGACCATAGAAATTTTAAACCAATCTCTCGCCGTTGATGCAATTTCGCAACCAAATGAGTTGCAAAAATCGTTTTTACTCTTTAACCACTATTCAGTGCTACAAATAATTGTCATAATTATATAATTTTAAACATTATAATTCAGAAGCAAATGTTATTGTAACAAAATTTAAGAATTCAAACTTAATTTTTCATAATCATTTCATTAGAATTTGGATAAGAATTGATGAGGAAGTAAAAAAAGAATCCCAACAAAATTAACTGTGACTTTCAATAACTCCCTTTAATTTTATGGCCAAAAATGGGTTAATTACCAAGACCGATTCTCACGAAGCGATCAGGTCGGATGTTTTGATCTGAAATATTAACATCGAGGATATAATTGCGCCCGATGAATGGGCGCAGGGGGAAGAAACAATCGGTATGAATATCTGTTGCACGAGCTCTCTCTCGAGAAGGAGAGGTAAAAAAATGTAGTTACGGTAGCCGATGGGGCTCGATTATGTGCGATGTTCGCGGCCGAGTGGACCGGGCATAATGGGACCCCCCGCGGTAGCTTTACCTGCATCATCGACTAATCACATCGGATAATAGGGAACAATGGCGACCCCCGTGAAAAGTGAGGCGTACTCTCGGCACTTACCTTCTCGGTACGCGAGGGTAATCTTCTTACGCGCCGAAAGCACAAAGTAAAATGCGGATCGGGCTACTATTACGCATCGGCACGGCGGGAGAAAAGGAAATGCGAGAATGAGACCGAATTCATCTCTTCGGGCCGCAAGACGAGACTGACCCATTGTTGGTTGGGATTCCACGGCGTCTGCGAAATCTCTTAAGCGGCTGCTAAATTGACCCAAATCTTGGAGAAAAAAACGATCGCTGTGTTTTCCGCCCCGGGTGTCTCTCTCGGTATAAACTTATTATAATCGGCGAGGTGGGCCCGTCGCCAGGGGTCCGGCCCTCTTTAGTTGCCGGTTAGCATAATCATTGTATAATTGCACTCGCGCCGATGGGCTCGCAGTGTTGGGTTTCAGGCGCGCGAATAACCATCGTTTAGAAGAGAGAGAGAGAGAGGGAGAGAGCGGCCCGTTTATTTCATAATCGTTTTTCGTTTTAGTCTACGGGGCCCCACCGATTGTTGTGCACGAGAAAAAAAAAAACACGACGGTTTTTGACTGCGCCGGCAGATTATTTCGTCGGGGTAAATAAAGGACAATTGTTGCGAGAGAACTCGGTACAATTTTTTCTCTCGCTCTCTTTCTATAAGAGGGCTTGTGTTCGCGCTCTTTGAGGTTCGCACAATAGGTTTGTAATGCTATTCTAGACACGGTGGCTGCAACGATGGATACTTAATTAGCAGTGAATCGGTGATTCATTTTTCATGATCGGGATAGGTGTAACACTTGATTTCATTAACTTGAAGTATTCAGGTAATACCAAATGTTATGATTAACTGATAACCAATTAAAAATAATTTTAAATAATCAATCAACTTTTTGTAAAAAATAAATTTACTTGTCCAAATTAAAATAAAGTATTAGTGGTAAAGTGGTTCAATTATAGTTTTTAGTTAATTTGAGTTGATAATTGTAAAGAACTTTAGTTGTAGAAAAAAACAAAACAAAACAAATTGAACTGTTGTGATTTTTGATCCGAAAGGATGTTAACATTTTAATGAGCGATAAATCTGGGATGCGTGATAAACTTAAACAACAAACGATTAACGACAGCCACGATTAAAAGGGACGCTGATGGTACAATGGAGATTGGGGAAGAAAACGAAGGGCGAGCGGGGTAGGAAGTAACAGGCTTATTCGCAAGGAAAGCAACCAGGGGCTTTACTGCCTTACATTAAGTTCTTGAAGTGAGCGACTAATTACATGACGCCGTTCAGAGTAAATGTGAATTAAAAGGAGCCTGATGTTCTGCGTCCGGGAAGTCTTCTGCCTTCCGGCAATGGATTGTCGACTTGGATATCCGTCAGATAATTCTGAATTGCAGCTTTTTTTGCGACGGCAAGCTGTACAACGCTCTCGATGATTTCTTGCAATTTTTCAAACTCTGAAAGAAAAACCAACTTTTGTGTTCTTAAAAAGAAATCAAATAAAATAAAAAATATTGAAAAATTAAATTAATTAGAAGATATCTCAGATAGTTTATAGTTTAATTTTGGTACAAAAATTTGATTTGACAGAAGAAAATGATTTT
Source organism: Trissolcus japonicus (assembly GCA_030522925.1). NCBI lineage: Eukaryota > Metazoa > Arthropoda > Insecta > Hymenoptera > Scelionidae > Trissolcus > Trissolcus japonicus. Next base: position 42,734 of record JAPYZS010000002.1, read on the forward strand.
TTTTCTTACGTTTCATGGTAACTCGAAAAGTAATTGAAGCCTGCGGTTATTTATTGTATTATTATTAGCTCGGGGACAAAGTGCACAGGTAAAGCCTACTGTGGTATTACGATAAGAGTATTTTCGGCCGCGAATTCTTCCAACCTCCCTTAACCAGGAAGCCCAAAAAATTCTACATGAGCAGTGACGATCTGCAAAACTCAATGGTGTAGCCAAAAATGACCGAAAAAGTACTCCTCCCATGCTCCTTCAGATTTTATTCAAGCTGAAAATACAATTTTGTATTAAAATTATCTTTTTTATTAAATTTTAATTGGATTTTCATTTGTGAAAGTAAACTGAGTTTTATATTGTTATATTTGTTTAGAGAAATTATTACGGTGATGGTTGTACGTCGACCAGTCGCCTGCGACACATTTTATGCAAGCATTTCTCAACATGATCGAGCAAGGTGTTAAAGATGCGATTCATCGCAGCAACTTTTAGCTTCAGTTGTTTTCACGTGCGGTTTCATTTAGCGGTAGTGGTGTAACAGCGGCGGAGATGTCTTATTCAGCAGGGCTCCTTTTCCTCCCTTTCATCTCTTTATTCCCTCTTTACTTGGACCCCCGTGTAATCACGGTGGATGCAAGACTCCATTTCAGTCGGCAAAGAACTTTCTTGTTTCTTCTCTTCGATTCTGCAAAATGTTGTGAGAAGAAAAAAAAATTTTTTTTTTAATATCCCACGTTTTAACAAATAGTGTACATTAAAATGTGTACAAAAAACATACTTTGTTAGGAGAGAGAGGATGAGATGTTCAGATGACTTGGATCATTCTTTGATGTCGAAAGATCATTCGCGAAACATTTCAAATCACCCGGAAAACCTTCTTCATTTTCTGATGTAAAATCTCGTAGTTACTAATCGTTAAAATTTATTCTTTTTCTATTATTTTTCAAACAAATGTTTCAACAAAAATCACTTTTTAAAAGTTAATTATAACTTTTTACCTTTGCATAACGAAGGTTGAAATGATATTCCAAGAAAATGCGCATCTCTGGACTTCATCAAATTTCAAGCACGAATTAAATCGACACCAATAACCTCCCAGCATAAATTAATGCTCGTCCTCCGAGCGGACCGTATCTAATTAAAACTTCAGCGAAGTATCATTCTGGCGCGGTTTATACACGGGCAACATTGCCGGTACAAAAGTTCAGTGCGAAAGACTTTGCCTCCTTCCTACTCGCGTTTGGATATGTCACAATGTTTTTGTGAGCTCGACGGAGCGGGGGCGTTCGTAGAAACTCATATCCCGCAGAAATATATACATAAAACCGTGGAAACAACAGTGTAATAAAGAGGGCAGTTGGGGGCGGACTCGGTTGGCTCTCGGGCAAGATCGAAAAGCTGCAAACGCGACTTTGAAGCACAGTCGATAAAGCTATTAGCATTTAGACGAGCTGTCGTCGAGGCTGTTTTCGTTTTGCCACCGACACTCTCAGCATTTCATTCAGCCATTTCTCGTCTGAGCCGCGCGAGATGCATACCGATGTTGTCTCTGTCCTGAAGTAATGCGCAACAGTCAACCAATGGCGTCGCCTCGCTGTTTTACCGACAGAGACCGATAACCCCTGATGGGAGCCGTAAAGCCACGGCTTGGTTGGATGAGGGTGTTTGTAATGTGTGCATTAACGCACATCACGTTTCTGCTGCACGTACAACTTGGAGGAGTTACCTATTAAAAGCTTCTCATGAAAGTATACCAGCCGTTGTTGCTCTGGCAACGTGTGGCTTTGGCGACAGACCGGTTGCCACACACGACTCTCGGTTCAATTTTTTTTATTCCAGCTTTGTTAATTCGATGAAATGAAAAATTCTGTTGGTGTAAATTTGATTAATAATTCATCTTTGACCAGGTATTAATAAATTTAATTCGAATTTGCAAAGTTAAGCTTAGGACTGCGTCGAAGGGCAGACCTAACCTCAGATCTTCCAATTTATTTTTATTCTGTGGGTCCCTCTATATTGAGTCTTAGTTATTGAAAAAAAAAACGATTTTTTGAAATCATTTGGAAATTGCATCAACTGTGAGAACTTGGTTAAGAATTTCTACGGTCAGAGAAAGGTCATTATAATTATTAGAGTTGTATTATTTCGAGGTTGTTGCTAAAATGCATAATGATGTGGATTCTCGGAAATCTGCCCAGTTCTACGAAGTGAGAGGTGAAAAAAATGTAAGAAGTAATGAAATTATGTAAAATGAAACAATGAAGCGTTTCAGAATTCATAAATCGTTTATTATGATAAAATATATATTTGTTTCATAATAATCTTTTGTTAACGAAACGATACTAGGAATTAAAATAATTAAAACAGGATTTCTGGCAATGTTGCAAAAAATCATCAATTGCAAAAATAAAAATAAAATTGGTCAAGAATAGGGACACCTCTTATGAAATTATTTCAAAAGTTCGTTTTTGAACATGAGCGTGCGCTACAAAACTGTACTTTAGAATTACAATAACAATGGAGCTGTTGGGTGACGCGATGGCTGAAAAGATATAGGATTATGTCATTATGAAAGGAACTGGTTCTTTTTACCTCCAACAATGGCGACTTTTAAACTGAATTAGCGAAACGTCCATTCAAAAAACTATTTAAAAGTTATTTAAATTCAAATGAAAGCAGAAGTCGCGGACAATTGCAATAGGATAATTTTTTATATCTTACTTCAACTTCAACCGAGTAATAGCGTACCAGCCATTTTAGTTGAAATAACAATTTAGAACCGCATGCGAATCCAGCAGCTTCAACTTTTTAACTTACGATTATATACCGTCGGACTTGTTTACGGTTACACTACTGCAAACCAGATTTGTAAAGTTGTGGCTGAAAACAGTAACAATAAGTATTTGATGTACTACACCGAGCTTATATTTCAAACAATATAGAATCAGTAATGTTTGAAAACTTACACTGCCCGTAGAGGGAGTGCACGAAAGCCGAGTACCATTATCGGCTCATGAATTTACATACCAACTCTGGACATATCAGTTATATTAAAACATCTTAAACGATTTAAATCTACGTTTATATATTTTTCGAACAAAATAAAAATTCATAATTTTTTTGTTTATTTTAGGAATTCAAAGGTAAGGCAACCATGTCAGACAAGACGCAGGCCAAAAATGGTAAGTTTTCAATTTATAGACAATTTGAATTAATGTAAACCTGGACAATTACTGTTTAACAAATTATTATTTTCAAATTCATCATGAAAAAATTGAATTTTATAAAGAAATTCATCATAAAACTGTGACTTAAAAAATATTTGCGTTTGAATATTGTTTATAAACAAAAATCATAAACAATATTGTAACTTGTTAATTATAAACGATATTGATTGTTGAAATTTGAATGCACCGGTGTTCGCGTTTAAGATTTTAGATTTGGATCAGTAAGGTATTTTAAAAAGAGATAAATTTCACTATACTAATTCCAAGATTTCTGAAATGAAAAAAAAAAATCTTTTTTATTTTTGTGCTGAAATAAAATGAGATTTCGAAGAAGAACCAAAACTCGCAGTAACTGTGCAGATTGTAAAGTCTGATTTAGCCTAAACTACCACACTAATATTGTTAACAAAATCTGAAATATTGCACATACATCTCAGAATGTTGTAACAACATTTTGAATTATAAAAACGTAATTTTCGAGGTTCATATTTCCCAGGAAAAAAAAGTCTAGATTTAATCAATTCTGAAAATTAACTTAATTAGGTATGAATGTGTTAACTGATGTTAAACTAAATCTGATTCAGAACTAATTTTAAGCCTGATTAGACCAAAAAGACGAGTCTCACTGAATTCAGAAAATTTTAATGTATGAAAATTCAAATTTCTTAATTTAATTTAGATTTAATTTTACAAAGTCAGACTCAAAAAATTTCCTGCATTTTTCAGACCAAGTCAGGCCTGATCAGACAAAACTCGATCCAATCAATATTTTAAAATCTCAGTCCACGTTAATCATCTCATCTTCCAAAACATTCCACAAAGCTTATTTGTTTTCCAATAATGTTTAACATCATCCCAGTTTCACGATCGTCAATTTTATATTCGATCTCTGAATTTCGTTTCCATCTCAACCATTTACAGAAGTCGAACCCCCAACCTAGCAGCGGTCATTAGAATACGACCCGGATGGAGAGAGAGAGAGAGAGAGAGGGAGCTGAAAGTGCGAAAATCATAAAGTCAGCCTTCATGATGTTTACGACTGCAAATAATCCAGGTCTGGAAATCGTTGGCGATTGGAATCGGAGTAATTCTCGGTTGTCAGTGGATACGCACGACTACATTGGCGGACGTATCATCCTCCGCTGTTTCAGAAGCTCGGGGTGGTGAGGAGAGTACACGTATGTAAGAGAGGATCACCCACACGTTGCCACAAAGCGTCACACAAAGTGGGGGGAGGGGGAGGGGGGCAGGGAAACAACCCTCTAATAGTCGGGGCGGCGCCTACACCCAACCCTTATAGCCCTATCTCATCCCCTTCCCGACACTGTTCGAGTATCCAGAACTCTCGGTTGAACAGTGCGCCTCACCCGCACTCAATTTGTCTCGGTCCCTCTCTCGTCGACCCTCCCAGAGGCGCCCACTGTTTGTTTATTTGATGCCTTTTCACTCTCTATTAGTATCCCGTGCTTCTACATTTTCTGATTAGCCGGATGTCGCGCGCAAATACGCGCTGCTTCCTCTCTCTCTCTCTCTCTCCCTGCTGCGGTCGACTCACTCTCTCCCCACTCTTTTTCACCTACGGCAGCATCGACTGCCGCAGCCCCGGCGCCAATTCGTCGCTTCTTTTTTGACGCGAAAAAGGGAACCCCGCCGATCGATTCTCAACTCTGTCAACGATTCGCGCTTTTTCGTTTTCCAAGAATAAACGAGCCTGGCTTTGCTGCGGTCTGTTGCCGTTGTCCGCGGCGCGTCCTTCTCTGTGGCGCCCGAGCGGGGGGCGGCGGCGAAGGTTCGCGCAGCTATTTCAAAGGGTGTTGGACAGATTACGAGCCTTGTACTACTTTTCGACGGTTCGGAAACTGAAAGCTCATACGAAGGGATATACCGACGAGGCAAAAATAAAAAGAAAAGAACGCTCTCGCGCTGTTTATGGTAGATGGCTTTTGGAGCCCTGTTGCAAATAATGGCTTGTTGCTGTGTATATACCGGCCAACGCAATTTTATTTCCGGCACGAATAAAAAATGAAAGAAAAGGGGAGAGCAACGAAAAAAAAAGGGCGCGACGCAGATGGTTGTTGGGTTTTTTATCTCTTTCTCTTTTTATTTGCAAGTGCAATCTCCTCGAAGGGATCGCTACAATCTTGGAGAGCTTAATTATTGTTTTATTACAAGTTGATTTACTTGTTTCAGATTTCTTCGCAACTTGAGATTAAACCCCGGCCAATTCCTTCAACCCGCGCTCGCAATGGTTTTTGCTTTAGTTTCGCGCCAAACGTTTTATTTTGTTGTCCTTGGTATTATTATACAGGGGATAATCGAGGATTATGTTGAATTAATAAGCCCAGGGTATAATAAGACGGGGGCTCTTCGTATTCTTTTTGAAGCACATTAAAGGCGTCTCGGGATTGGATCTTTAATTCAATTTTGCGTCCGGAAGGATGATAAACAAAACCCTCCCTTCGACCCAAAAAAACATTTGATGAATTTCTAAAAAATGGGATATTCGAAAGAGCCGGGAATTTATTTTTTTCAGGACAAAATATTGGATAAGTTTTATGGAAAAATCGAGTTTTATAATTGACCTGTCACACTTCAGACGAAAGCCAGGGTGAATCAGAATCATTGCCACTCGGATGGCTGCGTCCCCGGTTTTATTGGAGTGACTTTTAAATAAGATAAGAACATGCAAAGCACATTTGTCGGGTGCAATCCTTTTCGCTCAATTACGAGACATTTTCTGCTACTTGCATTGTCCCCCTAATCGATGACAAACATCAATATTTGGAACGAGACGCGTACGAGAATAACGTGCTCGGGTGATTGTCGCTTTTTGTAGGGTGGCACTTGGCCGGTTCTATTAGGGTGCCACAATATATTATCTAAACGGACCATTTGGGCGGGAGTAGGTAGCTCGTTTCGAGCGACATGTGGGCTCACCGAAGCAAGACCGCGAGCGCGATAGACATGTCCCGAAACAGCATCCATCCGTCGCATAAAATCCGCCGCAATATCTCTACTGGGACTTCTTTCGCCCTTTTAATGGCCCATTCGGGGGTGTCCTTTCACCCCGCACGTCGTCCTGCTTCAAGTAACAATCGTCCACCGCAACAGTGCCTCCGGGTCCATCAATCATCGCTGCTACTGTCACTCTGTTTATTTGTTTTGTTTTTTTGCAACTTTTTCCTCTCCCCACTGTCACTTAATTGCACACCATAGGCAAAACTGATGGTCCATTGTCCGGCGCTCCTTAGCATCAGATGACCATTTTTCAAAACCTGACCACATTCGCAAGGTCTCGATTAAAGTCACCTCGAATATAGTACTTGATTTGAATCGATTTTTAATGTACTAGATAGTTCACGCGGTTATACAGTTTTGCGATTTTGAAATTTATGTCATTTTTACTAGTTCTTTCTTCTTAGACCAGTCATTAGTGCATATCATGATGCATTTTTCGAATCAATTTTTTGAATTTTATTTTAACATCAGAACCTTTTTGTAATTGAAACAAAAATTAAAAAAAATTAACTTCTCATGTCACACTAAACAGGTTGTGTGATGACCTTTAAGATTGTGTGATATGAATTGTTCCATTCAGAGTTGTGTGATGTTTATTTATATTGTGTATATGAGGGTTTGAATCAAGTGTTTTCGAGATGTCTAATCATAATTTGGGTTAGTGTGATGCAAATTTTTTTTTTGAGTTTGTGTGATGATTTTTCCACATCTCATCGTCATGGTGAAATTGTGTGATTTGACTTTGAAATGATTTATGGTTCACAGTTTCTATTTTCCATTCTCATGAGTTTGTGTGATGCAATATTGATATTCTGATTAATAAATTTGAATCGGTGTGATATGAATTTTACTTTCTAAGTTTGTGTGATAAGATTTTCACATTATTTAAAGTAAACCTTAGTAAACCACAATGTAAATCTCACGTTCATAAGTCTGTGTGATATTTTCGTTAATTAGTGTGATATCAAAACTTGATCTTCTTTTATGCTACCGTCTATTTTTACGAGTTTTGAAGATGTGATGTTGATTCTTATAATTTTAAATTAGTGTGACACAAATTCTCTCGGAGAGAATTCGTGTGATGTAATGTTTTTTTATCCTTCTAATTTCATGAAATATTGCGTACGCGATTTTATCGTAATCTCAATTTATGTTAATATTTTGACGGTATCTGTCGTCGTAGTAGTTGTTAAGCAGAATTAATGGTGCCAATATTACGTCCTGACAAACAGTCTCGCTTAAATGAAGCATACGCGTTAGTGAGCCCTCGAGCTCAGGAAACATGACACTATTCTTTCGGTACCCTCTTCTCATCTTCGCCGCGTGTATGTTGCCTCAAAAATACGTACCGTGCTCTCTGCCACCCCGCTCCAGATATAACAATCTGTTTTGTTCCTAATCCGTTTTCTCCGCATTTGCATCTCTTTTCATTTCATTCGCATACCGCTTTGCCAATATTTTTATTACGAGACTGTATATACCTCGCCATTGAACCAGCGACCATTTTTTTTTCTCATACACGCCTGGGCAAATGAGCCCGACAATCCCTTAATTAACATACAAACGTGATACGAAGTCGTGAAATTGTTGCGCGTTAATCAATTACCCGAGCATTAGTGCGCAACTCTATTCATTATTTGGTCGCGGGTAAATATGATGACCAGCTCATGATAAACGCGCTAATTGGCGGGGAAGAGGTCCAATTTCAGGATCGCGCGCGCAACTATCAGAATTTATGCGAGCAATAACTCGGCAAACCGTTGTGCGCGCAAAATTACGTAGGGTATTATTGTTAAACAATAATAAGCCCTCTGATCGAAGATAACGATTCGAAAATTGGAGACCAAATGGAGCCGGAAGTGCGATAGCCTATTGCTGCCAGCGATGACGCTCACGCGGAAAGTAGCTCGAATGTATGAATAACTTCGGCATTGTGAGCAGCAGCCCCGCGGCCAAAGTAAATGATTGCCGGACAGGAAGATGCATATAAATACACCCTGCAACTACCGGGTGACAAAAAGTCGTCCAGGACAAGAGAAAAAAAGAGAAAAAAAAATCTCCCTGCATCGAAATTCGTATTCTAATTACCGATCGTTTTTTCCTTTCTCTTTTTTAAAGGGGGAGGGGGGGGGATTTTCCAACGGCAGAGACGACCGCAATTTTCTTTGCCGTGAATGCGGATGCGAGGACGTGGCGGGTGCAAAAATATATATCCCGGGCGCGCTCTCTTTTTCATTACGAAAACTCCCTTTTTTATCATACCATTTGGAGTTTTTATTTCTTCACACATTTTTCTCCCTTTTCTCATTTTCAAAGGCCGAACAAAACTCGGCAATTAGAAACAAAGCGCACCTCAAAAATTAGCTTGTAACACTTTCAATGGAACACCGTGTATAGTGGCGCGGATAGCCCGGGGTGCTGGCGTACGTTTTGTTGTTTAGAATATAACTGAAGGGCTCTTTTCTGTTTCATCTCCCTTGCACGTCTCCTCTTGTCGCTCTGTCCGACAGGACCATACGAATTCGCCCCCTCTTCACAACTATTATCAGTAATTAGAAGAGCCCTTCTGGCCACGCGACCGCTTTTTCACTCTTCGCGAATGAGTTTTGCGTGCCGGCCCGCGGATACACAAACGCGCGTCGCCTCACAATGGATCCGAGCTTTAATTGACACGGCGTATCGGCAGCCCGATACGAATCTCTTGTATTGATAGTCGAAATGTTGCGCCGCGTCGGTGATCCGGCCAATTTTTAATAAACAATTCAAGCGAACGGTTCTCTCTCTCTCTCGATGATGTCGAACAATCCCGTCGATGATGCTATTTTTTGCCGAGTTTGTGATAGCGAATCATTAGCACTCTCGCTCTTTTGTGCAGCGGCGATAACACACCTCTTCCTCTCTTTCCCCCCTCAGTCTGTTCTGATGGTATTGATGTTTTCAAAACATTCTTTGACAGATTTACCAATTCAAGCGTTATATAAATCATCGAAATAAATGGGCCGTTTCAGCCGCTGAAAGTATAAACCCTCACCCCTCGCGAGCTTTTCCAACAGCGCCGTTTATTTTTTAAACTTCGATGATTGCCGAATGATTGTATATTTGATTTTATATTTTAAATGTTAAGCACTTGAATACGTAAATCCAGATGATTCTCAATAATTTTTAGCAGTTTGTTATTGATTATATGAGTCCGTATATTTCTTTTGACTTGAAAAATTGTTATTTTTGAATTTAACTTTTTTAACGAGGTTCACGTAATCCTGTTGATTGTTCCAATTATAAGGCAATAATTAGGTTCAAATCTGACCATTTTAAGTTTTTAGAAAATTAAAATTAAAATTAATTTTCAACTGAACTTATCACAATTTGATGCACTATAATACAAACTGGCAAGTTAATCTTACATATATTATTATATTACAAGTATTGATTTTGCACAACTAAAATAAAATACTTTTATCTTTTTAGTAATAATCCACGACATTTAAGAGGTAATTCATAGATGTTCGGTGATATAGATTTCAATGTCGATTAAGCTTGCAGAAACCAGATGCAAGTAGACTGCAGTATACATACGTGCACGGGTATTTATCATCGATTAACTCGTACACAGGCGGATGCCTGAAACGTTGGTAAACCCGGGCATTGCGCAGCCACACGGGACTCGTCCTCGTGTTATATACATGTGTCTATATCAGGTGCCTCTGTGCCATTACACTTTCCGAGCAATTAGTACTGCCACCTTGTGAAAAGATTGCGCTCTGTTTATATGCTTCTGGGATTTTACTTTTATCTGAAACTAAAATCCAGCTTAAAGGCGCTTAACTATTTAATGAGAACTGCGACAAATTTCCTCGTCTCTTCTCTCTGCAATTATACCCGTTTTTTTGCCCCACCTTGTATGCGCATTTCTAGAATGAACGAAAGAAAAATAAAAACAAGCAGTGTCGAAAAGTATAGCCCGAGTTTTCGAGCAACGCAATTACGCTTCCGTTGAAAACGAACGTTAGTCCAAATTGTTTGTTTCTTCACAACGACTTTCAGTCCGGGGCGTTAATTGCAGCCGTTGCGCTTGTGTTTGTTCTTCACTCGGCGCCTGTCCTTTAAGCGCGCTACCATTGGTGGTCGTCAAAGAGTCATGGGGGATCGTTTTCTCGACTCCATTTTCCGTCCGACGCTCAGCCGCAAAACTTTTTCCGCTCGTCGCAACAATTTTCTTACAACAAAAGGTGAAACGCGCGTCGCGTCATCTCCTGGCAAACATTTCGTTTGTTTCCAAAACATCGGCCATCTATTTTTCCAGATTTTTATTTCGCCGCTGTGATGCGCGACCGATCGATTGATTTGTAAATAAATAAAAAAAAAAAAAGAAAAAACCTGATCGACTCTCGTCAAGAGAGAGAAAGACAGATAGAAAGAGAGAGAGAGGGGTCGCGATGTTTTTGTATTGTCTGGTTTTTCCTTTATCCCCGTTGTATAAATATATCTCGTTCACGATATCGCGCACGATGAAAATAGTTATTTTGTTTTTGCAACACACGTTTATATTTATTTATCCCCTCGTCCCGCGGGGGTTTCACGTTCGCATAAACCTCGGGAGCTCGTTCAGTCACCATATTTATTTGGACGGGTGGGGAGAGAAAAAAAAACAACCTTTGCGATTGCATCATAACGTGGAATAAAAAGCATCAATATAAAAAGGAGACGTCGCATCAGGGCTATTTACGACGCCGTTCCGACCGAACTCTGGCGAGACTCGGCCGAGGTGTCGGCTTGTAGGTACGAGCTGTCCGACAAGCTGTATCCTTCACAACCGAATTAGAATAAATTGACCCTTCTTTGCCCTCTGATCTTGGACATCTCAGACTGTCACTTAAACTCCGCATTTTTCGTCTGTACGACCCCACATTTTACAAGCGGAATTTCGGTTAAATTTAATGTATTCTTGTAAGTTGACAACGTTTCCAGCTCGTGGCATGTGTGAAATGGGTTCGGGTTACATAAGCTACAAAAGTGGAGAAGTCCCTTCTTCAAATCATCGTCTTTTTTTTTTTTTTTATTGTAAGATAAAAATTATGGACGGGTTAAAAATGGTAACTAAAAAGGAAATGATTAATGAACGGATAAACGACGGTTTCGTAATTCAATTTGTTGATTCTCGTACGAACATAAAATTAACGTCTAATTATTCGCGTACAAAAGATTTTAAGTAGTTTCGCGGAGTGTGCATTAAGATTTATGAATGAAAACAAAGAGTAATTCAAGTGAGGAGGCACCAACAATAACTGGCGCCCGCGGCGCCCCGACGATGAAATCCTTCTGCGTATCATAACAGATGAAATTAGGGTTGTTACTCTGTTTCATTCGCATGTTGAAGTTTCTTTTTATGCAGAAAAAAAAATACGAGACTGATGTTCACCGAGGGGGTTTCAAACTGAATTGAAAATTACGATCGGACTTATTCCAAAACAATAGAAAAAAAGAGTGGAAGATAGAACCTCATCAAACGCGGGGGAGAATTTTTGTATCAGGAGATAAAAAAAGATGAATGGGGATGAAAAATCGAAAAGTCTGTGAAGGTGTCACGATTTGTCTATGATTATAGGACTGTGTACACGGGCATCGGGGAAGATTTCGCACTGTATCCGCCATTTTCCGCCTTCGAATATCTGTCAAGGAAAGTTATATAAAGTTTTTACGATTTCTCAAGCTCTGTCTCAAGAGCTTCCACCCCATGTGCGATCCCAGTGCGACCTCCCGATCCAGCCGCGTGCAGTGGTAGGGGATAATCCCGTGTATCTTTCGGATAAGAGACCTATAAATTTGTTTGGCTTGTCACCGGTTCGCATTAAGGCGGCAAGCTCCAATCTGTTGGTTGCCACGTCGATGGCTCCTGCGCTGAATCCCGCAAGAACTTCCCTCGTCCGACGTAAAATCCCCGTAGACTGACAAAGTTCGCGAACACATTACAAGAATCCTGGCTACGAATCGTGCAAATGGAGAAGAGACCGCCCATTTTCATCCCAACAAACTACGCTATCACTCATCGCTGTGAAAACACAATTGTTAGAATTTCTTCAAGTTCTTATGTTATTATATATATTTTTTTGATATTCAAGTTGATATCATGATATTCAAAGTCATCTGAATCAATTTCAATATCGAAATGAAAATGTGAGAAAATCAGAATAAAACAAGGAGGAAATAGTAAAGAAATAAAATTTTCAGTGATACGACTTAACATTAAGTCAGACATATTACAAAATTTTTTTTAGCTCTTAAGAGATTATTCTGAATCAATATGAAATTAAAATAAAGAAAAAGTTGGATGAAGTATAGTATTAGAGAAGTCTATTTTTTAGTGATACGGCTTTATATTAAGTCAGACATATGAAAAAATTTGTTTAGCGATTAAAAAGAAAGGAGTAATAGTTTGTACAACTTTGTATCGAGTCAGACAGAAAGTTTTTTTTTTCACATTGAGCCATTTTTGTGTCAAACAATGACAAAATCAATACAAAAATCCGACCACAATTTACCTCCGCCACTTCTGGGCTTTAGAAATTCTTACAATGTGTTGTTCAGATTGACAAGAGTTAACGACAGCTCTATTTTAATAATCCCAAGATTGACAAATCAAAGTTGCGTGGTGAAACGTTTGAAAAGGCATTGTACTTCACGAGCCTGATTAAACAGACCGTATGCTTCAATCGTTTTCTTTCTATTTATCTTCACTTGCACAATCCACAAATCATATGTTTCTAAAGGCTCATGATAGTCGATTATTCTGAAATATATATTTTGTGAATTCCCCCTTGGTCGCTGGGAATTAATCAAAACGGCGACTCGATGAAAAAGAAATGAATTGGCAGAGTATGTAAGTACAGACTAGGGTGTTTTCAATCCAAGAGTAATCACGTGACGCATTCATTGAAGTCATTCTGTTGGGTCGTGTCATCATCGCCGAGTTGTACCAGTTCCAGCTTCGATTCATTAACTTTGTTCATTAGATCCTCATGAAACACAACGTCAATGCCTTTTTTGTTCTTTCTCAATGAAAAGTGAATATGACTTTTTGAAACAGGTGATTTAAGGTGCGGTTCTAGCGAAAAAGTAAAAATAACATTTTTCGAATCAATCACTGAATCAGTCGTAGAAGATTTTTTATCTTTTTTTTGTGAAGTTTAATTGATGATCACCTAAATAATTATCTTACATAACTTAAAATTATTTTATACAATTAAAAAAATTATTTTTGTGCGCTCAAAAAAATTGTTCACTAGAAATAGAACTTGTTTAAAATAGGTAACTTGACATTTTCATTTACTAAATTCTTTTTTTGCCTATTTACTATTTTTAAAGACTATTTTTAAATTTTGTTACTTGAATATTGGAATTGTTAAATAAAATAAAAAATAGTCAAAGTTTAATGAATTAATAAATTAATTAATTGATTCAAACTGATAATTTTTTGTTTATCATTGTAAATTCTAAAAATTAAAATTAGCAACATCACTTAAAGAATAAAAAAAAAATAACAATTTTCATTTGCATAGAGTTTTGCTTTGCAAAATTGTCTCAAATAATTTTGGTCCAGCTTTCATTTTGCTACCCCCAGCATCTTTCGAATCCTTGCTCCATCTAACATTCAATTTGCGGTTGGGTGGAATTGGAAAAATCACCCTTATGAACTGTTGGACATTTTTTATGCTAATCCTATGAAGATCACTTGCCGACTTACCAATCCAGATAAACAACCGACGGGATCCGTGACTGAACCTCAGTCGATAATTTGGAAGTCGATAAAACAGAAATTGTCTTTTAAAGTTGGACATTTAGGAAACACCCCTTTGACAGTCGGCAAGATTTACTGTTTGTTGAAAAATCAGTCGGGGGATGACACGAAGTTTAACGATAAAAGATAACTATTAAAGTTTCTCTAAAATCTACCATTGTTCAACTTTTTTAATTTGTGAAAAATAAATTTTTTGAGTTTGCAAATTTAAAAAAAAAGAAAAAAAAAGAAAAGAAAATAAAAAGAAAAAACCAATAATTAGGTATAATTTTCATGACTATATGAATTTAGTACACGTTTAATACAAGTTAAAATTTCAAATTAAAAATTCAAATTAAAAAAATCACTTTCAATTCAAAACTTTAAAGTTGTAAGAAAAATTAATGTTCGTGATAGAGTATTAACGACCAAACTAGTTTTTCGGAGCTGAAGACGTCAGAAGTCACTCTTTCGAGGGATCAACATCTCAGGGTTTGCAACTTCGGCGGAGAAACAAGCGTCAGACCTTTACCATCGCGAAAACTTGAACAAGCTTAGGAACACTTGTCGCGTTCTTCTCACCCTCTGAAAGGGTTCCGCAGTGTAAAGCCGAGAATCCCTGATATAAATGTCAAGTTCGTCTCTCGTTCTACGTTGTACACGGAGGGATCATTTCCCTCCTCGATCCCACGCTCAATCTTCCGTCATTCTTCTACGGTTCTTCGGCGAGCCCGCAGGAACATCCGCGCCCTTGTCGAGAGTTCCCTCTTTTCATGAAACAACAAACAGGAAGACGAGGACAAACAGAACGAAGAAAGGAACATAAGGAGAGCCGAAAACCGACGAGAGAAATTAAGAGCGTAATCGGTGCGATCTTTGTTTACGAAGTGAGAAAGGCAATTTTCGGAAACCGCGGCGAGGCACGCTGGGCGGGGTAATTAACGAGCCTCCGCCCGACGGAAATAATGCCACTCATTAGGGAGAGGCTGAGTAACATTGCCCGTTAAGAAATTCATTTTATCGTCGTCCTCCCCCTCCTTTGTGGCTTTTGCAACAAATGCCTTGAAACGCGCTTATCTACGAACTACAATGTCAATTAGGTTTCTCAGATTAGATCGGGTTTCTAATTGAAGATTAGAATTTAATCAATTAGAATTAATTCCACGCTGTTTTTGGTCGACTGGCAGATCGACGATTTAGAGCTAAAATTCGGTTATATTAAGCTTCAATGCTTGAGCATCAGTTACCAGCTATTCATTGATTCAACCTAAATTATTTGAATAAAATTTGAAAGATTGTCAAACAAACTAACAGAAAACCGATAGTTATAAAAAAATTGAATATTTATAAATTAAAATCCTGCCGGGATACATTATTAACTGTATTTTGAATTTCAAATTTCATCCCTTTGTATAAAAAAGTCAACAGCTGAATTGATCAGTTTCTTTTTTGAATTAAAAATTATTCCTAGCAATATGAAAAAGTGTTTTTTTAATGAAAAATATTAGTAAAGATTCTAAACTTGTTTCAATGAGAATGAACTATTTGAAATTTAATAATACACCTAAACTAATTTTCCTGTTTCATATTTGTTTTTTTTTTCCTACAGTTTTTAATTTCCGTGCGAAGCAACAGTGTAAACAGCAAAACATGATCTTCATCGATGTTGGATGTTTTTTTTCATCTCGGCACAAGCTTGGGTTTTAAGATGGAGAACACGGCCAAGTAGATGGGTCGGTTCACACTGGGGGGCTGACGACACGCCTACCTAATGCCGTGACTGCGGCACAACGCGGCCAGAGAGTTGCTCTACCTGGTAAATAATGCAAACCGAGATAATGGCGCTATCTCTGCGCATCTTTTATTAAACATTTGCCTCGCCATCCCCACCCGAACTTGACGCGAGAGCATCCCCCTGCGTTAGTCGAGAGCCTGACTGCTATTTTCTTTGCAACGATTCGCAGCTACGCTTCATTGTCTTATGGTGAGAACATTCAGATTATCGCACACGTGTCGATCAAAGTATCTTAGGAAAATGACATTCGTGAGACATGTATTAAAAATACATCACAAAATGGCAAAGATTTTATACCCTATATAGACATTCTTTTAAATAAACCAGTTCGAAAACAAATCTTATGACTAAATTACACCTGGGCTTGGTTACATCAGCCTCATCTTTTATCTTTTTTGCATACAAATTTTCTATTATGAATGTTTCTTTTTGCCGGACTATTCTTAAATTTTGTTACTCAAAAATGAAACTTGTTTTGTTATCATCTTTGTTTACCTTTTCTTTTCATTTCTGCCTTTTCCTTAATGATCTTTTGTCACCAAAGATGAATTAAGTTAGAGTCATCCTGTGAGAGTCATTTTGGTATACAACCTCCGCAATTTCCGGCTTTATGATTGTGCGAATGTTACCTGGCCGTATCGAACGTAGAAATAGAGATCTGTGCCGCTCTCCCGATTTCAATTAGCATTATTATTGGAGGCAGACACTGGCGTCGACTAGGAGCCGTCGTTGTGGTCGTCGTTCACAGAGATTTGCAAAAGTGGCCGAAGCGCGCAGGTCTGACGCACACGTACAGGCGCTTCCTCTCGCTCTTCACCTTTCGTTTTTCCACACCCTCACCTCGGGAAAAGGGACCGACGCTTTCGCATGGGGTGTTTGAAAGCGGTGAAATCAATGCCTCTGTTTGCACTGTTGAGGTCGAACTAAATTCCGTGGGTGTTGGTGGAACGTAACGTATATGAACGCACACGACAGAGAGCCGGCGCTCAAGTTAAGGGTGGCTTTATAAGGTGAGCTTTGTACGCCACGGTTATTTGTATTACCGTCTACGCAGGTCACGATACGCTCTATCAATAAACCGTTATGATGCTTATTTTTTTTCTGATCCATAGGTCTCCCGTTGTCCTGGGATACCTGCTACTTCGAGTGCATCACTTTTTTCCTCAGCCCTGAGAGTTAACCGTGTGAAATCAATAAACACGACTTCATTTGACTTGAAAAGTGGTTTCCATCAATTTCCATTGTTGAGTCTTTTTTCGCTTTAACAAATTTTCTTTTCATGCTTTTCTTTCATAACTTGAACAATTGTAAATTACAATTTTGATATTTATGTGACATCAAAAGGATATCAAAAAGATATCAAAAAGATATCAAAATAATGATAACACTGGAGATAAAAAGATTTTAAGATAAATGATGGCACAATTTATAATTAAATTTGAGCACATGATTCGCAATTGTTTGCTTGTAAACAGGATACAAAAAAGTAAATGGAATTAGATAAGCGAATGAAAAAGATAACGTCTCGAAGCCGACGGATCGATGGGAATTCTTTTGTTTGGGCTTTATCCGATTTAACTGGCGGCGTTTAGATGGGAGGTGTCCTGGATAGGTGCACTTAATAGCAAAGAATGACTTCATCTTGGTTAAGCCGAAACGCGTCTGACACGTGGCCAGTGTTTATTTATTCTGCCTTCTATTCCGAGTGCTATTACATGCTTCAGTGGAGGTTGAACGTGAATGGTTGTTGTTATTTGTTGACATGACGTTTCGAGGAGGGTGCTTAAAAATGAAAAAAAAGTGAGCCCCAGCTTTGACTTCAGTTCATTCTTAAATTAAAAAATTACAACAACAAATTAAAATGGGTTAGACAAGGTTGTATTTGTTAAACTACTGAATTTTCATCTATGTTCACTACTTGGGACTTATTGCTTCACATAAACTCAAATTCAAGATGTTAAAAAAAAATAAATAAAAATCTAAAATAAAAATAATCAAAAAGATTGAACAAATTTTTAGAATAAAAAATTACTAAACTTTCGTCTATACGGTAATCATATGTGTTTTACAAGAGGTAACCATGCGAAACAATTACCCTCACTGCTCGATCATTGTCATCGATTGATAGCAAGGTTCATTTACTGCTGATTTCCCTGCGGTTTCCAGTGAACAAAATTTGTCCTACATTTTAAACTCGTTTTATTTGAATGCAAACGTTGTCTCTAGCACAGAACTGAAAATTACGTGGTTTGAAAATATTTCACCCGCTGAATTCAGCGGAGACTAATTTCGATAATGGCGAAAGTAAAATGGCTAATTAATATATCCAACCGGTCGATTTTCTACTTTCCCCTTTATTTTATAGGGCAAATAGTCTGATAAGGTCATGGTGCTCCTCAAGTGTGGAACATGGGGAGCAAGTAGTACAAAGTTAGTTATTTCACGGTCCACTCGCTCCACTCACACCCCTGAAAAGTATCCCCTTTGCTAAATCTACCCCTAAGAATTAATTCGTAAGTCCAGTGAGCGTCCGACGTTCGGCCACTTTGCTCTTTCGTTCTTGTACACTTACCTCCTATCGTCTCTTCGGGTATCTTTGGCTTCATTTAGTAGTTGGTTGTATTCAATGATAAGACGAATCAAATCAAACCTTTATAATCTTTAGGTTTAAGAACGTTTAAGAAAGTTCTTGATTTCAGGTCGTAAAGTTGAATGAAATGAAAGTAAACGGACACTTAAATAAAAAGGCTAAAATCGTTATTTTCTAATGAAGCTGTTTTTTCTTAATTAATAAATAAAAATAAGTATAACAATTTAAAAAATTTAATTCAAAATCTGCAAAAGCTAAAATCATTTTTAAGATATTTAACTCCAAAGACAGAATTTCAAAGAATGTTGTTTTTTTTTAGAGTTCACTTGAGAGAGTGAAACAAATTTAGAAATTTTGAAAGTGAATTATTATAACTTGTATATGCAAATTTTAAATATTGTTTTTCGAGATCTAATTTGGGTTTGTCAAAGCGAAGTTCTGCTGAACTGAAGGTGGCCGTTTTCGGGTCTGAGACAAGGCTGCACTGTGCATCTCAGAAACCAAGCGTGGAGATCCGAAAAAGGCGTACGACCGAGAGTCAAAGAGAATGAGTTGTATCAGCATCCAGTCGTTTAATGGCCGTTGCCTCCTCCGTTTGAAGATCACAGTCGCAGCCTCTGAGCATCGCATTATGAACGAAACTCGACAACAGTGCAGCTCAATTCATGATTTGCAATGGCCCGGATTCGAGCAAGAAATAACCTGGCAATTGCGTTTGCGCATCACACAAATCAAAGCTTTGGTTTTGTTTGTTGAGTAAATTATGGTAATTTTAATCGCTCGTGCGATAGGCCTAAAGCGTTTAAATTGACTGCGATGAAAAAAAAAAGAATGTTGATGAAAAGAGTGATCTGCCCGGGGTTATATTTTTTTTGTCTCGATAACATGAGGGTCAATTTGCGTGCGATCTCGGACAACGAATACCAAGCGTAACGTATGGCATTTATTTTACAAGATCCGAGCGCACATGGCGCCCGGGTACAACTGGCTTGTACTTAGTTGACAAAACATAAGCAATTGTACATGCAATTTTTTTATATAATCTTTGGTTTCATTTGTTTTTACACGTCTTCGTTTACAACTACGACGATGCCTAGGTTCTAAAGATGTCGCTCGTTTTTTTTTTCGAGTACCTGGAAATTTATATGATTATATACAACCGCAAGAACGTGTGATTGAAAATAGTGCCGAGAGTGCCCTGATATTTACAGATTAATTGTAGATTTACATGATATACAAGAATTTTTTGGTTCGGATAATACGAAAAGGGAGTGGATTATATATAATCATATATGATTGTGTCGTTTTTACTGCGCAATATACAAGACGTATTTTACAGGTTGCAACTCAACGATCTCACAATGAATGGATACAATGAAAGTTTAAAATTACACGTTTTCAAGTAAGAAAACAAAAAAAAAAGAAAATAATAAGTCTACCGACTTGATATATTCATTCGTATGTACAAGGTTGATATCAAAATTATCTCCGGTTGAAATTTAAGAATGAAGACGAAACAATAAAACAATCTCTTCAAACGTAATATCTTGTATTTACAACGTCGAACAATACAAATTTTTTTCTTTTTTTGAAATCACAGAAGATTATCTCTATTACAATTCAACCGAACAGAGTTTGATTACCCACTTCTGGGTGTCACGATAAAATAAAAGAAAAAAACGAACGTAACGAATCAACTTTTTTTTTGTTTTGTCACAGTTCATATCACTTTTGAAATTCTCGCAGTCCAGTCGTTTCAAAAGACCGAAAATCGCTACGCGTGTGGATGCGCGTGCGAGTGACTGTGCGTCGACAGCGCTAGTCCGGTAGAGGTCGGGGTAGTCGTGGGTGGCGGCGCCACTGTCGCTGACGTCGCAGGCAGATGGTGGCCGAAGAAAGTTGGTCCTGTGGGCCCGTACGGTTGCGCTGGATGATGATAGTACCCCGGGGGAGGGTGCGGGGGCGCTGCCGCATGGTGGACATGCGTGTGGGCATGTGGATGACTGTGTGGATGTGGATGGCTGTGCGGATGAGTCGCAAAAAGAAACGCAGGAGTGTACGGAGTAGGATGGGGCGGGGTTGTTGGTACCGTCGGACTGTTCACGTCCAGGCCGGGGTTCTGTTTTTTCCATTTGGTTCTGCGATTTTGGAACCAGATCTTCACTTGGGTCTCGGTCAAAGACAAGGACAACGCGAGGTTCAGTCTCTCGCAGACCGAAAGGTATCTCGTCGTTTTGAACTTGTTTTCCAGGGCCACAAGCTGTTCGTAGGTAAAGGCCGTCCTAGCCCTCCTGGGTTTGCCGCCTGTCCCACCCCCGGAGTTCTGAGAACTTTGACAGTTTTGACCTTGGCTTGACACCCCACTGGTTGACGAGGAAGACGACGAGGAAGACTGCCGTTTTTTGCAACTTGTACCGGAAGTCGAACCTGGTTCACGAGGGAGAGTCGAAGAGTCCCTATCTTGGTCTGCATCTCGCATCTCCACGTCGTCATCTTCATCTTCGTCTTCTGCATCGTCGTCCATCTCGTCTCTTTCTGGGGTATCTTCGTCCTCTTGACCACTGCTGCCAGCAAACTCACCCCTGGAGTCTCCATCTAAAATGAAAAATAGGGTTTGTTTATTATTTGAATAACAAAGTTTTGTTTTTATAAAATAAGAGTAAGAAATTGTTCGATGGAAATGAAAAATTAGTCTGTCGCTTTGTATTCGTCGTATGGAATCAGTGCAAAACATTTGGTAGTTGAATTTCAGTGAAATTGACTTTGAACAAAATATTCAATAGTCGGCGTTGTGTCATTCGAGGTTTGTCAGTTGAATCAGTATCAATTAAACCGTCAAATTTTAACCACGGTTACGTTTCAAACGAACGTTTGTGAGCGAAACCAATCTTTCGCTGCTCTGAAATATTTATATCATTTGCTCGTACGAAGTTGTTGCGGTAAATAATACCTCAATTAAATAACCCACGCGTGTGCAGTTGAATCAAAACGCATCTTTTTGAATCGAGTTGCACAATTAATCATAATTAAAATTTTAACCAATCCCATACAAAACGAATGTTTGTATCAGTAAATTTTGCAAATTGAAAACATCCCCTTCAAATTTTACTTTACAAATTTCATCTGCTTTTTAATCAACTTATTCAACGGGATTTCTCCCCTCTACTTTTGGCGCAGACTAAACTGAAATAATTTTGAAAACTTAAAGTAAAATAAGAATCAATGACAAATATAATAAAAAATGAATAAAAAATAAATGAAAAAATCAATTACAAGTAAATAATGGACTTAAATTAGTTCACGCGACGTCCGCTAGTGTCGCATGATTGATTTAAACACTAAACGAGTTAAAAATGTTGCAACCACTTGGCAAGTCATTTAACCCTCATATAATCCCGTGAACATAAAAATAATCATGCCTGAATTCGAACGAAAAGCGAAAACATTTAACCCGTTAGGGAACAGAGTCTATAGGGCGTATCGCAGCCCCTCTTTTGCGGTCACTGTTCGGCGGAAGATTTCAACTTGCATAATGCCGGGTATAACGGTTAGGAAGCGAAACGAGCTGGTCGATCGTTCTTTCTCTCTTCTTCTATCCGTCTCTGAATGAGCGGGTGGATATTGGAGATTCAATCAGCGCGCAGATGTCCCGGGGACAGATATTCCCTGGCTGGGGATGGATCTACCTACTCGGATGGACCGAGTGTGTGTGAGCCACGCTAGAAAAGGACAGATTTTATCCGAATTGACGTGGCTCGTGGCCCGCTAAGCACAGGGCTAGAAGTCCGTAGGGGCGACGGATCGAGAAGGTTTACGCCGTAATGGGATTTGTATCTCGTTAACGCGCGATCGTTCTTGCCATCGTACACACAGGCCGCCCAAGCAGTCTTCCTATACATGCCTATCGTCGATTGATTGTATCTAATTGAATTGCGCCGTTTATATTATTTTCCTTCATCTCTTATCTTCCGTCCTATTGACTTGCTTCCTTTCATTTTTTATCACCCGTGCATTTGCTTCGGTTACGTGTAATTCCTTTTTCCCATTCGTACAAATTCTGTCCCATCATCTCGACTTGACCAATGAATTTTTCTACGATAAGAGCACTAGAATTAATTCATTGAACTCCTAAAATGACTCTTATTTTAAAATTTTTTTCATGCACTCAATTTATCAATTATAAAACTTTTTAAAAACATTGAAGTTTTAGATTTTCAAGTGTCTAGTAATTATATTAAAAACGAATTTATACACACATTTTTCATCCCTCTATTAATTTTTTTATATCGATTGAAAAAATGTTGGATATAAAAATGAAAAGAAATAAATTGTAAATGACATAATTGATTAAAGAGAAGTTTTATAAATTGACTATAAAATTTTGAATCGACACTCAATAATGTTTTTCTTCGACAGATAAAAGAACCACTTAAGGGATCGATTATTTTATATCCAACATATGTACGTAGTTTAAATAGATGTATGATCGTTGCGAATAAGGGTGAAACATGAAAATTGGAGGGTTCGCCAGTGCCCCGTAAATATGATCGACTGAAAAAGATTGAAATCGCGTTTTATTGCACCCGGATGTAGCGCTCAAATATATATACATATATATAAAATGCAATCTGCATGAGTCGCGCGAATGAGTTGTTGTTATTATGACCATAGAGCAATGTCGTTTCGCGTTGTAATTGGTAGCAATTCCGTCCAAAATATCACGAGTCGCAATTTTAACGAGACTCCGTAACGATGATGGCAATTTTGTGCGCATGTGCCCCGGCCAGTGTCGAAGTGCTCTTGCAAATGGTGTTTTCTTGAATTTGGTATCCAATTTTTCGCCAAGATATCCGTTCCTGCAGGATAGGATTTATATCTCGTTAACGCGAGCTAAACTTTTCTTCTTATTTTATTCGTCCGAGAAATTTTTTTCTCATCCAATGGGAGAAATTCGATCTTATTGGATTACATAAATCTTCGTCTTCTCATTTGGTTGTATTCTAAAATGGAAATATACATCGCTGATTAAAATGGTGAAACTTTTTTTCGAAACTTTTTTTTTGAAAGTCAAATTTATTTAAAGGGGTACAATAATATTTCTGGGATATCGACGGATTTACGTTTTACAAAATGGCGTGCTGGAAACTTTTCGTCGGTAGTTTGTTTTTACTGGCACGCCGGGATTTAAAGTTACGAATAATAAAAGTGCGAACATTGAGCCACGATGGCATGTGGCTGTTCGATTTTTCGGGACGCATATACTATCCTATCCGCGTTTCCATTAACACGTTTTCATCCTATTATTCGAACGTTTGCTCGCAGAGAAGAACCTCATTTATACCGAGCTTCTTCTGTCACTCAAAACTACCCCTGGAGACCGAGACGCTTATGTCACGGTGCTTTGAGAGGGAACTGAGAACTCCAGTCAAATACTCGATACCACAAAAGCTATTGAATCATTGCTCGGATTGTTTATTGTGTACACGATAAGTATGTTTTGTACAAATTTGTTAGAGTGGAAAAAAATTGACAAATTATATGAAATAAAAATAAATAACGTACATAAAAAAAAAATTTATAAAATTATTGAATAGAAAAACTGATTGAAATAAAATGTTCATTTTTCATGAAATTTTGCAATTTTGAAATGGTTTTGACGAAGTGTAGGTTTGTACATTTTATAACGAATGAATACAAAAGGGAAGATTCAATTTCGATATTTTGATATCTTTTTGTGTATCTTTTTCTTGCAACAAACATTGGCGCTTCATTGGTCGCCGGAGGCCATTAATCTTGTTATCCGTGACATGATGTGATCGAACGAGGAAAGTCACGTGTTGACTAATTCACAGATTTATTTCCAGGGGAAAAATGTCTTGGAAAAAAAAAACGAACAAAAAAATATCCATGACCAATTAATTCAAAACCGAGTTGTACAAATGTTTGGACGTACTTTTGCGCAAAATCAATAGCTTATCAATGCTATTTGATTTTCGTTGCCGACTAAAATGTTGTATCGATTTGTTTAATTCATTTACGAGCGTCAACGGCAAGAAATTGATTCCAGAGTATTGGTTCAATTATTGCGCATTAATCAAAAAACATTATCTATTGAAAATTTTTTATATTTTTGATTTTTTTTAATTTTATAACAAAAATTTCAAAAGATAACAAAATTCTTTTTACAAATAATTTTCAGTAAACTTTCATTAATGTTTAAAATGCAAATGCTTAAGATGTTTATCAATAAAATTTCAATTGTATAATTAATAATTGAAAAATCAATTCAGAAAAATCGATTACAAGTTAATGTTAGTTATCAAAATTTTTTGAAATCGGATTTTTAGAGAATGTTTGTCGAAAAATTGAGAATAAAAAAAAAGAACTGAACAATATTTCGATGGGGGAGAAAAAAAAATGAAGTTGCGAAATGGATATATATCGGGAGCGTGTGCACCACGTATAACAAAAAGCACGAGGAGGGAGCGCGAGAAAGTCATTGTAATGCAGAAGAGCCAATTTTCTGGGCGGCTTGGTGCGATGCGATGTGATACGAGGCGATGCCGCGCGATTATCATAACAACCGACGATATTATTCCGGTGGAGGCGTCGACGCAAGTGCCAGCCGAAGCGGATTTCGTAGTTCGCAGCGCACCCTTGATGCACTTTTAATAGGAAGAGCCGGACAAGATTGATGGCTCCGAGTGGCAATTACGATTCTGGCAGTTCGCGCTCTCCTGCGAATCCAAAAGGGGGGTCACGATATTTGACCGATGTCGGCCAACTCCGCATCCCGAAACAATACATTTGCCCCGTTCAAGGATAAAATCGGATCAGTCTTATCTGTTGATTTTGCTGAATGGAATGATGAATTGATGAACGAGACTGTAACCGTCGTGAAAAAATTTTTTTCTTTATCTGAATTTGATTTGATTTCAAGGTTAAGTGGTTTATGAATTACCGCTAACACGATTATGAGATTTGTAACCATTGGCCTCTCTCGGATGGGAATCAACATTTTTTCGTTCGAGATTCAAAGGGGAGACAAAAAATAGTATTTAAATCAACCAAGCCAGGTTTAAAAATTAATATTGCTCTGCAAAAAATAAATAACATTTTTTTCCAATCATCTCCAACTAATTAAATAATTAAAATAATAATTTGCGAAAAAAAGTGATTTGGTTTTTTTGTTGTTGAAATATTGAAATACAGTTTGGTGATGAAAAATATAAAATTGATGGTTTCAAGATGTTTAAGAGAGAAACTTATAACTTTAGTCGAAAGCAAACGATAAAGTGTGTTCAGTCAGAATCGATGAAAATTTTCAAAGTTAATAGCCAGCACTATTTAGCGGTCAATACGAGAACTCGTCAGTGGACAATGCACTATTTGCCGAAGCGTACACGAAAGCAGTTGCGTGTGTCTTGTCAAGCGTGATGGGATTAATTATTACCCTTGCTTCAAAATTGAATCTGACGTAATTTGAATTTGCAAATTATCGTTAAATATTGATTGACCTTATTGGACGTGTCCTGTTCGGATCAATTTTTTTTTTCGTTCGAGGAATATTGTATTTTAGTTCAAAAACAATTTCATCACGTTTCATCAACAGTGGTTGAAAATTATTATTGAATCTTCATGAGTACTCGAAAATACACTCCGAACGTTGAGAAAACAAGCGCGATATTTACAGAGCAATTTATTGTGTCATTTCGAAACGTTTATCTGGTTTGGAAAAACAAAACCCTAATGTTATTGCTGATCTGCTATATTTACAATTTGAATATCCGATTTTAATGTCTCGTTGAAAATGATATAGTTGTCTTGCATCACTTCATTATGAATGAACTTTTTTTTTATCCTCCTCTGAAAATAAGAGGGTACAAAAAAATTGTGACGAGGAAGAGGGAGGACGGAGTAAGAAATTGCACGATCGGTTGAACGATGGCAATCCCGCCGTGTTCTAATCTTAGAACGAGGAAGACGTGAGGGTCTCAAAATCAAGGGCCGAGAACAAACCAGATGCGACAAATATCTACTTCCTTTTAAAATTAACCGATTCACGTAACTGCGACAAAAAAGTGATGCTGGGGACAGATACAAAAAGTGGGTACTCGAATCGGCATCATTTATTATTCGGTATGATCATACTGTCATTAACTTGTGCAACAAATGAAAAGCTCAAATTTCTTCAGTTCCAAAAGCGTTACAATTTTTCAGGTACAAATGTTCAGCTTGACGGATACAAATATATGATTATCATTTTTTCAAATTTTACCAGCTGATTCTTTAACTATGAACTTTGTTCAAGCCGTTTTTCTTCAACTAGAAACTGTGATTATTGTTTTGATTATTTTGATGAAGCAATTTTACCGTCATAAACACAAATATTTTTGGATGACTACCATTTTTATTTTTTCAAATCTACTAGTTGATACTTCAACTCTCAAAAAATAACTTGGAAATGTCATATCAACGTCAAAATATTTAAAAATACAATTTTCATAGAGGGGAAACAGTTACTAAACTATTTCAGCCATTAAATAAATTTGTTTTGCACGTTTTCAAAAATATGTCTGAACGTTAGTTTAAAACCATAAAAAAATCATGCTAAATTGTAAACCATTGCAATTCTTACTAGTCACCCTAACTAGATAATCAAAAAGATTTACCACGATTGTCAATTAAGCAAATACAAATTAAAAGAAGAGATCCAGTTAGTATCGAGTTAAACTGTGATTACAGGGTTGTTTCAATTCATTCAAAATCTACCTTCATGAATACTGCCTGACCGCCGTCGGCGACAGTGTTGCAACCGGTGGCCAATTGGTCTGCCCCCGGTGAACTTATTAGGGTCCAAAATATTTTCCACCGAGAAGGCCAGTCCCCGTTTGACGGCCTGCACCGAGTTGGCCGTCGTCGTGGACGTTTTCATCGCGTGGCTGGTCGAGTTGCAGGACGTTACGACGGTCGAGCCCGTCGCCGTCTGGCCGGTGAGGTAGAGCGGACTGGACCTGCCCGCACCTTGGGTTCCATTTTGCAGACAGGACAGGGGGTGTATCCCGCTCCTGGCAAACGGGTGGATGAAGTTGTCCGACCTCGAGGAGGCCGTAAGGTCGACGGGGCTGCTGGGGTTACTGAGGTCGGCCTCGCGGCAGACGTCCACCTCGATCTCCTCCTCGTCGTGGAACCGGCCGTTGCGCTTGAGCGTGCCGGTCTCGTCCTCGTCCTCGTCCTCTTCCTCCATCTCGTCCTTGCGCTCGTCCAGCGACGCCTCGTCGTCTTCATCCTCCTCCTCGTTCCTAATCACCGTCTCGGTCTTGTCGATCTTCATTTTTTCAGATTCGTTATGATCGTCCTCCAGGATAGACACTGACCTCTGTCGACGATGGTCGTACCTGACGAAGGGATCGCCGGCGCGAACCTGAAGCAAAACATGTCGCCGTTCCTGAAGAGGCCTAACAGGCGCGACTTCCTCGCCAAGAATTGGTCCCAGGGGAGGCATGACCTTGCTTTCCTGCATAATACGCCAACCAGGAAGAGGCT
Organism: Trissolcus japonicus; assembly: GCA_030522925.1. NCBI lineage: Eukaryota > Metazoa > Arthropoda > Insecta > Hymenoptera > Scelionidae > Trissolcus > Trissolcus japonicus. The sequence continues at coordinate 70,678 of JAPYZS010000002.1, forward strand.
TCTATCTGGTTTCACTCAGACAGGTACCCATCAAGGTAGCGACCAGTTGATAATGAAATGTATATTCATTAAGACATCCACAGTTACAAAGTTACAGGTGTGTCAGATGAAATAAACATCCTGGGTCGTCGCTCCTCAAGGAGCATACGGGATCTTGCAACCTTCTTGGGACTCTGTTGAACTTCTGTCTTCTGTTGACCTCCGGCAAGTTTCGCAGAGCTGGGTTAAGAGCTGCCAACGGCCAACATCAATCTCAACTTGTCCCGGTAACAGTCACATCCGCGACACCGTTGATCACTCTCCTAATTGACTTTTGGCAACCGCCGCGAATCCGGCGGCTTCTTATTTACTTCTCACTCGCACCTCCCGGATGGCTTCAAGGCTGAACTCTGACCTAGGAAAACATAATAAACTTCCGGTTCTTCGTAATCCTGAATCACATCACTCACTTCGAACTCCCGAAGATGACGAAACAAAAAGAAGAAACAAAAAATGACAAGTTATCCTCAAGTCTGTTTTTCGGTTTATTTTTTCGTCTATCACTCACTGCACACTGGCTGAATCGCGCGAACCAAACTCAGCTAATGGAGAGCCGGGGAGAACTGGCCGACGGGGGCTAATCGTTTCCCGGCTAAGGACAGCGGGAGTGGTGGCGTTCTAAGTCTAAGTGCTCGCCGGCGGTCTACCTCGCTTCTGTAGCGAATCGCTCTATAGACCCATGGTGGCTGAATAGGGTGCTATATCGTGGTATTATTAGACGTTTGCAGCGGGTCCGAGCGGGAGTTGGTCCGCCTCGAGGGGGCGTGTCGGCGCGCCGAAGCTTTCCGGAAAGCTCGCGCACGGGCCAATCAGAGTCGGCGCGACTCGGGCTTTCCTCTCTCTCTCCGTCCGCGATTCTGATGCACGGTCCGGCTCGTGTATGAGCCGACGCATTCGGTGCGACAGAGAGGGACAGATCCTCGCGGCTGCTGCGCGAAGGGTTGTTCCGGGACCAATACAAGTCGGAGGGATCTTTCTTCGGATGGTCCCGGCGTGTGTACACGCAAGGTTGTTCTCCCTCTCTCTCTTTCCCGTTACGGTTCCATCTCTCCCTCTCTGTCGCGTTCACCTGCCTCGTCCCACCGTCAATTGAACTGGTTCAAGTGGTTTGTCTTTGATTTAGCCACCACCGCCGTCGATGCGCTTCCATCTTTGTAGATGCTCCGCGGAGAAATCGCTGATTCCGTTGTTGTTGGAGGGGAGGCGCCGCGCAGTAATCGCGACGGCAATAATCGGCGCTTTTATCTCTGTGAATGGGAGGCGGCTGCGCGGCAGGGGGCGCCTGCACAATGCCACGGCGCCACTGTGCTCTTAACTCGGTGCACGGATATTGTTTACCCGACCATTTAGGTAATTACTGGCCTACCGCCCCGTCTGCCAATCGAACGCACGAGCGGATGTGCTCGCGACACTGATTCCCCTCGATCGTTAGCGAATTAGCTGCTGCTTCAAACCGCTTCCGGCCAAAGCTACCAGACTTTGGGCTTTCGAAAATTCGCATTGTCAACCGGTTGTGGATTGGCTGGCAAATTTTCCCTGCGACAATATTTGGAGAGAACTTTGTGCCAAACATTTTTGTTACCTGTCGTTTATTCGATTTATTAGTACGCGAATGGCTGTTTTCAATTTGTGATCGGTCGCGGATTTGGATGATGCAGGTTTTTGGGGGGAGTGGGCATGGGGAGTTTTTTGGGTGCAGAACAAATTTGCGGTTCCACTTGAGGGTGCATTTCTTTTGATTGATTGAAACGAAAAATTGACGTTGTGTACCTAAAAGTATTGATCATTATGAATGTTTAAATAAACAGGTTACACGTTTTAATTGATACCTTCGTGGGGAAAGTAATTTAATTTTTTTTTATTTTAAAGATGTAAGCATTTTACGGAAAATATAAAATATAGAGGGTAACTCATAAAAAGTAAAAGATAAAAGTCAATTTTGCTTTTCTTAGTTGTGAAATAAATTCTTTTTTTTTTAAGTTAAGTACTAAAAAAAACAAAAAAAGGAAATATAAAGTTGAATGTATCTAATAGATAATTGTAATTTTTTACACTAATGATGAAATTTAACTGAAAAAATGAAATAATATATTTGAAAATAAAACAGTTTAACTTTTTTTCATGTGTCATTTCGTCGAATCTTTGATTTATTTTCAGAAATTTTTTCAAAAACGAAACCGTTCATTATGTAATTCATCATCAATTGAAAAGCACGTCTACATTTCATTAGTTTGTGGTTGACGCAGGTTTTCTCAAAGAACATTCACTCGACACATGTAACGGGAAATCACATTTGTTCTCCAGATGTCAAACTATTGATCCAATTAACTTGAACTGTCATTACCAACTGTTTACTGATTTTCACTTGTTACGTCTATTATACACACAAATATAATAATAACTTCAAACATCCAAAATAACATCTTGGATGAAAATTATTTTTCTAGTAATTTAATTTCACATTTTCACACCATCATTTATTTATTTATTTATAAATATTTTTTCATTAAAAATACTAATTTCCATGATTATCATTAAACTAATTTCTGAATGTTCAATCCACTTTACCGTCAATTCAAATTATAATGACATCCTGATATTTATTCTTGTTTGGATGGGTGACACAAAATTGTCTTCTGATCTATTTGCATCCAATCAGATCAATTTGGAGAGCCGTTCAGATCACAAAACTTTTCTCGTCACTTTCTTCACTTAATTCTCGTCAAGGGGACGATTCCACTTTCCTACCCCCCTCGTTCCTTTTTCAATGGTCCGATTATCCACCTGCTCCTGGCATAGATTTAACCCCTGCGCTCCTAATAGTTCGGCAAAGTTGCATACGCAGCAGCGAAAAGGGGAGTCGAGCGTGGAGATCGAGTAGACCAGCCGTGACCAATTTGCGCCCGTTTGGCATCTCCTAGCCTGGGTTCGTGCCTGTGGATCTTCATGGTCCTTGCCGAAAGACATTTGTCACGCACAAAGAGAATGCGAGGACGCTAAAAAAAAAAGACGACAATCAAGCATTTTAGAAGCGGCATCATAATAACAATGCCATAACGGCTTAATTTAACGCCCGACACTTTTTGTAACTTTGTTGTCACGTCCCTAACCAGATGCCTATTATGTGCGACGAGTTCGCTCGACTGTAAACCATATTAAAAATCCCCTCTAATTAAGCGAGAGCGGGGGTAAATTAAAAAAAGTTCTAACAAGCTCTCTCTCTCCCGGAGCCACTTTTTTTTCATCCCTCGCTCCCTCTTGTCCTCGGCGCCATTTTTGTTTGAATTGCAACCTGCCCGGACAATCCTATTAGCCATCGCAAAACCGCTAAAAATTATACCTGGAAAATAATCATTATTATACAAACATGTTTTTCTGAAGAAAAAAATGTCTGTGGGGTGGGGGAAGGATGGGGTAAAAAAATAGGGTGGGGGGGGGGGAAGAAAATTGTACGTTGCACATTTTGATAAGCATAGGTACCCCAAAGTTTCACGCGTATCTGGACCCGCACACCACTATCTATCGTGGCATGATAATTGGCCAATTAAAACGTGCCAGCAGCGCTCGAGTTACCTGGCATCCGATAATTATACGATATCGCTGGCGGTATCCACGCGACGAGCTTTACGGGCGAAGCCGAGATAAAGCGCGACGGAAGGAAGGACGAGGAGGGTGTTAAAAAGAGGGGGAGGGTTATTGAGCATGTCGCTCTGGTAGTGGTAACGATGCCGCTCGAATCGACTATTCCGATTACGTGGCATCGGATTCCATGGCTTAGCTGTTATATATATTCAGCTGTGAATCGATGCTTCAGATGGCTCTTTTTTACTTTGCGTTGATTAACTTGTTTTTGAACGCAACTACCGCGCGACAATAGTTATTGTACAAGACACTCTCATCGTAATAATCTTGCTCTCCACCGAACCTAATTAGATCATTCGATTGTGATGCCTTTGCGTGTAAAACATATTATCCCAGTTTATCATTTTGGCTGCCAATTAAAATTCGCACATCATTTTTTTCTTCTCGCACACATCGTACTTCCGTCGCGTATAACAAAAATATATGCAACGGCGAGAAAGTTTTCACAATTGGGGCGAAGTAAAAAATTCGGTAGTTATTAGAGCCAAATGTTTTACAAAAGTTTGTTCGTTCCTATCTTTTTTTTTTTTTTTTGTTTTTTAAAAATTCTTCATCATTTGAAAATTTGGTTATGATTAGTACATGATGTTTAATCATGTACTAAAAAAGTATCAGATTTGTGTAATTTGTTAAAAAAATGTATGAATGTCAAATTGATAGTTGATAATTATTGTTACACATGTAGGCAATGTTTTTGATTATCCGATGAGGATGAGCACTGCAAACCGCTTGAATTATCACTTGCAATCATTTTGATGAAGCAATTTAATAGATATACTTGTTCATTAGTATGTTAATAAAATAAATCATTCAAATGGTATTTAATATGAAATCCTCATTTGATTACTGTTAACTAAATTCATCTACCACTAATAACTAACCTTATGAATTTTTTTACACTGGATATAATTTATTCAATGAAATGTATAAAAGTCTCAACTCTAGTCTCATTATTTCATGTAATTTTTATTAAATAATTCGGTTTGAAAATGATACATACCAAATTTTCGTCTGCCCTGATCACTTAAACAAACAAAATTTCTTAAATAAAAAATACAAAAGATATTAATATTTTTTATTTTTAAGCCATATTGATTAAATTTCATTTCTTTGTTGGCAGTTTGAATGCCACCTGTGGTCATTAGTTGTATAAGTGGAAAACCATTTGATTATATCGGACGGTTAATCGCACCTCAAAAGCACACCTGAAATTTCGAACCGACTATTGGGACACTGTCATCATAACAATTTGAGACATCAACGAGATGGTGAAACGGTCGTTAGCCCTATCCGAAGGATAACAATGCGACCATCCGATGTAATACTGATCCATCCTGGACGCACAATCTGTACAATCCTCATCTCGCAGCGGGAGGTACCCCGCGCGTTTATCAAACTTTCGCCATTTGATGACGATAATAAGCATCGGTGGAGGACTCCTAATAGCCATTACTTGGCGCATAATTCGGTGTGAGACAAGCGATTTGGGGTCGGCCGCGCGAAAGAGCGAATCGGACCCCAAGGAGATGATTATTGCGCAAGGTTTTGCGTCACATACGACGCATATATCAATGCGATGTCGCATTAGATACGGGGGTGACACTGGTATCGCTTACGCGTTATTATTGCAGCGATACGACACGCTACGGTGTCAGCCGTGACCTCCCATGGGGGTCTCACGAGATCATATACAATGTCGAGGTACCAACTGTCACGCGCAAAAACGGCCGGGCGTGCTTTATGGCCCGTCAAATTAAAAGATTCCCTTCTTTCGCGTGTTCCCTAACTGCGATCCGATCCTTCCCGAGAATTAGAACAAAACGATCCAGGTTTAAAGCTAATCTCGTCCTAACGAGCCGCTCTCCAATAACTCGTGTCTAATGACACGTCTAATCACTGCGGATCCTTATAACGTTCCTCTATGACACAATTGTCCATCCAACCGAAACGAGCTACAATATGTCCACGTCGCTTCCACTAAACTTTGATTTTAAATCTCAACAATCTCGAATTGAAACAAACAACAAGTTTATTTAAAATCTCTTTTCTGCAAATTTTATGTTTATGTTTTCCAAAAAATTTAAATAGGGTAAATGTACCAGCAGTTGACTGTGTGCCTGTAAATGACGGATTTTAAGAAAATTAAACAAAATAAATAATTTTGTTAAAAACATTTTAGTGAACAACTGCTTGAAAATTGTAATTTTTATCTTAGATTTTTTTTAGTATTTATAAACAGTTGTTATGAATTTAGCATTTGAGATCTTACTGTAGCGAGCAGCTACTCGAGCAATTTCTAAATTTCCTTTGAGAAACTGTACTTAGATGATTTTCAATGTGCTTTTTTCCGAATCATGTTTTTAAATGTCCAAACTAATTTTTTAGACAATATAAAATATTATTTAAAATTTGTTTGTTAATATTGAGCGGTCAAGTTTTGGTATAACTTAAATTTTGATAACCGACCTACCACAAAAAATAAAATGAAACAAATAACTTTTCGGTTTCCATATTTATTCTAATTAAAATCCAAAATATTTTATTAGTTCTTTTGTCTTATTTATTTATTTACTTTAATTTATGTTGATGCATTGCTCACTCATTTACTGGGAAAAACGTTAAGTCATTCGTGGGTACAATCGGTCAATTACTAGTTTTTCTGAAAATAAGATATTAAAAAAAAATTATAGGTTGATAAGAAAATTCTTTAACAAATTTAATATTAATGATCTACGCTATATTCATATATAAGTTAAATATAAAATATTGTTACGCGGTCATTCGTTGGTGCTTTTACCCTATTAAAAAAAAATTATTAATAATTGAATCAAAATTTTTGAAATTAATTTTGTTTACTCTGACCAAAAATGTCAATCTCCTTTTAGAAATTAACTTCCATCCCAAACTGTTGACTATTAAAAAAAACCCTCCGGGCAATTCGTCAGAGATGATTTCGAATAGAAACAGAAACGTTTGTTTTTCATTTTGTGTCATTCTTCATCACCAGGGATCATTTTTCAGGGAAGCAAAAGAGCTCGTTGGGGTAATGATTCATGCGCTCGTTTGGCGCGTTTTTTCTCGTGTTGAACAATATTTTGTTTGATGTATCGCGGCGTGTAATGAAGTAATATACGTCGTCACGAGCAATCCGAAAAGTGATTTTTCAGGGGAGGGACGAGCCGTCTGGTGCGCGGGTTTGGCTCGTGCTCGCGGAGATGCACCGTAGCTTACATATCTAAACTAATTGGTTAAATCTGTTGGGCCGCATAACTGGCGGGCTAATTGGGTGATTTCATGACAAATTATATCCACCTCGACGACGCGCGCGTCTGCCTGCCTGCGGGCCAGTTTGTCACTTCACACTAACGTCTCTGGACGGCGTGAAAACCGCTAGGCGCGGCGAGTCCAAAATGTCCACAAGGGAGTGTATTCGCGCCTCCTGCAATATGTTCTGCGACATCCGTTCTCCATCTGCTGGATTATTTTTAAGGTGACGTGACGTGCGCTTTGTGTAAGCCGCGATCGTCATTAGGTCGACTAATTTAAATGAGTCATATGCTAACACCACTCGAGACAGACCAAAAAAAGAAATGAGACCTGTCACGATGAGGTGCATTTTCGGGATCTTTCTTTTTCGGCGACGCCCGGACGAGATCGCGGAGATGGATGCCGAGCGAGTGCCGCTTTTATTGTGAACTTTAATTTGGAATTTCGACATTTCGGGAGACGACGTCGCATGCGTTTCTCTTGCGTTTTAAATGTCACGTTTAAATTGGAGTTAAAAGTTATAATTCGAACCGTGATTAGGACAAAGTGACGGCAATTAATTTTGCATTCGAATAATGGCTTGCGATGCGTCTTTTGTTTGAAACACGCAATTTGCGCGCTGCAATCGAACATTTCAATTTGTTTAAATTATTCGCTAATTGTATCTTCGTTTGTTCACATTGTCCGGATTCTAATGTGAAAATGAATCGAATGTAGATTTGAACTAAAATTATTAGAGATGCAAATGACCCAAATGAAATTTATAATTGGTTATTACAATTTCATTGCAGTCAGTGTAGAAATATAAATATACTGCAATTTCAAACTGCTCTGATGCATTTTTGCATTGTGCATATTGCATTATATTATTTATTGATTGAATAATTGAATAAATAACTTGCAATGTAATTGTAGGTGCACTTTTGATGCAATTTCACATTTATTACTCGTGATTTTTGTTTTCGCCATTTTGTATTCTTGCACTTTGAACTCATGTTGCATTATGAAATGCACTTTTAATGCACTTTTACATTCAATACCCAAAATGAATTTTTCATTGCATTTTGATGCATTGAGTACTTGCAGTGCATTTTTGATTTTATTCTATATGCTTTTTTGCAATCTGTAATTATTATGCATCTTACAATGCAATTGTAATGCATTTTTCAATTCGTTGTCTGTGATGAATTTTTTCATTTTAATTATGAGGCGTTTCTGAAAAAACACAACCGTTCCATTTATGATTTTTTTTTATTCATTTTGAATAATTTTTTTTTTATTCTGTATCTCATGCGTGTAACTGCAAATGCAATTTACTGAAACATTATTTTTACCTTTCTAAAATTGTGTCTTAGCTGTTTTAAAAGTGAAATGGGGTAAAACTGGTCAGTTTTAATTATTTTGCATGCAATTAAATTTTTGTTAATGCATCGGTATAATAAACCAAAACCTGAATCCAAAAAAATTGTTAAACGTCGTTAAGTCCTGATTATTTTTACCCCATGTATGGTAAATTTCAGTGTGACTTTAAAAACCAAAATTGATTTTGTTTTCAATTCAAGGGTTAAATTTTGATTGAATGAATTGTTTTTAATAACTCTAATTGAATATAATTACTGCTCGTGCAATAATTGGTTATAATTTTTCGGTCGAGTAGGTTTGCTCTTGAACACACCGGCGTGGAGGGTTTGTCTATCTATAGACGCAGGTATGTGCGATAGCATGGCGCCGTGGCGAGCACAGAGGTAAAGCAATTTGTCTCACTAATGAGATGTCACCCTATCCATCCGCACAGTTAAGGCGCCTAAGGGAACGTCGAGAACGAAGTGATCGACTACGAAGTGGCCACACACGCACACTCCTTATTCCCACATTCGCCCTGAACGGATCCATCGTTGCCTGAAAAGCGTCCGACGGATTCGCTCTCGCACATGGTGTGTCTTCCCTTCTTGTCCCATTGTCCTTTAACGAGCCCAAATAAACTCAAGATTATAGTCAACCGTGAATATAGCATGGATAATGGAAACTTATTAGGACAAAATTCTTCAGATTTGTCGTAGGCAAGACAAACAGTCGAGGGGGATGAGCACATTTGGGGGGAAAAAAATTAATGAGGTCTTTTTATACCGATGACAAATGACTGAAACTGGATGTTTTCTGTGAACAAAATCGACAAATAATTGTCTCGATCTAATTTCGGTGGATTGATTCGTGATTGATTGACGGACTTTGTGAATATTATAATTCGACACAATCAAGAGTTTCTGATATTGTTTCTTTGATAAATTTAGGGGACGACAAGAGAAGACTGATCATTCTTTTTGTTAAATTGAAAAAAGCAAATTAAATTGCTGAGCCGTGTCATGTTACTGAAAACATGTGTTCTGTGGTTCGAGAGAAGATCAAAGAAAGTAAAACCGAAACGTAAGCTTGTAGACTGTTAGTCTATTACAACCCCAATTTAGTGTAATTCGATCTAGTGCGGAGAAAAAAAGTGTGTAAGTATAAATAGACCCTTCGGTCGTGATTATAATTAAGTGTCGTATGATGAAGTAGAAGAAAAATGTCATTTTCTTCGTCCCAAAAAAAAATCATTTTTTCAAAGAATCTCTTTCTCATAGTAGTGAAAGTTTTTGCTATTTAAAATTGTCGACTGAGTTTTGTGACGTCTAGGAAATGATCATTTTCATATTACAGATTGCAGAGGTTCAAACAGTCTTTAATGGAGGATAAGGGTTTTGAGAGGTCCATCGATTAAAGTTGTAGCAAGGGAAGTATGACCAACGGGACTGGTCGGGAGCAAGGATTACTTTAGCAGATCCTAATTGAATCGTCCTTTGGCCTTTAAGCGATCCACCAACCACGATTGGCCACCAACTTGGCTTCTTTGTGCCCCGAGTCTTCGCACTTTTGCTCGAATGAAACTTACAAGCATTTAACGTAATACCCCTCAAACTGATGGTCTTCGTCCATAACGTGGAACAATGTTCACAGCTGCTGATTTTCGCACTAACACATCTCACCAATACTCTGTTTTTCTTCAGAAACATCGGTCGAATGCAAATTTGTACGTTGGTGGAAACCGATTGCAGCGCACCAGGTGCAAAGTAGTGGAACTAACGTTATATTAAAACAATGTAAATTTTAAAAAGTTAAAATAACGTTGCTATTTTTTAGAAATTAATGTCAACAAAAATGGATGGATAAAATTTGCAATTCCACCGGCCACGATTTAGGTTTATAGTACGTTTAAACAAAGGGTGGAAAAACTGACAATGTTTTCTTTACTGGTTTCCCTTCTGACGCAAATCTGTGTGATAACATATTAGTCCATCATCTTCGAATCACTTTGCCCGATGAATTACTCTTCAAATATTTGGCCGCTTACACAAACACGTGCGCCTTTAAATTAAGTTCGCGTTTTGGAACCCTTTGAGTATAGAAAAATTTTCACCCCCTCTCACATACGTTAACTTTTAAATTTCAATTTAAGCTCAGCTTTAGTTTGTAGATAAATATATCACTGAAACTTTCATTTAAAATGAAAAATCTTTTTAAATTTTACATTAATTCAGATTTAAAAAAGTGTTAAAAAATCTTTTAAAAAATTTAAAAAATAGAAAAAATAGTGTTCCTAAAAATCGTTTAGTGTAAGAAACGTGTAAACAATGGAAGAAATGTTTGCAAAAACAATGAAAAATGGGAGAAAAGCGAGACGAATGCGGAGAGGATCCTGACCATTCCGCTTCATCGAGAAATGCCGTGCGGATAAGACGGCTCGAAGGAATCGGATGGGATTTGAAGCTTTTCGAGGATATCAACGGAGAAGGTCGGTGAGATAAAAGGGCCTCCATTTTGTCGGGTCGAAGGAGAGAAGAAGACGCTCTTATCTGTCTCTGGTAGCTCGTAACGATTACTCGTGCGACGTGTATACGTAGGACACGGGGCTTCCCATCGACTTTTGGCATCCTTAGGGATCCGAGCAACTAACGCAAAAAGGTCGCACGCTCGCTTAACGCACATCGATCCCGCCTACGTCCAATTATTCAAGGCCGATTCTCGCGACACGCTTGATTGCCTGCATCTCACGGTTATCGATCTGACTTTAGAATTCCTAAGAAAGGAAAAAATCTTGCTTGTTTATCTGCGGAGCTTTGCAATCAATTGTAAATCATTTGGACAGCAATGCAAAACATCATTTTATTCTAGTTTTTCTCATTCAAATTATTTTGTAACTGTAATCATGATGCATCAATTGCACTTTTGATGCAATTTTAGTATTCGCGATGCAATTTTAATTTCGCTGTTTTTAATGTTTGACATTTTTATGATTTTATGTGAAGTACAACTTATGATGCATTTTAAAATGCAATTTTGATGCATCCATACTGTCGGAAAAGTAACGATATCATTTGGGTGTAAAACAATATAATAAAAGATGTAGTTTTTAAATTTGAAAAGGATTAAGAAACACCATTCCAGCAAAAAAAATTCTAGTTGTAATTTATACTCGGGCTTTTCATTCGATTCCAGAGGATGATGGTGCGTGAATTTTGCAAATGCCTGTTAGTTTTACAAAACCAGTTTATTCATTTATTCAGAGTATGACTTTTTCCTTATTAATGGAATTTTAAACGTCATTCACGCAAATTGCCGAGATAAAATATGTAAATGGTTAAACTTTCAGCTTGTTAGTTCAATCACTTACATAGTTTATTAATCATTAAAAATCAAGAGACAAGACAGCGTCTTGCGCCAGGTGAGACATTACTTATGTTCTTCCATGCAAATTCTGGATTTTTTTGACCCCTGGTAAACACTATTAAGGATCATTACGGACATTACTTTAAAATAAAATAATCTCATTTAATCTTTTTTATTCCCATTTGAATTCTGAATGTTGTGTTAATGTTTATCTTTATATTTAGACTAAAAATCGTACGTACATTTTTTCATAAACTAATAAAATAAAACAAGTCATTTGGATTTGATTTGTAAGTTTTTCCAATAAAATTTGAATAAATAAATGAAAATAAAAATAGATAGAGGATTTAGATTTAGCGTCGCAACTCATTTTTGTCGAGTTGAGAAAGTAACCAGGTAACCAAAGAGGAAAAAAAAAGCTTGGTGACAAGCGTACTCATAATGAGTTAAGCGGCATACAGCAGCTTCTTTGCACCCGACTAGGTGGCTCCATCACACGCACTGAGACCAAATAGCAGACGGCGAAGAACGAGAAGAGAGGAAAATAGGGGAATACGGATTCCATTATTTAACCGAGGTAGTTTAGGCAAGTATTAGGGGTCTAAGTTTATGACACCCCTTGGCTGCCCGGATTGCCTATTAATACGATATGAGCTCCGCTCGGCGACTCGCTATCTCTTTCCCGTTCGCTCTTATCTCCATGCTAGATTGGCTCTCGCTCGCTTTTCCCTCGGCGCTGAATTTTACTTCATCATATGTATGCATGTTCCCTTGCATAGGATGTTTCGAGAAACTGAGAATTTTTCACGCAAAACTCAATCGAACATAAAGAAAGAGATCATTTTATAAAATACCTCGCATATCCGTATCAAACGATTCTTCAAGTTATTGTGAGCATAAAAGTGTGATGTCAAGTGACTATATTTTGTGTTTTTTTTATTTGGATCACTCAATCAACTGACAGGTTTCATCTCAGATCGAAAATGAAACCGAAATTTCAATTTTAACTGTTTGTTCAAAATTTCAAAAGTTGTTTTGTGTAAGTTCAGTTCGATTAGGTTGCCCGATCGGTAACGTCGTATGTTCGGCCAGAAAATCGTACTTGCAATTACACGAAAGAGGTCGATGTTAATCAATGTAGCATCAAAGTTAACTCAAGCTCGTTTGTTCCAAGGAAACCGGGCTCTTTTGCAAATTCCCGAATTGACGGGGACGTCGCATAGGAGAATTTCCCTTTGACATGGCGAAGCGGCGTCCGTTTGTTTATCGTTTTCTAATTTGACGAGCCAACTTTCGACTCGACAAAGCCAGGCGACGTTCAAGCTAGTCGATCGTATCGCATCAATCGTGCGGAAATCCTTCGCTCCTAATGTCGTATGTCAACCCTCGATAACGCAGGACGTCTACGTTTTATTTTCGCTCTGCAAATTCATTTTCGAGTCTCGCCTCCAGCTACTCATTTTAAAACTCAAAGTATCCGAACTTCTTTTTTTCTTTTTTTTTTTTTCACCAAAGTACGGAATTGCTTTTGTAATTTACTCTTGTCGAGAGTGTGGCTTGGGGTGAAATTATCAAATTTCTCCTATAGGTTGAATTTCAAAACGAGAAAACAAACTTTGAATTAGTCTTTTTTATTATAACGAAAAATGTAAAAATAATTTGTTAAAAATCCTAAAAGACTTTGTTTATTGTTATCTCACAGCTGAAATTTATTTTCAATTTGTAAATCCTCCCATGACAAAACGATATGGGCACTGATGGAAAAGGATTTTGAAGTGTAGCGGTTTTATTGAGCTTGACTCGATTGATGTCAACTAAATGATATCGAATGATTCGTTAGGTCATTAAAGGGTACTTAAAATGGAATGAACCGCTGAAGAGAGAAAGAGAGAGCGAGAACCAATCAGCATCAATGTTGACACTTAGTTTGAAATGACGTGAGGCGTAATCACTCGTTAATTAAGGTTGTGTATGAAAAATGCAGAGAGCCCTTTTAATTCGCGAACGACTCGTTTGAGCAGAGGGTACAGAGCGGGCGGTCGGTGTGTGCCCTATACAGCCGTAACACCGGTGGTCGTTGGATAAAACGAACACGGTATATAGACTGGCGTGTATCGCCCCACTGCACGCGGGTAACAGAAGGCAGATCTCTCCCGGGAGACTCGACGCTTGTTTGCGCTGCTTATCATCAGTTCCCATTAATATTAAACCGCATTCAACGAACAAACCAGCCATCCACCAACCCCTAGATGGCCGAGACTGTATTGCCACAGCCACCAACACAACCGTCCTACGTGTAAACGGTAAGGTGTATGCGTGCGTGTGAGCACACGGCCACCATTGCAAGTATCAGTGCGGCTTTGTGATACACGCGTACCTGAACCAACTTTTCGCTCAAAATAAAGAGTCGCGCGCTAATGGAAGCTCGAGTATTAATCCATTTGCGATTTCGTGACAGATAATTGAACACAATCGTTGCGTTTCGTTCCCAATCGCTTTACCGAGTCATGAAACATACAAATCAAAAATGTTTCAATGATTTTCAAAAACCGTAAGAAAGCTAATGGCAACAAAATTTATTTTTGACCAATTATATTTGGCCGAAATTGTTGAACAACAAAAAAAAAATTAATTGTACAAAATGTCGATTGTAAGTTGTACCTAAAATCTCTGATAAAAATATATTATCGGGCAGTACTATGCAGGGCCAGAAATCAATTTTTTACTAGGGATTCTAACAATTTAACAGCTTGTTAGTTGGACGTTGAAAGATCAGCGCGGGCAATCGGAAAATAGACATGTTCTGAGAACTGTACGTGTGTTTGCATCTATGCTTCCAAACTAGATTTCGCTGATCAAATTGGACTGCGTACAAGACCGGTGTTGTTTTGTTGACGCTTCCACTGAAACTATCAGCGCAATTATAACTGATGTGCTGTATATCATAATTGCACTCAAATAAATTGTCAACGTATCGACTCGTTTCGTGTCATTATGTTAGTTCTTTCAAACTCTTGTGGTTACAATTTTTTTGGTTAAATTCTCTTTCTAACTGAAAAATAAATTGCATTTAAAAATACTAATCTAGATTTACTATGAAAAAAAAGTGAAATGGGACAAAATTAGATTGGATAAAAAAAATCTGAATTTTATTCGTACCAAAGAGATCGCTTGTCATTAGAAGATGAAGATAATTTCCATTAAATATTTTTTATCAAGTGCGTCATAATTTTGGGTTCAGATTTATGATCATCCTCAATAACCATACGAAATAATTGGTTGTTGAACGTTTATCTTACAATAAGTCGGTCGTATATCTTTCAGAGCATCGATTGGCGTAGCCATACACAATATAAGATACATCAGCATCATTACAATCACGCAGATAAATGTTTTAGCATGCACCCGCGGTCGTCTTCGGCAATAACCATTTAAAATATAAATAGCGTGTACAAGATTTTTGTCTCCGTTCTTTTCCATTGCTCCGTTCCATATTTATCGGCCCCGGTGTACGTTGCTCGTCAAAAGTTATTCACGATTTCCTTATAACCCAATAAATTTCGCCCGAATCGTATATGTTATGCGCACTTTTTGGAACCGTTTAGTTTTTTATTTTTCGCGTTACTTCCGCAGGGGCCGCGAATCGGACCAATCGAGAGGTTCAGAAGATGAAGACACGCGAAAAGGCCTCTTGCGGAAATCGTAAAATAGTCGACACCTCGGTCCTCCTGGACAAATAAGACGTCCTGCTGCCATTCAACTGGCTGATCCGAAAAGTTAAATCATAATTCTCACTTAAGCAAGTTGACTAACTAGCACAGTCACCTCGCGGCTAATAATAAAAGCGTTGAGATGGCAATGAGAGCTGTACGTGCAGTGAGCCGAGCCAAGGCCTGAAGTCAATTTGTTGCGGAATGCCTGCGAACACGTGCGCTACAAAACGTCACACCCCGCCTGCGAGATGTAAAAAGGGGACAGATACGTTTCGCGACATCATGGCGGACCGCGCGCAATACGTGGAAAGGAGCATCGACAATTAAGAAAAAGGAAGCAGACGAGACCAGCAGTCTGGGCCGATTGGAATCTGCTGATCATCTGCTCGGCGACGTTTTTGCCACCAGGAAAAGGAAGATATAAATATGAGTAATTGCCAGCAATGAAGAATTCCGGCTCGTGACGCGAGTCGGATAGAATTTCGAGGCATCCGTCAAAATGCATCAGCGAGGGGAATAACTCGAAGACGGTGCGCTACGTCTTGACTAGACACTGAAATAAACTTACAAAAAAAAATAAACAAACACAAATGTCCAATTATGTTTTAGGAGCCATGTTAATAACTGACAGATAGTACAACTTATACTATTTGTCGTATAATTTTTAACAGTAAGTTTTCTTCGTCCTTTCTATTGTTTTAGGGCTAGGAATTTTCAGAGTAAGTGAAGATGATATCTAAAAAACACTGTTTTTGTTCCTTCGAAATCACTTTTTGATTTTATTCACACGTTACATTCATTCCATGTCTACATGACAATCTTGAAATCAACAAGACTTGACAACAACAAAAGACAATCGCAAATACAATTCAAAATCGTATCTCCGTTCCGCAGCATGCAACATGAATAGCTACTTTAACAAATTATTTATCGTAACTATAATGTTTACAGCACAATAATTCTTGTAGTTAATTTGGTAATCCAGAGCTGTTATTCTAAACATCAGAGTTACTGCAAACCCAGGGTTATATGAAGACAAAAAAATTTTTAATGTTAATTAGTTAATTTATTTATTCGTTATACACAACTAGTTACATTGTTGAAGGCATACATGTGACTTATTTTATGAATTATTCATCTTTTTAATGAATTTCTGCATCATATTTTTGTTCTAAGTAACTGGATACTATTTAAATTATCGCGGATGCGCTACGAGTTTGAATTTCAATCTTCTTACCTACACAAACCCTACACACCACCAACATCCCCGGTTAAAGTGATATAATAATTTGGAATATTTCATTGTGAAGATTCCACGATGAACTCTTATGACCATGCAAAATGAATATTGTGAAGATTCATAAGAATTCCCTGTTGGCACAAGTTTCTGTAAATAAACAAATTTACACTAAGTTTGCATAAATCTAACACCACATTGTCCTGCATGATTTAAATAAATAGTCTACTTCCCAAAAAATTTTTACTAATTTAATAAACTATTTAAAAAACGAATTTTGGTTTTCCAAAATTTTTTAAATTTTGAGGATTCACGCAAATAATTCAGGACAATGCGAGGTTAGATTTACGTAAAATTTGTGTACAGCATTTCTGTAAAGTTTGCACAACAAAATTTACGTAAAGCTGGCTACTAGGGTTCATAACAGAAATTTTTATGAATCCATTTAGACAATCGTTCAGCGAATGTTACAGATTGAATACAAGAAAATTCGTAAGAATTAAAAAACGGAACTCAAAAGGTTAATTGCAAATTGTATTTTCACACAGTAGCTTGGCAAAATCGTCTTGTGACGAATTGCAATGCGCCAATTTTCGGAACATCTATAGAACCCCCGAGACGGTTGGATCCGTATTGAAACGTAATCATACGTATGGCGGAGACGTCGTCTAGAAAGTTGGGAACAGATTATGGAAAGTTGACGAAGTCATCATAATCGGTCAAGAGAAATAATGTGTCGGAGCGAAGTGCGGATGAGCCTTTAAATTGCCATACGATGTTCTTCACACGCGCGACTAAATTGTAATCTAACCCAAGCTCGAGGCTAACCGGTATAGTGTACGAAACTTTTTTATCCGATGGGCGTCACGTATGAGCGAGCACAAGTGTCGCTCGTGTAACTGACTCTGATCCTCTCGGCTTGGAACCGCGACGCCTTTGGCGGGATGAGGAAAAAGCAGAGTCTCCGGGAGCAAAAAAGTATGAAGGATTTTTAAAAGCCGCCTGGCCGAAGCCTCGCGGGAGGCCAGAGGAAAAAGACAAAGAGGGTGGGAGGGGGTTGTAAGAAGTGAGCACAGAGCCCGAAGTGGCACCGCGAGCGCATCGGTCCGGGGATCGAGCCCAGGCAGGGGCAAGGGGCCATACGAAGCACTTAAAGAATTATCCGAACTCGCAGAAGGGATGGGTTCTCCTCGACGGCACGTGCACACGTTCCCAGGCCAACACCTAATACCTACTAATACCGTGCCGTGTATCTATCTACCCTTTTACGGCTCCACTCAAGTGCCACTGGGTTACGAAAAGAGTAAGTAGGCACCGCGTTACATCCGGATCATGTCCCGTTGCGCCATCGTCCAAAACTCGCCGATCACCCGGGATTAACGAGCCTGAGATTTCGACTCTAACGGAAATCCCAATACATTAAGGAGATTCCGACTAAAAGCTTGAATGAATATCGCCCTGAAGAAAGGTGCAGTCAAAGTGGAGTCAAATCTTGAAAACGTCGAATTAGCTGTTGATTGGATCTACTGCAGTGGATCTTCACAGACGTTTTATTTTTTCATTACACGGAGGCAATTAACAATAATATAAATATTTTTACGGTATCAAATATAGTATTGTTGTATGCCGCGGGTCGTGGGTCGGAGGTTGACATGTCAGTCTGCTTCTGGCTATGGGTGAATGTGACGTGTGAATAAAATCGTTTCTTCTTCTTTTATAAATGAGAGTGTTTCATTTATCGTGGAACGGTGCATAACAATATAAAAGATGGTACATCAAAGATACAAATATTTTCATTGATTTGAATGAGCTGAGATTTTAGAAGTTCGCAATCTGAAAGTAGTCATAAGGAAAACTTGGTATAGGTTTAAGTTTGCAAGCAACAAAATTATCAATTTTTTCTTAGTCAAAATTGTCTTTAGATTTGAAGTAAGCACAAAATAGGTCGAGATTTTCATGTCTGAGAAACAGTGATTGAGTTGAAGTTGCCCTGTTGCCTCTGCAAAAACAAGTTAAATAAAGACATCTTTTGTAAATGTTTCGAAAAACGTTCTAAAAAGAATTTTCAAGGAAGGATCAGTGTCTTAATTTAGGGTATCTGAGAGTCTCAAATGTAGGCACTTTTAGGACATTTAAAGACAATTTTTTGTCAATTTAAGACACGCAATTTTAACACAGATGTCGACGGGCGTTAAAGAAATTTAAAATGAACCAATAAAAATTTGCAAACAAACAGCATTAAACTTGGTTTTATTATGTATGAGAAAATTTGTATCGAGAGTTTGCTCTCCGCAACGAGAGAAGTTTATGGCGCAAATAAAAAAGTTCGCCATCTTATGCTCTCCGGTACGAGACATTTGCTGTGATTTCACGTGTATTAAAAATAGAAATCTTCCAACGGCCATTATTAATTTGTCGTCTCGCCAGAATTTCACTGAACGGTGCGATTTAATATAATTTGTCGTTCGGTTTAACCAGACGTGTATATGTATATCTTTATCATTAAGAAGTATTAGATATAAATGTCCGAGAATACCCTTGCAACGCGTCGGCGGATTCGGTGTCTGGTCGTAAAAGAGGGGAAGACTTAATTGGCTTGGGGTAATTATTTTATTAAGTGAGAAGATGGCGGGTGGAATGCTAAGAGCAACTCAGAAGAACCCGAATGAGCTCTGGAAGCAAAGCGGCTCCGGAGCCGAGCGATTAAGTATACACCTACACAGTTGAAGTGCGAAAACCAACGTGATTACTTGCTGCTGTAGCTGGGACGCCGAGTCCAGAGAAATTAGAAAATTAACTCAAGCTTAACTATAAACCAAATTCTTCCTAAAATAATCTAATAGTTCCTCCAATTTATAATCAAAACCACTTTTAAAGAATTTGAATTATAAAAATGAAAAAAAAAAAAAATTCAGAATTGAGTACTCTGAGTTTATCATCGTCAAGATTAGACTACTCACAAGTTGCAACGCCTCTAAATATTTACTTACAATTTTACTATAATTTATTCTGACATATTTTCCAACATAATTGAGATGCGTTAATTGGATAGTGTCGTCACAAAATATACGTACGCACAATATTGTATTTCATGTTCCAAACGCCATGTTAAATATCTGATATAACGCTCGTTTATGGAAAATGTGTAGGTAAACAAATATACCTTACTTTGGTATCATGGAGATTCAGGTTCACTTGAATTTGTAAGCAAAACTACCCTGAAAATATTTTGATACAATAATATATTTATTATGCTTCAAACGTACTGAAAATTAAGTTCGTCTGTCATCCCGAAATGGGACCTCAGCGATCCCGAATTCTACCACAAATTTTTTCAGCGTAGGCCTAGTATCCTTTCAGATTATAACTAATCCTGTTGTCTCAACCTTTTCATAATTATAATTCTTTATTTACATTTTAATTAATTAATCCATTCCTTTTGAATTATCTTGGGCGATTGCTTTTTATAAATGAATAATTTTAAAATCGCTCCTTCGGTCTAATTGTGTTCAAAATGGCGTTCGTAAGACGGTAAGAAAATTTCAAGGGTGGTTGAGCAGTAAAATTCTTAATCATGATAACCATCGCGAGAACTCATAAAGTCAATAAACAGAAAAGAAAAAGGAACTCGCGAGAAGAACAATTTTGCACAAACACTTGGAATCGTTTTTGTTTTCATCTAGTTTTGTGAGAGTACGGCAGTAAACGTGGATTGTGCGTGTGTGCTCTTCTCTTGAGCAAGAAGAAGAAACATCTATTATCCGGTACGTAGGCCGAAGGAGGAGAATTCATCGAGGGTGGGTGCGGGCAAGAGTAGTGGAGCGGCAAATTGTCCGCCATCTTACCCACCTTATACCTCAGCTACCTTCTTCGTTGCGCCGCCGGAGTTTCTGCATTCATCCTCTCTCTTGCTATTACGGAGTCTCATACGATTCTCGCTCTCCTTGTCCTCGTCTTCTTCGTCATCCCCATTTGAACCCTCCCAACGGTGGTGCCGCCGCCTCGGAAGCTTTAGATTACCTACTCCCTTATAAGCGCTCGTGTTGCCCATTTATTACTTCAACTGCTGCGACTACCACGAACCAGACCATCTTGCTTTCTATCTTCTAGCTTCTTTCTTTGTGCCGAGCTGCAAATTTCCTTCCACCTTGAACGTTCACGGAGACCAACTTTCGCAGAGACTCAATTAGTTGACATTAGAGCTATTGTAACCTGAGCTTAAGCGGGTATTGAAAGCTGACAAAATTATTTATGCAATTTCAGTGCAACTTATAGGTTAAACAAGTTTCAGTTCGTTCGAATTTGTAATCAAAATTCTTGACATTTAATCTCTTTTTATATTACAGAAAAAGAATTCGAGAGAGATTAAAAAAACGACTCAACTAAATTTAAGTTTGATGAAACCTAAAATAAACATGAACATGCCCGTTGAGATTGAATAGAGACAATGTTTTAGGAATTTTTAGGTTAGTTTGAATAAAATTCGAATTACACCAGGATGGAAAATTAAAAAAATTGAAGAGGTACTTTTGTTTGCAGTTACAATTTAAAAAAAAGTCGTAAACAAATTTTGGATTAATTTTATAGTAATGCAAACTATAATTTTGATACGATCTTTCTTGGTTATGTTGACAATCCGTGCGTAAAAAGAAACACCGCGCATGCGCAGAATGGGGAATATAAACTTTTCCACACACTGTAAACTCGAGTTTGTATTGGTAGTTTATAATAATAATATAACATTTCGAACTACTAATTTTTACTAAATTCTAATAAACTTTTAATATTTTATAACAACACCACTCTGAGAATTCTATTTTCTCTCTAGAAACTTACCAAAGTTTAAGAAATTTTAGGTTAATTTCCCTCCAATTTTATTAGCAACATGAAAAATTTTAAATTCTTCTTGACAACCAACCAACTTCTAGAACCGTCTACGTTCCCAGCGTTGTAAAACTGCTTTTAAAATTTGCATCAATTTTAAGAATAGCTAAACGTTCAGATAATCAGTCTTATGCTAAACAAACAGAGCTCGGCGCACAATCCGAAATAAGTAGCGAGCATAAGGATGAAATTTGCTACATTTATAGCCTTTTTGTTGACTCAATTATGCAAAAGGGAACGTATAAAATCCGGGCCGGAGCATTTCAGCATTTGCATGTCTAAAGTTTGTGGATCTTTTTGTTCTCTCAGCGAGATGTATCGACGCTTTGCATGCAAAATAATCTAACGCTGTGTACACTCGGTATCTTTTGCGATGGACTCAAAAAAAAAAAGTATAACTACGGTCGATAAAACGCTTGCGTGCGCGAAGGAGGACGCCAAGTTAAGATAGAGAAGAAGGTGGAGGCGAGAGAATTTGGCTGAGGAGATTCGCGTCGCAGATGACTGTCGCAATGTAAAGTTTCACCAAGCCGCAACACGAAAAGAAAGAAGGGGGCTAAGGGAGGGAGGAGGGGGGCAGGTTGACGGGTGGTTGTTTCGACCCTGTTCTCGTTCGTTTCCTCCCAATTCACTGGCAAAGGGCTTGTGGGACGGCGGCGCCAAGAGGAGGGTGCAAATAATAACAATAATCATATTTCCCGGCAGCATGGCCGCTGAAAGAGGATCGCTGGGTTGAGGCGGCGGCGGTGATGGTGGCAATGGCTGCGATGGTGGTGGAAAAGGAACGAGGAGGGTGGGTTATCATAATATTACAAACCACTGGCGCAGGGCCGTATCTATATAATACACCTAACCAACACGTACTAAGTCTCACCGCATCCGCCAATTGTCGACTGACGTTTCTCCGTTCAAACAGAAAAGGACAGTCGAGCAAGAGAGATCGCACGAGATGTACCACTTGGATGTGATTTTTAGCTTGTGCACATCACACACATCACCTTTTTTTCTGCTCTTTTGTGTCGCCTCTTTTTTTATATCATTTTGAATTTCGTTTCACGATTATTGTCCCGACATTTTGTTCGCAGAACAAAACTTCCTCGCAATTTTATACTTGTGGTGCAGCATACGATGAGTGGCAAAAATAATTAGCAGTAAATTTTTGGTAGCGGCACAGGGGGCAAGGACTTTTTTTTTGGTTTTGTAATATGTATTCATGGGTGGGAATAATTTGCCCAGCCCAGATCGTTATTTTGATTTCATTTTAACGCGGTAATAATAAACGAATATAAGTTGGCGAGCTTTTATTTGACGCGAGAAAAGCACTGAATTGATGAATGCCCGGCTGTTTTCATAAATCCCGCCGTTTGCACAATTTGCGAAGTCATTCTATGACAAATTATTCGACGAGTGTAATTGGCGGCTTTTAACGATGATAGATTACGTTCAATTTGCGATAAAGGATTTTTCAACATTTCTTTTTTTTTTTTCAATTTTCATCCTTATTTATTAAAACACAAGATATATATTAATCCAATAGTAATCCAATATTTTATTTATTGTAAATTTCCATTTTAATCAAATTCGTTTTTGATTTGCATAAAAAATTCAGTTCCGATGACTGAGAATCGAACGTAAGACCTACGAATTGATGTCCTACCGTCGTATCCGCTAGGCCAAATTACAATTAAAATGAAACTCTGTTTTCAAAATTCTTCTCAATCTCAGATTCAATTATTTTTCTCAGTTGTTGGACTGTTGGTTACGTCGATGTTTAATTTCTACCAGGGCACTTTTCCGTTTCTCATTTCAAGCACATAATTGAAGGATCTTCCTCGAAAACCCCCAAAGTGGTTAATTACACGCGAAGAACCGCTGTAAATCGTTCGTGACCGTCAACTACAAAGTATTAATATTTGAGCTGACTTCTGCTCGCACATGATAAACCATGGAGCGCCGCTCGAATAGGACGTGATTTATGTAGCAACAGGGAGCGCGTAGTTTATAAACTATTCATGCAGCAACACAAATACAATATACCTCAATAATGGGAAATGTCATTTGGGGGTTAAATGGTTTGAATTTCGTATTTCCCGGGCGGAAAATATCAAATAAATGTGGCGGAATGATCGTAATTGAGAGAAATGACTCGGTGCATGGAAAAGTCGGTGCGGCATTTTTATATGACGAATAACGAACCAGTGGGCGAGCGAATTAATATTCATTAAAAAAAATTAAGAGCGATATAAACCAAAGCGTCGGATGCTGCGGTGGATTTAATTTTACAGCCGAATCAGTCTTGGAATATCAACGAGGATGCATGTTAAATTGAATTTTGATTTAACTTTGGAAGAATGAAGAGCGACTCATTGTTCTCGACTTTCCGCGTAAGGGTGTATTTGTAACTATTATAGTTTGCCCCCTCAATCACAATAGAACTTATCTCAATGCAAACAGTGATCATTTAAAAACATCAAATAAGGGGGACCCAATCCAAACAGAAATAAGTGCACACAAACTGCGTATTAATTGGAAGGACCTCCTTTTTTTCGTTAATGCTAATGTACACCAAAGTTATTTGACGATAAACATCATTCAAACTCTGATGAAATTAGTTATCGTTTTAGGGCAGAAGATGTAATCAAAATTTTCCGTTGTAAATTTTGTATGCAAAATGAAAATGGTTCATGTATTCATATATAAAATTAAAAAATTTAAAGACTAAAAGTATGATAATTTCTGAAGAAATCAAAATAATGTCACTTAAATTAATTAAATGCTGACATATTATTTTCAAATACTTTTGTTTGTTACTTTTTAATTGAGCTTACTTATTTATCCACAAGATGTGTTTTTGCGATGATTAATTGACGGATTATAACAACCTGAAATGTGAAAATAATAGTTTGAAAATTCAGCTAATGTTAGAAAGTGTGGTGTGAGAAATATAATATATTATGCAAAGTCTGTCATCTGTGTGCTTGTGTGAGCAGAGATCGTAGCAATTAAAATTACTAAGGGAGCTTTGCACGATCGTCTCTGAAGTGTATAATAATAGATTCGTTGCATAGTTAACGGCGATGGATTCGTTAAAGGGTTTAAAGAAAGAGGATTTCACACTTCGACAGGTCCGCTATTGTTCGCACGTAATTCGAATTCACGCGGCGTAAATTCCGTTGTAAGATTCTTGCCGTAAAATTGCAAATTGATTGGTACTGTTTGTCATTACGCAGCTAGAGTCAAAGATGAGCACAAACTACTCCGCTATTCATCCCAAACACACTCGTTTTAAATCAAAGTCGAATTTATTTTTCTATTTTTCTTTTTTTTGCTGTTCTAAAAATTCATTTGATTCCAAAATTTTCTTCGATTCACTAATTAGATCAAATTCAATCGTTTTTATAATTTTCAAATACTAAACACAATTTTTGTTATTGTGCAAAAAAAATTATAAAAACAAAAGTTAAAAAAAAATTTTTTAATGTTTAACAAAATTTAAGAAAACGTTTTGTTACATTTTTAATTTTAGATTCATTCAACTTCATTTCAATAAAAATTTTTTTTATATTTAAAACATTTCAAAAATTCAACATTCAAGTGTAAAAACCAACACAGTGCTGCCTCTCGTGAAGTCGGGGCGTATTATTTGACAGCTAACTGTCGGTAACATTGCTCACTTAGTTCGAGCCTAAGTAGTCGGCACGAATCACCGAAGTAAAACATAACCAAAAATGTCGACTGCGATGTTGAAAAGGGTTTTAGATTTTCGAGCACTCATAACTCCACTCAGTAAAATACAAGTGCGGACAGTTTGGGTGCCAGTTTTTAAACCACAGCCTGGCGTGAATGGCAATTACTTTCGCAGGGTCATTCACTGGCAAGATGAGTACACAGTCGAGCCACTGGGAACAACACATCTCGGTGGAAGGGATCCTGTGACTGGTAAATGTTTATACACATTTTTGCAATTTTCCAACGAATAAAACTATCTCAAATTTGTTGATTCAAAATCTTTCGTTTCTAATATATCTGTGACCGAATCTGTGTACATTTCGGTAAACAACAATATTGACCATTTCATTGACACTACTATTTTGATTGTGTTTATTTATCCTAATCGCTAATCATTGTAAACACTAGATGGCAATTTGATATCAAATTGTCAAAATTCTTGCAAGTGTTGCACACAATTTTGCTTTATAAATCAGCTGGTATCAAAATCTTTGCAAATTCTGCTTTGGAGGTTTACTCTTAATTTACCGCTTAATTAAATTAAGCGGAGAGAATTTTTGAAATAGCGTTTTGGTCGTACTTTCTTTAGGGAGTACGCAAGCGCTAAGAACAAACATAAAAATTTAACTTTTGCAAAAATTTATATTCTTGTGTTATTTTTTAGGTCGAGTTGTAGCCAAAAAACTTGGCGGTGGCGTTAAATGGAAGTACCACTGGGTCTACTGGATTCGATCAGGACCGTCCGACCTGGACGAAAAGCCAAAAGAGGAAAAAGTTTTGGACGTCTTCAGGTGTCACTGCAGAACTTCTGATGTAGCGTTGATCGCCTACGGTAAGGAGTTGAAGTATTACCTGGCAACAGAAAACATGAAACCGGGCGACATCATCCGTACCCACTGCGGGATACCGAGGATTCCTGTAAACGCGAGCGAGGGCGACTCTTATCCCCTCGGTGCACTGCCATTGGGCACTCTGGTGAACTGCGTGGAATCGCACCCAGGCGGTGGAGGCGTGTACGTGCACAGTGCCGGCACATCTGCAGTGATCCTGCGCAAGGACGGGAACGATCGAGTGGTGATCAAAGTTCCCAGCAAACGAGAGTTCAGTCTGGACAAACGCTGCATGGCGACGGTTGGCCGGCTTTCGAACATCTTGCATGGAGAAACGCCAATTGGGAGCGTGCAGAAAAACAGAGAGCTGGGCAACAGACCGGCGAGCGGTCTTTGGCACAGGAAAACTGGCAAGGACGGGAGGAAGATCAAACCACCGAGACCCGTCCAACGGATCGAATTATCCAAGAAGAAGGATTATGTCTTGATGCGTCTCAATTTGTCAGAGTATCCTCCGCCTATTGGGAAGGAACATTTTTAGGTGTATTTTGTAAGTTGAGGAGATGATTAAAGGTCTTGTTAAGAAACGTAACGCAAGCTTAAGTACAGAAAAATTTATTGTCCTTCTCACAAAGTGGTTTACAAGCTTAGGTTTGATTTTTGTTTAGGAACTCGAAACAATTGGCAAAAAAACGTACCGTCAGGTGTAAATAAATGATTTAAAAATATGCGACTTTACAAAAATCATCAGAACTTGTATTTGTAAGTATTTGGAACAAGCTTGATTGAAGCGTGTTGCGTAAAATTATTGAACGAACTTTTGTTGGTGTTTCAGTGAGCTTATTATGTGGTACATTGAGTCATAATTTGAGGACATTCTGAATCCATGGGACACGCAAAATGTTTTCTCAAAGAGAAACAGAATATATAATGTTTAAATTTGACTTGTTAAACGCTTTTATTTGTGATATGTTTTTGCAATTGGAATATCAAAAGGAATATTCTTCTTGTGAGATTTTTTTTAATTGGCTGGCTCAGAGAATACAGAACAGTAGAATGCCCTCCAATTATTTCCAAGTTTTATTACAACCTTAGTAAGTTTGAAACGCGAAAATTTATCAAAATAACAACAGCATTAACATCATATATAACATCATGAACTTTTTAACATTGTTGCACACATAAATGTGAACATAGATCTCAACATGGAATGTTCTACATTCGGAATCTATCTTTGTACAACTGAGAAAAATAATTTTTATCACTACCAGCAGCATAGTTTTGCGTTCATTATTGTCATATTTTGTTCATCAAATCGCTCAGCGAGCGTTTCTTATTTAAATATAACATTGTATCAGGCCGCCTGAGATTCTTTAAAATTTTCGCCCTGAGAACAGATGTCCCTCGCGACAATTTAGAGGCCCTTATTGTAATAGACAATTTGAGACCGAGGGTCTTTTGCGCGTATTCTTTCTTGCACTTCAGGCTCAAGCTTTTCCACTGGAACTGACACTTGTTGTGCAAAAAGCGCGCAGCAAAGCGGCGTTGCAAAGGTTAGGCAAACACCGCAAATTACCACTTGAATCGGTCCGCCAGCCCATTTCATGTTGCGGAGCAGATTCCTTCTCTCCAAATAGTTCATCACCACTGGCGCCAGCACTGAAAAATAAATGAAACTTGTCATACAAAAATAATGCCAACAGTTTTTTTTCAATATGAAATAAAATAATAATTAAACTTAATTTATTAAGCTAAATTAACATCAATTAAATTATTATTCAAAAAGTGTCTCTAGGCTCAGGTCTCAACTTCAAATTGATTCCAATGTCTAATTTAATTCTAACTAATGATTAATTTAAAATCAAACTTTGCGGAACGAAAAGGGTTTGGATTAATCGTAACTTTGAATTGTCAATTGAGTTTCTTATAATTTTTGTAACTCGTTTACCCATGCTAGGTGAAGCCATTAAAATTCTAGAAACTGTAACGGAAGATATCGCTTGGACGGCAGCTTTTTTACTGTGACCGACAACCATGCCGTCGTTGTTCTGGAGCTCGATGCCATTCTGAATTTCCGTGATTCGCATCAGCGGAATATTGACGCAATTTGCCGCTGCGACCGCTGCCAGCGGCACCAAACGGCCCATCAACGGAGGCCCGCGTTTCGCCAGACGATTTAGGGTCAGAGCTGTCGCTACAGCTCCGCCTGTAGCGCTTATGTAGCTTTTCACTAACGTGTCAACGGGGATCGGACTTGAGCCGCTGCGGTTCGTGTAGTTCACTATTGCGTTGAACGACTGATTAAACCACTGCCAAAATATCACGGCGGGTGTTGACCTACAAAATTATATACATTTCATTAATTTGTTAATAACAAAAATCAACATTTAATAGAACTTTAAATTAATTTAATTTTGGTCGATCTTCAGGATCATAATGTATTAGTCAAAAAAGACAAATTTTACTGATCTATTTTTGACTACACTTTTAAAATGTTCAGATAAATTATCTTCAATAACAAAAATCTTCCATTCTTTTTAAATATTGCATAATTTTTCTGATGTAAACTTTAAGATGTAAACCATTTATCTATGTTTAATAAAATTATGATCACAATGCTAATTCTTTTTTAATGATACGACAATCATTTGACAGTTTGCAATTAAAAGATATCCAAAATGAATGAATAATTTCAGCAAAAAACTTATAACAAAAATTTTAATTAATGTTTTGAATGCGGATTTGTGCGATTCGCGTAGGATATACTCGTTCGCTCCATTTAATTATTGCAAAACGTTAGACTAAGAGGTAGGCTAAAAAATCGTAATCAAACTTTGTGAGATTACGTTGGGTTAAGGCCGAGTCATTTATCTCTTGAGTCATTATCATTTGAATAAGCGATAAAGCAGATCAAAAATTTGTACTGAGTGCTTGTTGTTGTACAATCGGATACACAAATCGGATATTGATTTGTGTATCCGAATTGGTTCCTTAATAACAACTCAGTCACCTATAAAAAGTCATCATGCATCCTGTAATAGTCATGTTCATCGGAACTTGTGCGCTCATTCGACCAATTAGCATCATCTTCTCGCCAGTGTCCGGGTGGTAGGCGCTGTCGTACAGATATTTGCACGACCACAGCTCGTCTTCATTGATCCCAATTTCTTTCAAACCCGCACCTGACCTGGAACATTTCCGATAAATTAATGTCCCCGTTACAAAGAAAGGTTTTTAATTAAAAACTTGATTCCTTTTAACTAAGAGAAACAAAACTGAATGCAAAATGCACAAATGGTTTCAGTAGCACGGTATTGATTTTACGTCGCTTAGTATTATTTTTCAAACAGGTTCGCCCCTAGAAAGTTGTCGACTAACGAGAAATTGTAATTACAACTTGCTCGCACACGTTCCGTCCGAGAAAATCTGTCGATGAATTTTCAAATTTAACATTTTAGTAAACGTCAAATTTACTAAAAACATTTAAATTTGCAAATTTGCCCTTTGAAATGTTTTCAGTACAATTTTATTTGTCAAGCTGTTTTTCTGTCATAACTCGTCTGTTTACATTCGCAGGACCGATTACCTGTATTTTGTTACGACGTTCCGGGCATGTTCGAGCTGAGAGGGAGATGCGAACACGTTGAGAGGATTTGTCAAGGTCAAAAAGTGGCGCGCACGACCGACGTAGGTGCTCTGGTCCCACTTGGGCTTCTCGATGTCTATCCTCGGTTCAGCCATCGTCCTGGAGTTATTGATCTCGAAGGCCAATCTGTCACAAAATTGCCAAACGGATGGAAATGATTGGATTTGTAAAATAACTCTCCCGCACGGTGACTCAAGTCAAGCCGGACCAGATTGCCTGGCCTGGGATCGAGCCATTCGCTCCAGAGTCCAGTTCACGTTGTTCTTGCTTTTTCGGCCGCGTTAAAAGCGTAGCCTCTCTCTTTCCATTTCTCCGGGTGTTTGAATCCACATCGATAACAGGGATGCGCGCGCAAGCCGATACCAAAGTTCTTTGAGCTAACGAAAGATGACGTTACATTTCAGCGGGTGTTCTGATTTTGAGCAAAATTATTTTGTCGTAGTATAAATAAACTGGGACCTGCACTGGATCCCACGAGATAAACCATCGAGTCCCGATTTGTCAGGGGGGAACATTCTGATAATGATGATAATTTTTCAATTTGTTTTAGTTATCTGGTTGGATTGTTATTTTCCTAATCTGTGATAAACTAGATAAGTGGTTTTCTATAGTTTGCTATTTTTGATTGTATAACCGGCTGATTCGCATTATCTTCGTTTCAACGTCTGGCGATCTTCTATTCTAAGATCAACTTTAATTGAAAGTTAAAAATAAGATGCCCAAGGTTTTCATGATGAGCTACTAATTATGAGAGCCAAATATAAGTCGGTCGATTCAACAGATTGTTCGGTATTGCAAATAAACAAAAGCGTTTAAAAAGAAAGTTCTTGTTTCTGACGATGGTTCTTGCATATTTCGTCATTCATCATCCCGTGAAAGTCTTCGGGGATCATGTAAGAGGTCATACAGATTCGTTTACCTCCTATACTTGGGTTTGCGGGATGAATTTTCTAAAACTGCAATGACCAAATGTGTACAAAGATGTTGGACGATGTCATTGGCACACATCGGGGAGAATATATCAAAACTGAACGATTGATTTATTGAAAAGGATGGGTGTTGCAAATTTCCAATATATGAATCTTCCATCATGAAATGACATTCTATACATATAAAATTATTCGAATAGTTTGGCTTCATCAATTTAAAATATTTTCGGACACAAAATTTTATTCCAAATAATCAAATTCAACTTTTTCAATCCAGATAATTGAATATGCATAGTGTCATTTTTGGTGATAATTTTCAAGGATGTTTTAGGAGTCACGTCATTAACTTTTTTTTCGTCTGATGATAAAAATTTTCGACCTCACCTTGCCATAAACGTCCGTGTTGTATTGTTACCGAGCTCACTTAAACTCATGTTTCATTAATGTATTTACGAAAAATAGCATTGTTTTATTTTTCGTCTAACAACAATTTGCCAGTAACTATCTCGCGTCAATTTTGAAAATCATTGCCTGCCGTGAATTATACGTTGTGGAAACACATTATTATGGTTACAATGCTCAATTACAATAACACTCAGTGATCCAAAGAAACCTGGCGCGTCTGGGCTGTCTAATAAGCCACTCACGCGATGTGAATGAACTGTACCGTATGTATAATACATCTCATTTCAATATGTATGAATGTTTAAAACGACGACAGGTCTTGCGATCACACTCGGCGCTGAAGTAGTTGAACAGCTGGGCGTTGATAAATTTCTCCCACATTCATGATAGCGCAAATAGGTCAGTCAAAGTCTTAGCCAATTATTCGCGTTTAATTTTGAACGACCAATTTACATGCATTTTCACGAATACCGCTTGTCTTGCCGGTCGTTTGTCAAACGCGTCAAGATCTCGTGAGATAAATGTTTTGGCTGATGCTCAGGTTCAGCCTCGTTCAATTTTGTATTGACAATTGCGTTGACACATCCCATACTTTTTATTATTAATTCATTTTCTTACAGCATTTCAATTCATTTACTGAAATCCAACCGGACAATTTTTCAGTGTCTCGTTGATTCAAAGCTGTCACAACTTGTTAATTCAAGATAGGTCATTTGTTAGATCAAAATAATTCAATCGAGTTCAAAGACGTATGATTAAATTTTGTGCACTCATGAGTGCCAATTAGGGTGTCAAAAAAGGTCATCGCGCACTTGAACTTAAACATCAGCTGAGTTGTGACCTGTGAAAGAGATAGCTAAATATGTGCCCTTCGATTGGAAACGTTATTTTCTCCGGGAGTGGCCGGGCTCAGAGGGCACTGTGCCGAAATGTCAATATTCATTGTACAAATACTGATTTATGTAATTTTATAATTACAAATCAAATAATTAAATTTTGATTTTTGAATTAAATGAAAAAATGCTATTTTTAACATTTCAGTCCCAAAATCGGATTCATACATTCGTCAAACACCAACGCACCAAGGCCTTTCGTTTTCCAGAGTCGGTCAACGGGTTTCGATGTAATGCGTGCAATAAA
Organism: Trissolcus japonicus; assembly: GCA_030522925.1. Lineage (NCBI taxonomy): Eukaryota > Metazoa > Arthropoda > Insecta > Hymenoptera > Scelionidae > Trissolcus > Trissolcus japonicus. The sequence continues at coordinate 102,843 of JAPYZS010000002.1, forward strand.
AGAAGCTCCGAACGAATATTCCATCTTTTTATTTGCACGGACACTTTTCAAGTTTTATCTTTTAAATCCTATCGTGCGAGTCACACCTGCTTCCTCGAGAGAATCCTTGTGGCTCACTTTGAGAAACCGCGTTTTTTTAAATTTCCTCAATAATATTTGCACCATAATTACGCGAACACAATTTTGTAAGAAAAAAAAGAGAATTCAGATCTTGAATTCGGTTTTAATATTTTCGACCCAAAAACGAGAAGTTACGGTTGATGTTGCATTAAACGCGAGATGGTAGCTTGTCATTTCCTTGAAATCGTATTCGGTGTCTTGGATATATCTTTATTTTTTTAACACCGGATGGAAATTATTTGTCTGTCTATGAGCGACGAGAGTGTATTTATGGACATGAAACTCAACATCACGAAAATGCGGTAATTGAGCCAGAGAGAAAAATAACAAGTGTCCGATCACCTGGCGCGTTTGAGATAAAATTTATTCCAACACGCTAGCGTTTCGTCGTTTGAGAAAAAAATTTTTTTTTGACCATATAAGATGAAAATTATTGATGTTGAAAAATTTAAATAGCACAATTAATCCTAGGTCGAATCAACAGTAAGATTGCAATTAACCCCTTTATTCGGGTTGTATATAATTATATATGTATGCTTTTTGATGATAAAAATGTGAAGATGAATATATTTTTGAAATTTTTTTAAATGTAAATTTATAAATTAGATTTTATTTTTTAGGCCAAACATAATAAGTAGCGTTGAAAAAAATTAAAATTAAAAAGAGAATATTAAAAAAATGATGATTGATGAATGTTCGAATAATTTCATTTAATTTCTGCGATGTGTTATATGCAATTATCGCAACTGCACTGCGAAGCAACGTTTTGTAATACATGCGTAGACAAGATACAAAGAAGAAAGCAAGGAGGAAAAAAAGTGAGCACCATAAACATATGTGAGCTTCTCATCAGGACACACCGTTATGGATCATTCGTTGCAATATTTATAAGTAATACTTTGGCGATCGCTGACATCAAATCTAGCACACGATTTTCATTCCTCAGACTCAACATTCATGCCCTATGACATTTCCAACATAATTTTCTAGTTACATTGTACTTCAAAAAGGAAAAAAAAAAACAAATTCTTTTAATCCTGTGCATTTTATCAAAAACAGAAAATTATTTTTGTCCATTTATTTGCAAAAATGCAGAAATTTTTTCTTCGAAAAAGTTGAAATGGTTCCAGTAATATTTTTTTGATTCTAGATCAAACATAAGAAAATACGTATTTTTTGTTTTTCAAATTTTTATTTAAAAATTCTGATTTATGAATTTTTGAAAAATTTCACTTTTTTACTGAGCTATTTCTTTAACATTGTTATAACATAAAATGATTTATCGTACCAAACATAAAATTTGTTGGTTTCTTTACAAATTTTTCAGATCTTCCATCTAAATATTTTTTGAATTTGAAAATTAGACAAAAATAAAAAAACCGCTTAGTAAAAATTAAAATTTTTCAAAAATGTATAAATCAGAATTTTTTAATAAAAATTCGAAAAACAAAAAATACGTGTCTTTTTATTTTTGATCTAGTATTAAAAAAAAAAAATTACTTGAGCCATTTTAATTTTTTCGATAAAAATTTCACAAAGAATGTCCCATCTATAATGAGTCACAATTTAATCGACAACAACACGCGCGGTTGCGCTTGAACGAACATTTTGCTGAATGATGGTGCAAGAAGCAGCCTCTTTCCTGCGGTCTGTCATCGGTGGCATTGTAGCAATGACCTTGCATACGCGATTTTAATTAATTTTTCATCCGACTGATTGATGTGTTCTACTGATCCAACCCAAATCACTCGAAGATTAATTTCCGGTTGATTAATCTAAAAATATTGAAAAATACAAAATAATAGAAAAAGAAAAAAAAATAAAAAGTAAGAAAAAGTTTAAAAAACAATCGACCGGAACAGACATCCCAATATTGTTAATGGATTATAGACGATTAATGATAGAAATAACCTATATTTATGAAAATTTTTTCACTGTCTGCTGGACGAGATCGTAACGCGCTGATGCAAAATAAAAGATCGGAATCCTGTTTCGGATTCCTCGGCGATGAACGAAAAACGCATTTCGCGGGGACGTTTGCTAATCCAGGTTACGTCAATTATTTCTAGGCAGGCGAGCTTTCGCTCACTCGCGAACCGGTCCCCGTAATCTACGACGAATAAAACATCGATAACACAGCGCAATTGACGGAAATTAATATAGGTGAACATTTATGAACACGTACATATATTCGAGTGCGTCGCGCAGCAGATTGACCCTTTTTTTTTATTTTTTTTCTTTTGCAAACCCAGTTCTGCGGGCATCGTGCAACATTAACGATAATTTGATTGTACCGGATCCTTTGCGATCCAGTTACCTCGATGCTTATTCTCAACTTCCGGGACATTGCGCAGCTTGAAATTCGGAATTACCGCGATCGCTAATCAATAAGCAAAAGTCCTGCAAAATAAACACGGTATTGAGAGTCATTGCGAGGCGAACGACCTTGATTTGCAATTAATTGTGTGTAGTTTTGTAGCAAGTAGTAATTTGTTTGATTATTAACAATTTCGTTAGATTGGTATTTCTCGCACATTTTATGAAGAGTTGGTTGAAAATTAAATAATTATAATCACTGAGAAATGATCCTTAGTTTTCTTACATGTTCTAGTATATTTTCAGGTTTCCTTTAGAATTAATTTTAATGAAAATTATATTATGCCACTTCCAAACCACAATTTTTTTATTTGAATTGTAAAATTTCCAAAAAAGGTTCGCTACCGCTACACTCAACTAATTTCATTTTTTTCAATATAATTATGTATGCACTTCCGGCTATTTCACTTGAAAGTCCCCTTAAATCATAAAATTGTTTTATGATAAAATGATCAATCTAATGAAATTATAATATATTAATTAATAAAACTGGTATTAAATATAACAATCAATTTTAATTCAAAATTTTCTGAATACATTTTTTCAGAGGAAAGAAAAAAAGGAACAGTCCACACTTTGTTTCCCAGAGCCAATTATTTCCGTTGTTACAATTTTATGACCGATAAAATTATCCTGGCTATAAAGAATTTTTTCTTCCTTTTAACGATGGGTAATAATGTTATTATTTATTTAAGTAAAAGTTACGATCAAATGTGTTGTCTTTTGTTGTACCGGCGGTTTTGTGAAACACAAGTTTTTATTAGCGTGCAGATTATTCGAAAAACTTAATTCGAGTATTTAATTTGCGTTTGAGGCGAAAGATTTTATTACGGCATAGAAAAATGATTTGCATAGTTACGTCTATCATTCGTAGGTTAAAAAAAGTCACACACGCTGTGATGACTTTGTTGAAAATTCTGTTACTGTAAAACAGACATATTTAGGTGAGTTGCTCGCTCTTCGAGATGCGGAGTGTATAATCTCAGCAAGTGCAAACTCTAAGATTCTTGGGTAGCTTTTCTCTCAGCCGCGGCCAATATGAGATATATGATGCGTGTAATGATGCCCGAGTTATGACTGGCAGGTCTGAATTTAAAATGACAAGTGTTGTAACATTATGACACATTATGGTAACTTTGAAATAACAGAAATTCGTTCGGGACAAAATTTTCTACTTATCTCTGACTTTCGATTAGAGAGAAAAGTGATCGTTTAAATTATGAAATAGTTAACGCACTTGGTTGACTTAGTTGATAAACAATGGAAAAAAAAAAAAAAAAAAAAAACGAAAAATTCACCATTACAATGTGAAGTTAAATTTTTCTTTTGAAATAGAAAATGATTTATAATTTCGTCTGGATAAAAATGGTTTGATCTTGACTTGACCTCGAAAATTTTTTGCAGATTGAAGGAAAATGATAGATGCAATTACACGGCTAAAAATCTATGAAGAATGTATACGTATCTTAGTAAGTGCATTGTCAAAGGTGAAAGAAATTAAACAAGTGTTTAATTAATCGTAAGATAAAATTTTATTGCGGACAGGACTCGCGACAGAACTGGTTAGGTTTTCGTTTCTGTACACAAGAAATGAATCTGGGACGTTGCATTGATTAAGATGCACACGAGTGCGTTTCTGCAAAAACTCAATCTCCTAAATCAAAATTAACGAACAGAAAGATGCACTGTAAAATTTTAATTTAAATAAATTGCTTCCATGGCCGGTGCAATTTGTTATTTATTATTAGACAAAAGTAAAGTAGTTTCGCTAACTTCGAAGTGGAACTCAAATTATTTCAGTGAAAATTTACGTCATTTCCACCAATCAAATAAACTCAACGTCCACGGCATTTCAAATTTTATAGATCTTCTATAAATTCAGATTGATAATAATTTTCAAAATACTATTCTTTTTTTTTAAATTTGTCGTATACATTTTTTTAATATCTGCGTACTTCTTCGTACAGTTGTCTGCATATGCACCTCTCTCTATATGCATTTTTGCACGTGCACTTTTCAGTTGCACTATATTTTGAACTGCACTGATAGATGCATTTTTCGATCCAATTTTTATGCATTTTTTCGTGAATGCACTTTTTAATGCATTTTTCGATGCAGTTTCCCTGTAAATGCACTTTTTATGCATTTTTATGTGAATGCACTTTTAAATGCATTTTTCGATGCAGTTCCTTGTAGATGCAATTTTTATGCATTTTTCCAGGAACGCAATTTTAGATGCACTTAAAAATGCACCTTTAGAAAGTTGATTTATCATATTCCGAATGTAAAAACAAAATATTTTACTTTAAGAAAATTTGAACGAATAAATTAATGATTGTCGAAACAATTTCAGTAGAACAAAAATCTTCTAACGATGCACGCTACCAATGTCAAACAGATTCAAGGTCACAAGGCTATCTGACCTCAATTTCAATCCTCATGTCTCTCGACCTTAAGGGTCAATGAATAGAATCGGTTTGTGCGGTGTATAGTCGATTATCCGATTGGTATCAAAGACGTTTGCAACTTGTGCCGGCAAGACACGAGACACTTAGCGGTCTCGCAGGATGCAGCGCAGGTTCCTTGCGGAATAATTCTCAGCAATGGTCCATTGCCCCCCACCGTCCTATAATCCTTCTCTATAAATGGCCTAGTCACACTCTAACCTACTCGCAGTAAAGCTTACACAACTCGCGAATTACGTTCTTTTGCATCTTAGATTTTCCGTTGCATCTTCAGTGCAGCGTCAGTATTATCTTTTTGAGTTGAGTTTGATCATGACAATGGGCCATCTGTCATGATCAAAATTTTATGACATGAAAAAATTATGGCGAATACTCTAACATGAAGGACAGATAGCGGTGGTAATCTAAGGAATTTTCTTCAATTGAAGATGTGCCATCAGGACATGGCCAAGCTGGCTGCGCTGCTGCTGAGTGTGATTGTGTTTTACCTTGTGGGATGTACGTGCGCCCAAGTGGGCAATTCTTCTAGTGTCTTTGTTGAACGTTGTCGAAGGGACTGTGCCATTCAGAGGGACGTTATGGTTTGTGGAAAATATAGGGCGGTTCGGTGGCTGCAGGATGTTAAGGAAAAGGTAAATCTTTCAAATCAAATCATTTCAAACAAAAATTACCAACAAAACTGTATTAATGCAAATGGTACAATTTTTGTTTTGATTTGTATAATTTTTTCATCACCAATTAAAATTCGTTCTAAAACTAAAATGATTAATTATTAAAATTCATCAATATTAAATTATTAATTTAACATTGTAGTAATTTGAAATGCATAATTTTGTTAGTTTAAAATAATAAATAAATTTTCTACGACAAAGTTAGAAGTTCGCAAGGATCATAAATATGATATCCAGTTGGACCCACTGACCCGGAGAGACGAATGAAAAAATACCTCCGGCAGTATATTGTGCGATTAATAAATGTTTTCGATGCACATCAGAAAGTGCAACAAATTGTTATAATACTCATTTCCTTTTACGCGACTAATTGCATCATTCGGAATAAGAAAGTACGTTACTTTCATAACGTGTGACATGATTAATCCGGAGTATTCACATAATGAGCTCTGTGACATAAAACACGCGATAGAATTTCACCTTGAAATATTTACAATCAGCGCTTGATTGGACCGCTAATTGAATGTAAATTTATTGAATCTATCTTGGATGAATAAATATAACTTTTAAATGTGCAGAAGTGCACTTCTCTGTTTGGCTTAACAGTTGGAGATTTGATTAACGTTTTTTTATTTTTTAATCGAAAATTTTTTCGTCAGAAAAATATCGAAAAATTAAATTCTCACAAAAATTATTAAAAAAATCAAATAAAAAATTAATTTAATAAGTTAAGAACAAATGTGAAAATTGACATGACATTGAAATATACCGAATCGAAATTGGTACTGATCTCAATCGCGTACCCCAGATTCATACTTATCACGACACTATACAACGGTCACAGAAAAGGATATCAAAATGTTTTCAAAACACGCTTAGCGGTAGTTACCGCGTGACTAAGCCGTAGGTGTAACAAATGTGCATGCGCGAACTCCAAATTACAATCTAATTTTTACAAAAAAATTTCAACTTACAAGAAGCATCGTGCTTTTAATATAGTTACAACTATATAAGAAATCTGAATTAACCCATGTAGGTTGCACTAATTTTATGAAAACAAAAACGACGAATACTCTAAGCGCCGCCAAATGATTCGTGATAGTAAAACTGGTTTGGAGGAATCTCGATAAGAAATATTTGTCTGCAATTATGCGTAGTATATCACTTGCTTGTGCCATATAGAACGCATTTTTACATTTTGGATTTATGCTCCAGATCCAGTAAAATATGCCACAATCAAATTATTTTGACTTACTTTCATCATATTAATAAAATTTTTTGTATCTTTTAAATAGATTCAAAAATGTATTAATTAATTTTATTCATTAAAATTTTTATTATTAACTGATTTGTTCATTATTATTTCAGTAGAATTTTATTAATGTTCAGCAATTTTAGTTAACAGAATAATTTTCTTTTATTTGATTTCAGGAATTCAGCTACGGCCCATTTAAGATAATTAGGATACCTACGATTAAGACGTCGATTTTGCCAAGACTGTCGTGGAACAGAAGCGGCATGAGCGAGACGTTAAATTTTCTTCGTGACTCAGCCGAGGACTTGTTGACCAAGCGAGCATTCGTGTACACGACTGATCATACGACAGGGGCTCGCGGATTTTCTTCCGGTCCATTGATCGTGGACGAGGACGAGCTCAAAAATTTGCAATCAGGCAGAACTGGTAATTTTAAAATTTAAAAAAAAAACTAAACAAAAATGCTATACAACTTATAAAAATATATAAAATATTTTCAAAACAAAGAAACGGTAATCTAAACGAAAGACAAAAAATAGAACTTGTTATGAAGAAAGTGTCCTCGTTGTTTTTCAGTCAAATCAAAGTAAAAGTTTCGTTGGGAATAAAATTTGTTCTTCAAAACAATTAAAAGAGATAAACGAGCCGACAAATCGCGAGTGAATTGAGCGGAACTCTCACTGAAACTTGTTCAATTGCAGCGGATTTGCGGCTATTCAAGAAAAAAAAAGCGCTCATCTTTCCAGTTGTCATCCTGATCGAGATATTTAAACTCAAGTTGATGATGATCCCGATCTTTCTGGGGGTCCATTTCATCAAGAAAATTCTTGTCGTTGGTTCGCTCATCTTGCCTTCGATACTTACAAAATTGCGCATCTGCAAGGTGCCGAATTATCCCTCGCATCATATTTGGGCCACGGCAGCTGAGACGCCAGTTGACTATCCTACAGGTTGGTATAAAGAGATGGGGTACTGGTTAAATTGGTGGTGAAAACAAAATTTAAGATAAACAAATTTTGTTGTAAGTTATCATATAAAATAGTTTAACTCGCTTATTTATTCAACTTATTATAATCACAAATTGTTCAAAAGAATGATCGAATAAAAAATTTAATTGAACAAAACAATATTTGTCCAATTATTTTTAAATTTAATTCGGGATTAAAAAAACTGGATTTGTTCAATCGTTTGAGACCTTTTTACAGTTTTAATCTGTCTATGATATTTTGAAAAATGTGAAAAAATCTATTTCAGATGAGACTCAAGTTCGGCCTTGGTTTTAATGACTTTTTTTGATTGGTTTTATTTAATCGGGATAAAATTTTTGGATTAATTTGACGGGAATAATGCGTGCATAAGGTCACGTACTGTATTAACCGAACGTAAATGATGTGTACCGTTTTCTCCCGTACGAATATTGTTTTGAACCGAAGCGTGTGATTGTGTCACTGTAATTTAACTGTCGCCGTTTTACGGTATCTAACAGGCATTTACAATTCACTGAATGAATAAATAACAAATTAAAGTCGTCAGAGATATTTCAATATGTTGAGTGCCGGGATTTAAAGAGCGAGTAAAAATAGCCGGGCATAACGTGTATCATAAACATTGACAGACTCCGAATTATGTGACAATTTTGGTACCGCCGTTTACGATTATAACTGTTGTCAACTGCCGGATTCGTTCAAAGTATTATAAAAGCCATGGTGGTTATCCAATTGTTCATATCATTACTCAATTAATCAAGATATTATTACAATATGTCGTCGAACTGTTTTTAACGTTACAAAATGTCATATTGTTTCCAACGTTTTAGTAATGGATACAAGTTTAAAAAAATTATTATTTTTCAAATCCTGCAAAAAGATTTTTTTTCAAGAACCCACTGAGGAATTTTTTGAGCACGAAAATTTTTTCAATGAAAGTATAGTGATTGTTTGCGATAAACCGCGCCCACTTCCGCGTTATGAAAAATGTCTTGACTTTCGTTGTTTCCTAAGATCGGCCTTTTACAAACCATGCAGTAGATTTTTAAAAATTTGTTTTTTCAAAATTGAATGTAAAAAATTGAATACAAGTTTAAAGAGTTTTTTTGGATATCTAATTCCAGGTTACGGTCATGAAGATGTGGGATGGTCTCCTCATAGAAGTGATTACCAGGGGCATTATGGTCATGGTCACGGTGCAAACGCCCATTCCGGACACCATCACGGCTTGGGTTACCATCAAAATCCTTACGGCAGCGGTTATTATCAAGATCAATCATTATAGTAGAATCATTAAAACGAACATTGTTTCCCAGTACTTCGAATCCTTCTCGATGTTTGTTATTAATCTATAAGAAATTTTATAAAAACAGTGTCGACCACATATTGTCTTTCTTATCTCCAATCCAAGATACAGAATTCGCAAATATGACTTTCGTAAAGATTCAACGCATCACGTAAAGTTTGAGAGATTGAATTTAAATTTAACTAACAAATGAATCACGTCTGCCCGCGGAGAGCAATCGAGACATGAAAATTAGCTCGGATCCGAAAAACAGTAATAGAACAAATTCGAGCTAATGGTTAGTGACAACCTCGTTTTCTCTGTAAGAATTTTCGAAAAGTGGCACGTGTAAACTTGAGCATCCCAATTTACATCATATGAGTGTCCAGCGTCACGCACAACAAACGAAAACAAAAAATAAAAAGGATCCAAGTTTGCTGGACCATTTGTGTATGTTTGATCGGTCACTTTCAAGATTTAGAGGTTGCGGTTTGAAATTTTCGTCTTGTAAATTATTTCTAAACACTTTTAGTAATCACAATTTCTCAAATAGTTACAATTCCCTTGCAATGTTCCTGCAGGAAAATACAAAAAAAAATGATATGAAAAATGGTGTCCTCGATTAAGAAGCGTGTCGACCTCTGTATAACGGGCCAAGGAGAGTGGATCCTCATACTTTACTTGCAATTAAAACTTTCAAAGAGTAACAAACTTTGCATGAAAAAAATTTTGGACATCTGCAACGATTCTATGTCGGTTAAATTGTATGAGTTTAGTTTCGGGATCCCCGGTGCGTGCTGGAACGGTCATCTAAAAAGTTAAAGCTGACACGAAATCAGTGACCTCGTGTCGTTGAGCATCAATTTTTTTTGCTGATACGAATCACTGGCAATTGCGACGTACCACATTTGTGAGCTGTCATTATCGTGCGAGCCATCGCGCGCTCAGACCGGAAGGTCCGTTTTTCTGAATTTGGAGTTTCAATCAACTTCTGGAAATGACTTGATGACCATCATTACGGAATAGTATACGAATCGAATCATTCCTTGACACGCCACTATGCACTTGCTCGTATTAATTCAACCGTTAAGAAGGTAGGTACATATGTATAACATGCATCGGTCAAAATAGCCTCATTAACATAACGGTCCTACATTATCCTGGTGCGTAGAGTCCTCCTACTTGCCGATTTTTTTTCCGAACACATGTGATTGGTCCCATTGTGACCGCGAGCTACTGCTCTGTTTAGATTGTTCCTGTTACTAGAATAGAACACTGATATCGGCCTTCGCAATCTGAATGCATAAAACGTCTCCTTTATATACGAGAATATATGTGGTTCATATATAAAACAAAAATCTACTTATCTCAATTACGTATATGAATTTGCCACCATGGGCTGCTGTATAAAAAAGACTTTTAAGATTTATGGGTATATATGGAAACGTATATGGTTATATATGACAACACAGGCAACTGTGGCACCTAAATGATATACATAAGTTACAGCATGTTTGAGGAAAAGATACCAATTATGGCAAATATTTTTGCCCCATATATATTCCATATAGAAAATATATATGTGCATATACAGAATCATATATCTGGACAAGTGAAAACCTAAAAGATGTAGATAGAGCATAAATATCAACTTTAACCCAATAGAGATATTCATAATAGTCCATATATAAAACAAATAGATCTACAAATATTTGACTGGGAAAATTGATGTATTTAAGACAAAGATGACTAAACTATTTTATATACCGTTGTCCATTGTTTCACTTGTCTGATAATTTCTTTCATTTCATCATTTTGTGATAATGCATTATTATTTATAATACCTTAGGGATGACGCTTTAGGATATTTTGTCCTCTCAGTGTCCCTAATTTCAATTGCAAGACTGTTTTTTTAGTTGGCTGCAACTTAGATCATTAATCAGTCAAAGAATGCACTGGGAACTCGCAAAACATAAAATTGCCATTTTGTCAGCCGCTTATCGTGCCATTGTTTGTCGATGCACGCGCGAGCATTATTATCACGACATCTTATTCGAGGCACTGATAAGTCCCCTGGCTTTCTACAATTTGGAATTCGAGAAAGTAGACTTCGTCTGGAAAAAAGTGCTTGTCATTATAATGAAAATTCTCTTTCGATCATTGCTGTTGGGCTGAAATTTTAAAGGATTATTTCTTGATTTTGTGAAACTTTCTTGGGGTTTGTTACAGATTCGTGTGTAAAAGGTGTACACGCTGAATCTCGTAATGAATTAGAAATTAGTAATTGGGTCTGAGTAATTAGTGATTACTAATTAGTATATCATAATTAGTAAATAGTAATTAGTAATTAGTAAGTACTAACTACTAATTACTCTAATTTTAATCGAAGAGGGTAAAGGGATAAAAATTCCTCTGAAAATTTTCATTATACTAAATTTTTTAATTAAACGAATTGGAACGATTTAGAAGAGATGATAAATTTCGGACTTGACACTTGTATTCATACACAATGTCAGCATTGTCATTAGTTAGTTGTTGGTTTATTAAATAAATTGAAAACCGTGCAATTATAAAGTAGACGACACATCTAGGACAGTAAACATTATACCCACAAAGTAAGGCGTGATGATATACGAACCTCGCAGCATCTAAACATCTCCATCAACTTGACATAAACACAATTGTTCTTACCTTTCCTCGCAAAAAAATTATCATTTAAATAAATAACTTGAGTTATTTAAAAAATTATTAAATAACTTTAATAATTTCAACTGAAAAAAAGTCTCAGAAATTTTCTAACAAACAAAATTAAATTTCTTTTAATTACTAAATTTCAATTTGAGTCCCGTCTCTGCTCCTTTGACACCATAATTGTGTCATTTTCACTGACGAATTTTTGTCACCCTGTTTTCACAACGCTAATTCTCATATCCACCTTAACCGAGCCAAATTATTTTTTCTCGTTCGCACTTCATTAGGACAACTGTATCAATTTTACGACACATCGTTCCCATCCACTCGAATTAGCACCGTTTGGCACAATCAACAACTTTTTTTCGCAATGCTGAGAGCCCCGTTTATAATCCTATTCTAATTGCCTCCATCAAAACGGCTACGAGAAAATCACAGCTTTTTGCATCAATCCTTTCCTAGGACTTCTCACGTTTTCCATAAATCAGTCATATGAGGCCTTGATGATTTATAACTGATTGAATTTTATAATTTCATATCCGAGTAACATTCAAATCAATTACTCGAAAAAATCTCAGGGGAAAAACATATATTAACACAGCCATGAGGCAAGGTAATAAACTTCCACCGTTATGCTGGTATTAAACAAATTAGCCAGTGGTGTTAGATATTTTTGTTATTCTTATTTATCATTATTTTGTAATCATTATTTATTACAAAAAAATTTTCAATTAGTTTAAATTGAAATTAAGATTTAAATTAAAAATTTTTTATTAAACATTTTTATTACAATTTTTTATTAAAATAATTTGTTGGTTTTTGATTGAAAAAAAAATTGATAAAAAAAAAGGGAAAGAATTATAAAACGACAGTGTCACGAGGCCAACTAAGTGGCAATTAAGTTTGGTGGATAATCTGCATCATCAGCAGGGTTTCCTGGCCTCGTAGACAAAGGCTCTCGCGGATGCGGCGAGAAATCGCGCCCATGTAGCCGGCGAATCGGTGAAAAGCACCGGACAAGCCGGTTGGCGTCGTCGCCATCCGGACCGATACCGAAACGGTTTTGAATGAGCGCGTGTCGCCGCGGTTTATCGAGAATGTCCGAGGGAAGCGAATAGTAGCGGTATAATAAATGGACGAATGGACGTGGAAATGAACGTAAAGGTACACGACGACGGATGGCCGGGTAACCCAGATCGGTTCGTTCAGTCGATTCTCCGGCGTTGCTTGTCAGTGCCTCGCAGTCCGCCGTCCAAGCTTCCACGTATTTCTTCGTTTCTGCTCTCTCTCCACCTGCGAACTTTTTCGGCTTATCTACTTTTCGTTTTGCTTAACAAAAAACAAAAAAAAAAAAAAAAGAAACGATTAATGGCACCACCGGTTGAAGAGTGACTTGTTGCTGGTACCAACCGATTTTTTTTTGTTGACAGTTTGACAAGTTAAAAGGTTTTCTGTTCTGAAAAAGTTGGCTTGTTTGTTAGATGATCTTTCGGCGGTTGCAGTTGTGAGAGCTGGATTGGCAGATGCGGTGTGATGGTCCGGCGGAATTTTTGACCGGCCGACCCACGTGAGGAGAGGGACGTAGGCCTGGGTTGATGAAACCTACGTACCGCAAGAGTGAGTACATTAGCCTGCGCTAGTTAATGTTATGTGACCGAGGCGGACGTGAAGATTGTGTATTACGGAAGAGTAATTGTACAAGGATTAAATTGCAATTACCTGAGTTATAAAGTTGGATAATATCTGTGTCTCATAGCGGCTGCTCGATTTCTTGGTCAAGGTGAACCGAACAGTGCCATTTGAATCGTTCGATTTGTGAGCAAATTTTTTTTCCATCAACCGTTTAATCACCTACACAGGATATGGTTTAACGAAATTCATAATATTGATTAGTTGAATTTAGTACATTTGGGTGTATACAATTTATGAAATTTTAATTTTGCTGTTCTTTTTGTTCGATTGAGGAACGTTTACTGGGAGCAAATGAACGTTTAGGTTTGATATTTAATTTTGATGATTGTTGTAAAGTAAACAAGAAGTAAAAAGATTGTATAGCAATTTTGTAGCAGTGAAAAAAGTGTGTTATTTGGATCTTCGTTAATAATTAAGATACCGCCGGTGAGCATGTAAGCTTTTCAGTCACGTAGTTAACATTTTCAACAGAACATAACCGGCTCGCTGGAGTAGTTTTGTAAAATTCAGGGCATCTAACGTGTTTCAATTGTGATTCATGTTCGGGTATAGTCGGATGAACATGTTTAAGAAATTTTTTAAATGACTACTGAAAATAATTGAAATTTTTTTTTTTTTTTTTTTTGAAAACTTAAATGCAATTTTTTTAATCGACGAATTGATGGACTCATCAATCTCATGAAGAGAAATAACTTATAAACTGGTTCCTAAAGAGGTTAAGATTCTGGAAGCACTAAGGATGGAAGATGAGAATTATAAAAATGATTTTGTGTTTAACAAAAAAAAAAATATTTCTGATTAATGGAAAGATTACTTTGTTCAAAAAGTTCGTCTTCAATTTGTGACATGATTAATTTATGCGAAATTTTGAAAAAATTTTTAACACTCAATCAAATTATAAGTACATAATCTAAAATCAGCAAAAATTTTTCTATTATTTTAGAAATGACAAATACTTATTAATAGATTGGAAAATCAAAATTTGCATCTTGCATCGAGGATTTATAATTGGTATTCGAACATAAATATCTTGCATCCTCATTAACTCCTGTAAAACGTCCTTAATGAAGGCATAACACAAGACATAATTCTTAAATTTGTCTACCGGTAAAAGCCGTTGGTTGCATTTATGATAATTGTCGCATGAATTTGTGCGTTTTAATTTGTCAATAAATTTCTTCGGAGGTCGCTGACCCCCCTTACTGGTTTTCTCACACTGGTAAACAATCCTCATTAACACATAAACATTCTAAATGCAAAGTCTTAATTAATTTCCCCGACTAAAATTCAACTTACAATTTGACAAAACGTCCCATTAGAAATCAATTCTTTTCAAATTCGCAATTATTTCAAAACATCATTTTCATTATCATTTCATTTCATCTCCTCCATTATTTCATTGAAAAATCATTCTACAAATCTCAAATCACCTTTCCTTAGTATCTTCGATCTACATCCTAGGCACCTATGACGTTGTCGTTCTCACAATTAGAATTCATTAGCGGTGAGAGTTAGTCGGTCACGGTCGCCCAAAAATGTCCACGCCCTAGAATCCAACCTAATTTTCGGCGTAAAAAACAGTGAAAATAATCTGACTTGAAGCTATAATCAAAATTATGCGCAACCCCTTAATTACGTTCATTTTGCAAATGGCCAGTTCGTGATATCCGGTCCCATCCTCGGTCGGTGCACCTTTGACTGTGACGCAAATTCAGTCCACGGTTCACGGATCTGCTTATGCAAATGACCTTGAGGAATGTGGTTGACAAGTAACTGAAAGTGTTTTATTTTACCAGGACGAGCCATGCGTCAGATAAACAGCTGCAGAGGAAGTTCTTAGCCAGCGTCCGAGTATTGGAGAAAGGTGTCAGGATGTCGGTCTGGGTAGGGCGAAGCCGCGTGACGTTGATCGTCGCCATCCTGACCCTGGCGCAGCTCAAGGTCACCGTGGCGGACGGCAAGATCGACGAGCCGGTTCTGGACAACGACGTGCTGCCCCCGCGGGAATACGACGTGGCGACTCATCCGCACAGCTCGCAAACGAAACCCACCAAGCTCGATCTGGACATGACGAGGATGACGATGACGGACAACAAGATTCTGCACCAACGTGAGGCGGAGAAGCTCAACGCCACCGAGACGAGGTGCGCGAGAAGTTTCAGCACCAAGTGCATCAGGAGGAAACTGGAGAACATAATGGACGTGGTTTCCAAGTCGGATCTGGACGCTTATAACGTTACCGATTCGATACAGATCGTTAGGAACCCGAGCCGGAGAAAGAGCGTGGCGCTGAGTCGAATCGACCCGGAGAAGTTGACGCTCTTTGAGAGGGTCAAAAGGTTTGCTAACAATTACGCGTTGAAAATCAAATTGCCCACGGACTTGCTGACGTCCAGAAAGGCGAGAACCTTCTTTGGCGGTGAGTACCTTAACTGGATAGGGAATGAAGCTCATTGGTTTTTGCTTGATTGAAAAAAACTTTAACTTTTTTTTTAATATTAATTTTAATACTTTTTTTTAAATATTGATAAATTGGAGGTAGTCTAACATGGTCATGAAGTGCAAATGGTATTGCCCGAGAGGTAGTTAACAAGTTATTGGTAGATTAGCGATAAGAGCTTTTTAATAAGTAATAGGAGATCGTTAGGATGAAATAGTAGAAATGCATAATAAAAAGTAAAATGCAATAACTGAGATGCAACCCAAGTGGATTCTAATGCGGTTTTACGGTAACAGTCTTACGGTTCATGCTTCGCAGCTTTATTTGCTTTGCTCGCTTTATTAATTATGAAATCGGATAATTGCGTAAGAAAAAATGATCGCACTGGTTAGGTAAACGTGTGATTTTTCCAGCAAGATGAACTTCACATTGGTTGCCAACATTTTTGACGAGAATTCGAACTTTTTCTCGACGTTTTTCATCTTTTGTCTTTTTTTATTTTTTAATTTCTATCGTTTATTAATTTTTCATTTATTTCTACTACTCTATTAAGATTGAGCTTTGTTCCATTTATAATGAAAATTTCCTCATTGATCATGCTATCGTATTTGATATTTTTCAACATAATGAATTTTCAAAAAAAAAAAAAAAAAAAATGATAAAATTTAATAACAAGTATTTCTTTACATATTACAATACAGTTTTCATAACTGTTAAAATTTTCAAACTTGTTAATTAAATTTAAAGTTTTGATTTTCAATTCTCAGTCAATTTTTGCATGTATTTAAGTATGTTTTTTATTTATTTATTTATCTTTTTCGCATGTAAAATTTTACTAAACAAAATTAATCAGAACTTGAAAAATTGTAGACGATAAAAAGTGGATCATGATGAGGACTTGGCATGGCTTGGACTAACAAGAGGGCTAATTTGGCGGTTTGGCTATTAGGTGTGTTTCAGGAAAAGAGTACATTTTTAACAGGTTTCGGGCTTGGTTTTTTAGCATTTGGTTTAAAGAAGCTCCTGTTGCCCCTCATTCTCGGAGTACAAATCATCAAGAGCATCTTGATTGCTCTCTTCCTGCCAAGTATCATTGGCAGTATCGGCAAAATTGTTGGTAAAGGTACAGCTATATTAAATCAAGTCTTAGATTAATAACGAAAAGAATAGATTTTTAATTTTGTTTATCTTCCCAGGAGTGTCCACGTTTGCTCAATCATCTCAAAGTGCCACAGCGTTGCCGGAGGAGAACTTTGAATTTAAGGACAACGAATACTTCAACGAAGATTACATGACCAATCAGCCGCCAGGGACTCTCCCAGCGTCGGCGATGTACGACGAGACGATGCTTCAGAAGTCGCCGGAAATCGCAAATCGGTTCGGATACGCCGACAGATATCCGCACATGAACTCGTACTCGGATCGGTATTATACCAAGTATATGACCGGCAACCGAAAGAAACAAGACTTCAAGGTACGAGCGAGCTGTAGAAATTTGTGTACCGTTGACACACCTGTCTTCCGATGACCGGACAAAAAATATTCGAGGAAAAAAAAAAGAGATGTAGTTTAGCGTGTAACCTACATCTGGTTACCGTTTCGTTTACATAGTCTTTTCGTTTTCTTTTTCTTTCTTCTTCTCCAGACTATCTCAAATCGTTTACTTTCATTTGGCTGACTGTCCTCGAGGTTCGAATTTTTGTTACAATTTTTGAACTCAAAAATTACAATTTTTCGAGGGTAAAGATTGATTTTGCTTTTTTGGTTTTCTGGTCGTAAATTTTTGATTGTCATGAAAAATGGTGTGAGATCGAATGGGGTTATCGAGAAGGTAAAGCGACGGCTCGAAAGGGACCGAAAATTATGATCGTGATGGCATTTTTATTTATGCAACGTGAACGTTTATTGGTGCATATAATTCCATAACACTAGGCATTGAACTCGGGATACTTTTTTGCTTGAATGTGTTCGTCGTACGCGAAAGGAGTTTCGAGAAAAAAAGAGTACCGTTACACAGGCACCTCAGAATTCGAAACCAAGGCCCCATATAAATTAATTAACATACGTATTGAATTTCACGTTCCTTCTCGAGAGCTTTCTAAAATCAAATGTGCATATTGTTATTCTTTCAGTCTCTCCGTTTGGCCCAGTTAATATTCGATCGGATGAAAAAAAAACAAATGTTTATTCAAAGTAAATTGGAATTTTCTAATTGGGTCTTATTTACTGTCAATAGTCTACTGAATTTGAAGTAGTTTTTTTTTTGTGATCAAAAAGCGAAGTAGAATTTGTACCATCATAAAAGACTTAATTTTTTTCAAGATTTTCCTTTTCCCTAAAATGGAAACTTAAAATTTCTATTTCAACGACACGAGCCTCGGACAATCTTCTTGATTAATGACCAGAAACTGAAGATCTTTCTTCTCTGTTCTGTTTGTTACAATTGTTTGAAGGTGAACTCCTTACAAGGTCAGACTCTGATTCATTTTTCGATGAGATCTCAAGATTGATCACCAGAGAAAAATGTATGGAATTTACAAAATTTGTTTCAATATTGTTTATATCTTTGTTTCAATGATTGTAGTTAGAATAAAATCAATCATTCCAATATGAGAAAAAAAAAGAAAACTAAAATTCATAGATCTCTGTGAATCTTTTTTCAAGAATCGAAATCGACCATAAGTCACCTGTATCGAATTAAAATTTTATCGTTGGTGACCCTTGTCAACTTATTTTGTTCTGTTGTTTTTCTCATTAAGATTAATGAGTTCTGGATGAAAGATCACTTTCAGACTTTCACTCAGCGTTACCATATCATTGAAATTTGTTTCAAAAAAATTAATATAAAATGTATATAATTTGTAAAAAAATAATTAACCAAAACATGTAACCCGAAAAATTTTTTTTGCAGAACTTCCACGAGATCCCGTCGAGTTCCCTGCTTCTGACGAATTACGATCCATTTTATTCGCCGCTATTGTCACGTCTGGATGCCGTTTTCTCACGACTTGGACACACAACTGAGGGTTGTCGAGAGTTCGCGGTTTGCGCCATGTACAGAACTCCCGCGCGTTACGCGCCCTACTCGAATCTGGTCTCTGCCCAGTTGTCACGCGAACTGAACGAGCTGCGAAAGCCCAGTTCGGACAACCCGGATGTGATGCGGTTTTTCCGTTACATGAAGGCCGCGAAAGACGGCCAGGACGGTGTGAATTGCGAGGACGTCTACAGGGACTGTGCCATGGCTCGGGAAGATCAGTCCCTGTCGCAGAACCAGGCGATGCTTGCCACGTACCAAGACATCGACAAACTGGTTCGCGCAAGGAAGTTGTAATTTTTGATGCTCAGTGAGAGACTCTGATGGAAAACAAAAAATTTTCAAAGTCTTTTGATGTTGTTCTTCGCGCCATTTTGTGACTGAGTTCAGTCCTAACTGCTGTTTTTTTATAAACTACTTTTTGTATTTATTAATTGCAAAATTAATCTGTCTATGGAACCGTACGAGAAACTCGTATTGCTGAGACAATAAAATGGTGGACCTTGAGTGAAATTTGTATGTGTATTGGACTGTAATACAATTTTTGCAAATTTGCTACACATCTTCTGGTCTCGATGAATCCGCTCATGTACTTAAGAACAATGCCATTTTCATGAAATGATGAGCAGAATGAAATGTCATTGGAAAGGAAGGGTTAAACTTGCGGGCATGATGTGCTTCCAAAGTCATTTCATTCAGTTTTTTCAAAACAGTTTGTTAGAATGGAATCTCGAACGTCGTTAATATTGTCATTTATTCTTACTACTATCACTTTTGATTCGTAATGTTTTTTCTCGCTGTCTTTTGTTGTTTCAGTAATATGAAAAACTGAAATGTTTAATATTATGGATGTTTGAGATTATCCGTTAATTTTTATAAGTTTTGTAAGAATATTGTCCTTTCGTAAATTTGAGATGTGAGTCAATTGCATGCTTTGCAGATGAATGGTTATTTATTATGTTGTGATATGAATGAGCAAGTCGTTTTATCTTCGTTTATCTGATCGTATCTCTTTTACAGTTTTTAATTTTTGTGGAAGAAAAATTTTGCCTGTATGAGAAAAATCTGATTATTTTGTTAAAAGATTTTTTTTTGATTTGTAAGCTGCTCGATTCAAGAGAGTTGGGTGCCATTACATTTTGCTCATTATTTTATATATTTTACATTATAAAAACAATTTAAATTCTTTTTATCTGTATATGAGAATACAGAAATTATTTAAAAATTATTTATGAATTTCATGAGATCGTAATAAGATATCGTAAATGTCTACGAGAAATTATTTATTTATTTGTACATATTGTATTTATTATTTATTGGTGTACTTAAGTTAATTTATTTAGTAAGTCGAATATATAATTAATGAAAAAAGTTAAATGATATTTATAATTATTGGCAAAATTGGTACGATCAGATCTAAAATTAAATTATGCTGAAACATGCAAATTCATTTGAATCAGATATTTATAAAATGTATATAGCTTAGATAGAACCAACTCCAACTCAAAATATGTATTGTTCCTCAATAAAATATGCATTTGTGCTTTTTAAATAAAGTCTGTATTGAATACATCTTATATATCTATATTTTTCAAAAAAAATGTTAATAAAAAATTTTCGTTAATCAAAAAAAGTTAAAAACAGTATATGAAACAATGCATTATATTGTTTTTTCAAAATATTATAACTTTTTCATAAAATTATTATTTACTATAGTTATAAAACTTTTGAAATACATAAAAATTGGTTATTATTGCAACATTTCTATGTCGCCATGACTCAAACGAAACAGATATGACACATAAATGTGCCATATATAACATAGGCGGTCGGGTCAAATTTGGTGTCATTGACTTGACTTAGAATGTTTTAAGTATTTTCTGTTGCAAATTTCCTTCAAGACTTCGAGAAAATAAGTACATCATTGAAAAATAATTTTGTGAAGAAAAATTTTAATGAATCGAACAAGTTTTAAATTAAAAGCTGTAATCATTGTGTTTACATCATTTTTTTTAATGGCTGAACTTGTAATTATGGAAGCATAACATTGCCTTACATATCAGATCAGGTAAAACCGAATAAAAATCCGTTATTTGTACACGAACGGGAGGAATAAAAACGGGTTACGCAAATATTGTCAATGTCTGTGTCAAGTCATGCGATTTACTGAAAATCCGTGGAGGTTGCCGACAAAAGTGAACCGCCGAGGAGAAAAGTGCATTAGCATAACGATTACACACTCGCGGTAATAGGTTTTGAGGAAAGCCCCACGATTTGTCCGCTAACAATGAGCTCCCACTTTCTTTTGGTCTTTCCCCTTTCAACGTCAGCACACAATTCCGGTCCTGCATCCTGAAATCACTTTCACTTTCAACTTTTGCATCTTTTATCTTCCCTAGCTTGTCTCGCTCTTTGCGCGTTCACATATAAACCTTGCTCGTGGATTATTTCTGCAAACTTAATTTCACCTTTCGACCATCCCAACGTCCTAATTTTTTTGACATTTTTGTACCGAAGTGTTTTATATTACCTGTCGAAAAATTTCGATTCTCACATTTCTTCTTCAGTCTGACATTTTGGTATGTATTTTTATATGTCAAAAAATATTTAGGCTTTAAAAGAAAACGACCAAGTTTTTTCTTTTATGAAAAATGAAAAATATATTTAAAAGGGTTAATATTCTATATATACTTTATAATTTCTTTTAAGACGTCATAATTAATATTAAACTTCTGACACCGCCTACTTTGCTAACTTCGGCCATCGAGTTGAAAATTAAAAATTTTGAACAAAATTCTTCATCCCACAGGACGAAGGCAAAATCGTGCTTTTTTTATAATTTGGCAATAATACTTATGCACGATTCTTCAGACTTTCTACCCATATCTTATTTCCCATAATTACATCCAAGTTTCTCATCTTTGGCAATAAATGCCTATTTTAGAAAAAGGTCGATAGAAAAATAAAAGAATCAATTATATTCAAATTAGTGGGTTTGGAAAAAATTGTCTCCCCATTTAATCGACGCGGGAATCCCCGCGAATAAAAATATCCGTTATTTTCGCTTCATCCTCTGGGTTAATGATTCAGCTTTGAATCACTTGAACCTATTTTTCGCAATGAAACGGTGCCTCGCGATCAATTATGAAAATTTGGCACGAACTCGGCGTACGAAATCGACTCCACATTCAAACATAATGTATTACGTGATTGTTGTGTATTCCACCGGAGGAGCTCAAGTCATTGGACCTGGTTAGTCCATCGCTGTCTCCTGATTGGGCAAGGAAGTAACGGAACTTCTCAACCAGAAGCGCGCCGGCTGGGCTGACAGTCGCTTTGAGAAACTTTTGTGCGGTGCAGTGCGGTGATAAAATATGCGCTTCCAATAGGGATTTTTCGATAACAAAGCCCAAGTTTTATCAACACTCAGGATGAAAATTTGAAATTTCGTCGCGGTAAGATCCTTGCGGTATCAAAATTTTCAAAACATCCAAAACAATCGGAAATATCATTTTATCACATTTTTTTTTGTTGTACGAAATTTTCGGTGTTCAAATTAAGCACAAAGATTTGAAACTTTAAGAAGGAGGTTTTTTTAGTTTTTAGAATTTAATTATTTTCTTTTTGGATTTTTGATAATTTGTTTATGAGGGATCATTTTGAAGTGGAGAAATTGAATATATTTTGGGGGATGATTCTTAGGTGAGGAGGGATGTGTGAAAAAACAATGTTGGGTATTATGAAAAAATTTAATAATTTTTGTGTACATTTCAGTTTGAAATATGGTTGGACGCGGAAGTAGAGTGCGATTGATGCAACCGTTGGCAATTTGTATCGTCTCTCTGTTGGTAACTGTTGCAATATGTGAGGATCCTGGCAAAATCACCTTTCAAGAGGACGTTCCAGAGAACCGACCGGCGGAGTCAAAACCTAGTAAGAATTTTTTGTTTTTTAATATAAAAATTATAATATCATTTACCACAGTTTGAAACGTAAACTTAAAAATGTTCTATACAATTTTCAATTTTCAATTTTCAAAAATAAAAAAAATATTTTTGTTAAGAAATCAATTCTTATTTTTATTTTTTAAGATCTAATAATTTTCGAAAAAATATTTCTGATCAATATAATTTTTCAACAATGAATTTCTTGATTTTCAAAAATAGTTTTTACTTTTACACTGCTATAAACCATGTAACATTCTTAATTTTGTACTTTTTGTACTGTTTAGTATTAATTTTGCTAATCAATTATTTAATTTTGATTTTGTTAATTTTAATAGGTAAAGGAGTATTATTTTCTGAACGAGATGACAATGTGGAACCACGCCGATTAATCAACAAGACAAGACAGGGCAAAGATTTGTTCGACTGGATTGGTTTGGGTACAGGAAAACACGTAGACCCATATTTAGCAGAAGCTAACGAAGCCTGCCTAAACGGAGATTTGGCAGAATGTTTTAAATCCAGAGCACTGAACTCGTTATCTGAATTTTTCACCCAACCAGAATACACACTTAATGACAATGTGAGAGTTGTGAGGATGTCAAGGGACATTGTCAGAAATGTCAACGAACAGCCATACGAGTATTCTAATCTTCAAAGGTGAAAGCAAATATTCCAAATAAATAATCAATAAGTTTTCATACAATTTTGAATATGCTAATTTTTCAGAAATCACAGTCCATAGAGTCATTTTATTTGAAGATGAATCATTGGAAAACTGAGTCTCCCTCATAATATTTGGACTTTCAAAGTTTCCAAAGTTTCAATAGAGATGTTAGAAAAGTTTGTTTCTTTTTTTTTTTTCATATTGAAAATATGAAAAAGAAAGCAAAAAATCTCAGAGAAATTTGAAAACCGGAATCTAACGTTGGTCTTTGCTTTACTATTGTAAAGTGTTTTAGAAAACTTTTTCAATGTAAAATGGAACGATTTTTGTTTCAAATTTGATTTGATTTTTGAAAAAATAAAATTTTTCATTCAAAAATCAGTGTTTCAACTGTTGCTAATTTCAATTTCGCAGTTTTTATTTTAAAAATCATTTTTTTACAAGTTTTTCATTTTTATTTGAGACAATTTATTTATTTCTGCAGGTCGAGCGATACAGAATGGGACAAGCTGATCAAATTCGTCACCCGAAAAGTCGAAAGATTCATAAAAACATTCAAATTTGAAGTCGACATCCCGGAATCGTTAACAGGAGAAAACGACGTTTATGCACCAAGATTCATCGATGAGATTGCCGATGAAATCGACACGCTCGAAGACAAGAAAGCTCCGCTCTTCTGTAAGTGCACTTATCTAATTCAACAACATCAAACAAAAAGTAAAAATAACAACAACAAAAAGCAAGCTGTCTTGTTTCCCTTCCCGTTCGCAATCGTCGCGAAAGGAAATCTTGCGCGATTGTTATACATCACTTCAATTTTTATACACCTGCAGCTTGTTTTCCGGAAATGTTCAAATTTCTACGAACAACCCCGATGCAATTATTAGTAGTTCAACATTCACTGGATCTTTCTCTTGCTCTCTCGCTTTCACACGAAAGTTTCTCTGTCGATTTTTAAATCTTCTATTGGGATCGGGTGACTTTCGCTACATCCTTCTTTCGAACTCCTTTCTATGATAAAAATTATATTACAACCATCGTGATTCCAATCCACGTCACCCCTTTTTTATCACCCAGTAAAAAAGAAAAAATAATGTTTTTTGCAAAATTTTACTTTTTATCCAAGGTTGAAGAATTATAATTTTGTATTTGAATGTTTTGCAGCCCGGAACAAATTGCGACGACTAATTGTGCCGATGCTAATAGTGTTGAAGTTGTTCAAGCTGAAGTTGCTGCTGTTTTTGCCGCTGATCCTGGGCTTGGCATCTTTCAAAAAATTCCTAGGCTTCATGGCAATCGTGGTACCGGGACTAATCGGGTTCTTCCATCTATGCAAACCTCTGATGCAGCACAAACCGCCTGTTTACACCCAAAGTGGACTCGGCTATCCGGTCTATAAGGATCAGAGCTATCCGACCTACGGCGGTTACGAGGGCCCGCCCAGTGATACAGTTTCGTTTGGACATGACCTGGCGTACCAGGGATACCGCGAATATCGATCTTAGAAATTACCAAGAATTTTAAACCGGCAAATTGCACGGACAATTGAGTAAAGAAGATTGATTATTTTACTATGCTGTAAATCAGAGAACTTGGGCGGGTGCAAATTGCAAAGGAATGATTTAGAGTCTATTGTGTATCGAGGCTGATAACTCAAACGAGGTGTAATTCTCGTCGAGCTCATGAAACTTATAGAGATGTTCGAATATCGAATTTCCATTCAAGTATGTGGACGTTTATGTATTATATGTAAAATAGTATCAGTATCGTACACCGTATAAGAAATCTAGTCCACATAAATAAGATATCTTAATGGCTTTATGAATTGAAAACTTCATCTCCAATTGAAATATATATTTTTTTACAACTTCGAATTGTAAGCTTTAAACGAAACTTGATTAACTTTTTTTGTATTAATTGTAATTAGACATATTGGACTGTAATTTTGTATTTTAAACAATGTTAAGTTGTTAATTAAGTTGGACTAATTAAAACTATTAATTTTTGAATTAGAAAATAATGAAAAAGACGTAAAATTAATGTTTGTATTTAGGAGTGAATTAATTTAGAATTGTAAATTTGTAACATATTTACACTTGGAATATTTATTGTTACGCTAGACTAATTAATGTATAGCTTTTGATTTAATTTTTGATAAATACATTTTTTATTAGAAAACCTATGAAAAATGTATATTTTATTTTCAAATAACTATCAGGTCAGAAACAATAGCTACTACAATAGAAACAACAAACTAAAAAATAGATTAGATTAGAATATGAAAAATTTGTTCAACTTAGAATGAAACTTAAAAAACAATACCACATTCGCTTTTTTGGTTGAAAATTCAATCAAGTCTTTATTTTTATAGATTCAATCCTGCGGCTTGAGAGGTGTAAAAAGTTAATTTCATCGTTGATAGTTCATGACTCCTGGAAACTTTTGATCTGATTTATTCACTTTTTTTAGAACCTTTTTCGTAACCACTTCGGCATCATTTTTTTACCGTGACGTTTAATTTGAAGAACAATGAGAGTAGCGACCAAACGTATACTTTCATTCGAACGGCCCGAGAGACAATCATTCCTAATGAGACGCAACATTCTAACGCATCATTTTGTTCTCGCGTTTTGTCCCTCTCAAAGTGCTTTGCATTATCCCGATTGCAGGGCCTGTCGGATCCTTGATCTTGACTCGTGAGTTTTCGCTCGAACTGGGTCACGGACAGCGAGTAAACAAATTGACCATCGAGAGGCAAGGAAAAATCGGGATAGCCATCAAGTTATTGACTTTTTGTTACCATAACAATTTCTCACAAAACCTGTAAGCGGTCGTTAGAATTTGTACGCGACTAAAACTCAACAAAGTAGATCAGTTGAGTTAAATTTCGTCAAAAATTTTTATGCAAAATTTCAATATCAAAAATCAACGAAATTCCCACGAGTCCGAGTTAGCTAAAATGAATGCGTGAATTATTTTTCTAATTGATAGACATTATAAAAATGAAATAAATAATTAAGGGATGAATTTTATTCAATAATTTTATCAAATTAATAAAAATTGAACTTAGAAATGAATTAAATGAATTAAATTAAATTAAATCCTATAAACCTAGTTAGCATATCCGAATTGTGCTATTTTTCAACTTGCCAGTCTTAAATCATTTTGCAATTTGAAAAATGAATGAAAATTAATATTTGTTGAAATAAATTTTATTGAATTGATGATGATCAACTGAGGAAAAGAAAAGTCCTGGCTGAAAATTTTCCATCGGCTACCTTTCATTGGATAAAAAAGACATACCACGCCAAATGAAATTCCGAACATATTAGTCGACCAGTGTTGGCGATCAAGAGATGTGTTACAGCTAAGGAGCCGTGCACTTACGACAAGACGAATGAGCCCATTTATCACGTCGATACATTTTTTGTCATTAGGGGATAGAAAATTGTTGAGAAAATTGGCCCCCGGACAATGAGCGCTGAATTAAATCAAACTATCAATTCATCTGACTTGAGTGATTCGAGGAGAGAATTTATTTCGTTATCGGAACCAAGCAAGTGGGGCCCTCCTTTAGATATCGTCCTTTTTTTTCGCCCCGCATGAAAAATTAACGATAAAATATGGTCCAATTAAAATGGTCTCTCGCACGGGGCCCAAGTGAAAGTTTTCAGCGCAAACATCTAAACTTCGCAGAAATACCGTTAAGCGTGCATTTTCATGAACCATTTGCAATAATTCATCCGATTCGTATAACTATTTTTTTTCTCATCCCGTTTCAATTGTTTTGTTTTGCTCGCACGTTATAAGTGGACGAGTAAATTTACAGCGTACCGGGTTAGAATAATCTTATTACCATAACTGTTGGAGGTACCGACCATATAAAATCAGGTTCCTCCGACTATCCTAGTTTTCTCTTACTGTTATCAATCAAACAACCTTCAGACCAAGTTTGTCCGAAAATAATTTGTTTCTTCTTCTTTTTTTACCAAAACAAATCAATCAACAACTGTTTACAATTTGCCAAACCCAAAAAAGACCCCGCGTGGAAATGAAGTAGTACATATACAAATAAGGAACAATTTGTTAAGCCTCGCAAGCGGTTAATTAAACATCACATATTTAGATATTCCGAATACATTATCTCGGTACAAGTAGACTACTATCTCAGAGATTGTGACGATGCATTAATTTTCTTGGTCGGTGTGTCGAACTATCACACATTTTTAATTTCACCTTGTTAATTGCTCTTACACATGTGTACTCGTTCAAAAAAAAAAAAAAAAGAAAAATTTAATCTGATATATTTCTTTTGGTGATACAAATTTATTGAACAAAATTTGTCATCTAATTAGAAATAAAAATTATGCAAAATGCGATCTTTCGAGTTTCAAACTATAAATTTCATTTTTTCCCCGACCGTTGTTATACTTACGTCAATCGACACGGATTCAGGTAAATAGTACATTTTTGCCATTTTTTGTCGGCACATCTAATTCAAAATCGCTCGACTTGGACAGTTTTGAAATTGCCCTTTTCCATTCTATGTAATTAGATGGAAAGTTTTGTTAGATTGATTTGTCAAAATTAGTCAGGATTAGTGGTCGGATTAGTAAATAGTCATACCGGGACATTTTAAGAACTTCGTTGGAAGCGTGCGAACAGAGAAAGTAAATTCGTCTGACAATGTTGCGGGTCAACTAAAAACGCAAAGTTTCGGCGGTTGAAAAGGATAACACGACGGTGTTTTCGCGCTGGCCACGCTTACTACGCAGTAAGTGAGCACGCAGGAACCGGTCGGGTGCGTTCTCACTCGCTATCCTGGGAATCGGACCTGTTGACCAAGTGCCCTCGTTCGCAGAAAATTCCGGAAGTGATATGCGGGGATCGTATTGTAGGGGAGAGGCCTCTTCTCTGACAGCAACGCGGTCCGGAAAAACGTTTGAGATTCGAGCGGTCGCTGGAATGTCAGAACCAGCGCGAGTCCGAAACTTTCCCTGATATGAAATTTTCCGTCCCACGAGCCTGTCTTTTTGCAAAAGATAACAATCCAATTTAGATACATTGTTTGAGATTCCAGAAATATCGTCGTGCATTTAAAACTTGTCACCACGTTTATGTTGCGCTCAAATTCCAACTTGAATTGCCCCCTATTGAGTTCAGAGAGATAAAAGATAAAACTTGTTTCGCGCAAGGCAATTCGTTTTTTAAAAAGTCAAATGTTTTATGGATGGTGAACCTTTCAGCACACGATTTTTTATTGCCTAGCCATTTGTGCGCGATTTCAGGTTGGCTTTTCTTTTCGCGACTGTTTGGATCCTCAGTTACTTTGTAATGGCGTGCGATAAATAACCGTAATAAACTAATGCGAGGCTCGGCGAAGGTGCATTGTTATGTTTCGCGCGGGAAAATGTGTTGTCGTCCTGAAAACGCAGACAACAATGTTTGTTTTGAAACGCGAACGAAAAAAGACCGTATTTAATAAAAACGACCTCTGCAATCGCTGGATACGGCGCAGTCACAACTTGTAAAGCCTTATTTGCGTTTGTTGGCAGTTATGCGGAAGGTGCCGATGGATGTATAACGCAGAAATTTTTCTTCCTTTTTTTCACACGGACAATTATTGTATTTAAATGAAGTCGAATCAGATGTCTCTAATTCGTCGTTTATTTTGCGTACAAACGCCCAAGAATGCGCGGTTTGTTTTTCTCTCAGCATTTCCATCCCGTTATCCATGATGGATGATGTAATATATTTCTGCACACATTTTTCCCTAACCTTATCAACTTAATCGTCAAGTCTTTTTTTCAATTTTCTGATAATTTTTTTTTTTTTTTTTTTTTTTATAAAGTTGTATGGTCATCTCCTTTTGATAGGGAGATAGTTGATTGTTGATAGGGAACTTTGTTTTCATCCAAGTCACATCGTGCCCTCTTAAACCACATTCGAAACTCTTTTTTTACGACCAAATATCATCTACGAAATGAATCTATAAAAAAACGAAATTTCACATTTGATTGTATCACAGGCAGTTACTCAGCCTGAACAAACGCTCTTGCTGTTTTCTTTTCTTTCAGTTTTATTTTTGCATTACGATGAATGGAATTTCTATCATCTTATTTTTCATCCTGAAAAAATTTTCAATTCTCTTTTGCAACAGATAAAAGACATCAAAATCCATTTTTTTCGTTTGTTATGAAAACTTTTTTCCAGTCAATTTTTTAAAAGAAATTAAAATACATTGAACGAAAATTGATATATTTAAAAATATTTAAATAGAAATAGTTAAAAAATTTTATACCGTGCATTTCAAATCTGTCGCAATATAAATTTTCTGAATCATCCGATCCAGAAGACATACATATGTTGTGTTCAGTCATGCCCATAAGGAACATTCCACGTTTCGTAATTGTTTCCCTCTCGGTGTATAATCGACTCAAGTTCATTCATTGAGTAACAGACAATAAAAGTGCATGAATTGTATAATTTGACGCGCGTGTGTTTTCCCCCTGGGTATCTGTGTTTTCGTCTGGGCGTCAAACAAACGCGGAATTTCAGTGAAATCCGCTGAAAAAATCAATCTGCTCTACATAAGTCAATAAGTTAGCACGGTAGTTTCATAAGTATACAATCCCGATCCGCGGAGCGTGCATAAACACTGCTAATAACAGCGATCTCGGTGAGAATCGCGCGTAGACGCATTTTAATCAAAACGCATGCACAGCCACGCGTTTCATCGTCACGTATAATTCGACAATACCGTGATGGTCTATTTCATTCAATTTCCTTATTCCATTTTACTCCTTTTCAATTTAACCTCGAGAATCCTTTTTTTAAGGCCGTCTCATTGCAGTCACGACTGATGTATCGTTTTTTGACTTAAACCCCCCCCCCCCCCCCAAGACTTGAAAAAAAGCGAGACATCTTGTGTAAACGAGAGCCAATTTGCATAGCCCTGATGCGCACTGCAGTGAGAGATTTCAAAAGTTGATGATTTTATGAACGATCAAGACACAAGAGCGTTCATTATTACAGTCAAGCACGGGAACAGTTTAATTACTGACTTGTAACTGATGCGCTGCGTCAGCGGCCACATCCCTACACTGTTATTTTGTTCTCTCCATTCAAGTCAAAAGAGCTATCTTTTTTTTTTTTCACGCAACTCGTGGAAAGTCTCCAGCGATAATTTGTAGATTAGCAGGTTTTCTAATCATCGTGCAACGCAATTACGTTTCAAGTATTTTAATTGGATAAAAAAATCAGATTTGATTTTTATCCAATTTTGGAGTTAACATTTTTAAAAATCAAAGATAAAGGTGAAATGGAGAACAAAGATTTGCAAAAAAGACGAAACTATTTTTTTCTTCTCCGATAAACAATTTTTTTAATGAAAAAGATAAACAGAAACCAATTCGGAAAATTTTAAACTTGCTCTTGTTGATACCAAGTGAAACCAGAAACCCTGACTCGGTTCACACATAAAGAATGTCCGGCGAATCTGTTTCAACTCGCGTTGACGAGTTCTTTTGGTCTAATTAAAAAGAATGCGCGAAAAAAGGTGCTCTAAAAAATGCCGTCGATTGTTCGTTATCTCGGCGCGGATCGCTTAAAATTTTAATCTCAACTTAATGATGAGTCTTGCGGGAGAACGAAAAAAAAACGACGAATTAAAAAAAGTCGCGAATTCTTGTCGGTCCATTCGAACTCAAATGAAACATTGAGCAGTCAAAATTTGAGATTCAATACAATTTTTTTGTTGCTGTTGTTTTCGTCGGTGAAATGTAGATCAGAGCTCTACATTCCTTTTTTTGTTCCGGTTTATACTATGATGCAGATATTGCGGATATTAATGGAAGTATATTACAGATCCGAGAGTTGTGATGAAGGTGTGTAGCCGTAATTATCGAGATGAATTACAATGAGAGTAACAAGGCGGTGGTTCACTTTGCCCGGGTTTCCATTATTAATAAATGCACACGCCCGATAGAAACCCATGTGAAAATATTCAGTTGGATCTACGTCAGTTTGACGTCGGTTAAACTGACTGTGACTGTGACGAATTTATTAAGGTTGTTCCAACGTAACAAAAATACTTTGTTTTCAACATAGTTTATCGACGTCATATCGACGTTAAACTACTGTTAGATACTAGCTCTTCATCAAACGTCGGATTGTGGTAAAAAAATTGTGATTAGCCCGACGTCGCTATCCAACTCAAATTTTTAGAATTTTTACCGTCTGCGAACCCAACGTCGTTTCAACGTTGTAACAACTGTGGCGTTGGAAATTTCTGTGTGGGAAAAGTTCGGCTTCGATTGCAAGCTTTATTTCGTCTTTCGATTTCTGTGGATATTTGTTAATTGATCTTAGTAGAAACTTCGATCGAACTGAATTTAATTATGAACCTGATTAGAAAATCAAACCAGGGGATCTGAAACAGGATGATAACTTTCGATGATAAAATATTACAAAATAAGATATTTTTGTATTAAGTTATTGAATTTTGTAAAAGGGTTCAGTCAAATTTTATTTTTGATATTAATTATGTTTAATTGTTAATTTGTTTGTTTAGTTTGTATGAATGTAAATAGTTTCAGATTAAATGATAATAAAGGATGTTTCAGATGCCAACCCTTTAGGTCTCTGGAATCCCACCCATTAAATTTGATAAAAAATATCTGAAAAGAATTGAAGGAGATTTCATTCATTGAAAAAAAAATTAATTTCAAGTTCTTGTTCTATAAAGGGTAAATTTTCCATTCCTCCAACTTAAGAAGGAAAAATGATTGTTCTTCCAATTTACTTTGACTACTAATTTGCATAGTAATTGACTTTTTATTCTACTTATCTTTCTTGCTAATACTTTACTGTACTTTTACTTTTACGACAAACGACGAAAAATGTTGGATAGGTTAAAAGCTTTGCTAAACATTGACACGCTTATCTGACCCCGGGTAATAACAAGACAAAAATATAATGGTTGTTTACTCGGCTCGTTAATACCGGTTCTTATTCCAAAACCACATGTCTTTGGCCGTTGCGATTATTTAAAATGTACTTTATGGTACGTTACGTATGCTGGGCGCTAGCGTGTTCTGCAGGGGCAGGAATTAAATGGGTTATAGAAAGTGCTTTTTCTTTGCTGATGAAAATAAATTTGTAAATCGATCATTCACTATGGCATACGGAAAACAAACATTTGTTACCATTAAAAAAAAATTACTGACATTTTTTAATGTTTTTGGATTAATTATGTTTTCGTAGCTGGTTTTTTTGTCTGCTAAAAAAGTGATTAATAGTTAAGGGTGAATTATTATCCAACTCAAAATTGGAAAATATTTTTCAATTGCAAAAATATTAAGCAGAAATAAAATATAAAATATTATTGAATGTGTGAATTATAAAATCGTCGACTTTTTTTACCTTTCGTAGGTCATTACGGGGCGTATATCGTTATTTAAAATTTAAATCCGCAGGTTGAAGCAGCCTTGCCGAAAGTCATGACATACGCTCTACAATGAAAGATTCATGAAATCCTGTACGCCGATCGATCGGTAGAAATTTCGACGGGAACGCGAAACCACAGAGGAAAAAAGCGAAACGGCGATCAAAATCGAGGTTGCGTGTGCATTCGGGTGGGAGAGACGGAAAAATTTATGAAAAAAAAAAATAAATAAAAACGAAATGTCGCACTTTGGTGATTGGATCAATTTTTTTCTAGTTTTTATTTGATGAATGCCGCCGAAACATTTATTTCGATGATTACAATGATCAACTAATATTTCTTTTTGCAAACATTCTGAACTTTCCAACGCCAGACATTTATTTCTTTATAACGCGCACAATTTTCGAGACGTTAACATTCATGGGTTTTCTTAAACACTCACTCTAATTACCCCGTCGGGATAATTGCTCTGAAGTACATTTTCAAAACATATAATCTCGCTAATAAAATTTTTAACTGATCGTCAAAGTTAATAGAACTGTCTTGTTTCCAGTTGGATGGAACGGATGGTGCTGCACTTGAAAAGTCATGTTGAAACAAGAGCTGATCAATGAACCATGCCAGCCATCATTTGTTCAATGGAACCTCCAAATTTTTATTTTAATTTTTTATCATTAAAAAATTAAAACTACCAGATGATTAAAATAAATAAAAGAAACAAATAGAAACATTTTGGACTGCGCTCGGATGGAATTGTTTGTCCTAACCCGATTGTGCTAATTGAACGGTTGCCTGAATTCGGTGACCATAAACCTGCTGGCATGGTCACCAAAAGGTATCATCATAAGGCACTAAATCATGGTTGAATGTCCCAATGGCAACCACAAGTTACGCCTCTAATTGATTATAATCATGGATGTGTTGAGGTGGAGCAGAGATGGGTTGACCTAGACACGAAGGTTATGATCAGGCTCAGTCGAGCAAAATGCAGTTCGCCTCTGTATATGGTGTCATGCGTGTGTGTGAGAGACCGGGATGGATGGCATGCATGCTCCACATTCGTGACACCGTTTTCGTCTCCGGGCTTGTCTCCCGGTACCGCTTTTATAATATGCATATCCCTGGGTCCTGCCAAGGGACCATGGGTGTTCCGTTCCAAAGACTTTGCATGTAAACTACTTTGCACTTGCGATAAGATTACCTCCCAAGATCCTGTTGATGAAATCGCTCAGTGGAAAAAAACTACCAGAGGAGTATCGTTAAGCATTTAGTTCAAAGAAAAGGGAAAATGCGGTTTCCGCCTTGTTGACGAAGACATTTGTAGACACTCCAAAGTTGATTGAAATTTTTTTTTTTTACTTTTGCAAATTTAATTAGACGAGAGATAAGGTTGAAGTTACGTTTAAATTTTCATTGGAAGTGATTTGATAGATTTTGTTAGAAAGAGATATCTTTAGAAATAATTTTGAAGAATAAATTTTACTAGGTTGGAAAAAATGTTGGTTTTTAACGATAAGGTAGATGAGTGGTGGAGTTATTTGATACGGACAGTTGGGATATTATTGTGTGAGAATTGGTTTGCGATCATCATCCTAGTTGGTCTTGTTTCCTTCTAGTCTTTCATAGCTAAGATCGACTAAGCTTTTCCCACTACTGTGCGCTCGGCCCATCTCCACACCTTCCGCGGGAGGTGGGTTCCTCGTCTACCTCGACAGTAATCTACTAAAGCGAGATCTACGTATATAAAGTGGCTGGGGCACAATAAGCTTCAGAAGCCTTGCTCCGCTTGTTCACGCATCGAAATAGAGCCTTGCTCGATAAAGGGCCCGACTTTGATCAAAGGTGCTTTGTGTGCGAACCTCAGTCAAGTGCAAGTTCGGACGGTTTTACTCTGCCCGTAAGTTCAGTGACTATATTTGCATTAACACCGTCCCGTCATTTTCTTGTTTACGCACACGCCAAATTTATATCTGTAGCCCCCTCGGGGTTTTTAGTGCAATTTTCGGCGTTCAATTAAATTCCGGTTTACAAGTTTTTACGGTCATTTTTTAACTACAGTTATCCTCATTTTTCGGCTTGATTTTAGTTTTCATTCGTAAGTGAAAATCATTTTGGATTTTTTTTTGCAAATTCTAATTTTTATAAGTTATTGAATTTTGCAAATTATTTCTTTTTTCAATTTAAAGTAAATCTTGCAATTCATCAAATTTCGGAATAGGATATTGAAAATTGTTTCAAAATTCAATTCGTTTTTCGTTTTTGGTGTTTTGAATTTTTTGATTTGTTCTTTGAATTTTCTTTATAAAATTTATAATTTTATATATGTTTGCATGCTTGGAGGTCAATGTTTTTCCAAGGGTTACAATAATTGAACCAAACTTAACGGCGTGATATCTGAATTGAGTGATCTCGATGAGAAGTAGGACAATTTTGCACTCTTATGAATCGCTATTATATTTAAGAATGACCGTAGCGCTTTTTCGTTGTGCATTCCCAGGCTAATTGACATGGGAAAATAGTAATTGGCTTGTGACTTAAAAAGACGGCGCTTCAGCGACCAAAAACCTGATCCGCATAATTTGCTGCACACTAATCATTCGAAACTACAATCTTAACTTGTTGAATTTCATTTTTTTTACTTCTTTTTCTTTTTTTTCAAATTATAATTGACATGAAAATGTGGAAAATTCAAATGAATAATTCGATTGAGTGACAATAATTTTTGCTAGGAATGCAATTTCCACGAACCGGTATGACTGAGCAACGTCTAAGCACAGGGGTTCACATTTAAACTGTAAAGGAATTCTAAAACAAAACTCACAAATTTATTTCATAAAATTCAATACGTTGCACTATTTTATTTTATGAATCATGTTAATGAATATCATAATAATTAACCTACATGGAATCGTGGTTCTGTTTGATGGTGCACAGTTTTGGTAGAAAGTAGTTCCACTTAATATGTAATTATACTCCTAATATATTATAATATCTCATGTAACAAACGCGAAGAAATTGATCCCGTTTAGTCGAAATAGTGAAAAGAAATGCAATTAAAATTGCTATCATCTTTCACTTATCGTTAGATGAACACATAAATCTTTAGCGGTTCAGAATTTTTACAAACATTCCAAGAATGTTTGCAATTTATCTATGCAATTCAAATTATTCATTGGATCGTTCCCATTTATAATTTATTACATTATACAACGTTTAAATGTTTTTAATTTCATTTTTTGTTTTTTAAAATGTTTTCAATTATTAAACAAACATAATAATTTATAGTTATAGAATACCCTTCTAAAAACCAAAGTAACAATTACATTAAACAATTTCGAAAAACATTTTCAAAATTCATAATTTGTAATTAAAAATTATTCATAAACAAAATTCAAAACGATAATATTGAACTTGAGCTAAATTGGAGTGTTTGTTTACAGGCGATCATGAAGTCAATCATCTCATTCCTGTTACTTGGCTCTGTATGCCTGGCGTACGCGAGCCCCCTTGAAAAACTGGACAAGATCAGTGTCCTCGAGCAGCAGTCCGTGACACTGACCGACCGCGCCAAGTATGAGGAGGAGCTCGTACGCAAGCTGAACGCCAAGTGCTCGCAGAATGACATCAGCAGTTGCGTGATGCTCAAACTAGTGACGTACATGAACAAGCTCCTAAAAAAGGCCTCGATCGAGCTCACCGATGACATTGAAATCCGCAAGACCAGCCAGGCCACTACCGAAGAGGTCGTGACCTTCGAGGCGGGGCGCAGCAAGGACGAAGAGTCCGAGGCCCTTGACCTCATTGTCAACAAGGTCTATGCGTTTGTCAAGTCCCGCAGCATCAAATGGCGAATCCTTCCCGAGGACGACGTGGTGGTCTCCGCCTCCGAGGACGAGAATGGGTCCTTCAACTTGGGCCTGTCCATCGAGCGCGCGGAGAACGGAGTTCAAGACGGTAAGGATCTGTTTACTTTTACTCTTCATCGTAATTGAGAGCTTCAATCTGACTTTCACTCTTTCCACTTCGAACCCTTTACTACGGGTCGTGCAGTATTGTAACATGGCAACTTTTAAAGTTAACTGATTATTAAAAGTCGCAAAACAATATCAACTTTGCAGCAACATTTAGTGTAATCTATATAAATTCTTACGGTGTAGTACGTCATGAAAAA
The DNA here is from genome assembly GCA_030522925.1 of Trissolcus japonicus. Lineage (NCBI taxonomy): Eukaryota > Metazoa > Arthropoda > Insecta > Hymenoptera > Scelionidae > Trissolcus > Trissolcus japonicus. The sequence continues at coordinate 140,088 of JAPYZS010000002.1, forward strand.
AATATTCTGACATTTCTAATAATTATTCCTAGTAATTCCTAAAATATTTTGTTGTAATTTGGTTTGTAAATTTTTTTTTGAAAAAGATAACTGAGCATCGAACCTGTGCCCCTTGGAGATGAGAGCCACCTTTCTTATTCACTGTGCTAAAGTTGTCTTTGGAGTCTGAAATGTCTTTGTAAATTATACTCATCATCCGAAATAATTTTAAAGTAATTAGGAAATAAGACTAAACGTAGGAAATTTCCGTGTCACATTTCCTAAAAAAACTCATTAACCCGTTCTCACGCATCGTGGCATATACGGGGAGAGGGCAAAGATAATATTAGACATTCACTTTTTACGGACCATTTATTCAACATAAAACGCAGTCAATGTTCTAAAATTGCGAGTCGTGGCTCAACTTTTCATAATCCACTCCGGTATTTACCTTAATGAATAGGGGATCACAAAAACCTGAGCAAAGTGGTCGGCCTAGGGAATCGAACCCCCGACCTTCCGAACGCGAAATCTTAAAATTTGAGATTGAGAATTAAAATTAAAAAATTGAGATTTGACTGTAATGGATTTTTATCCTTTCAGGACGTGGCAAGAAGAACAACAACATGGGCCCACTCTTAGCCACGGCAGTGTTGAAGATCGGTCTCATCGCCGGTCTGGCCTTCAAAGGTCTAGCCCTCCTGGTGGGTAAAGCTCTTCTCCTCTCGAAGATCGCTCTCCTCCTTGCCGGTATCATCGGGCTGAAGAAACTCTTCTCTCACCAGAAGCACGTGACTTACGAGGTGGTGGCCCACCCTCACCACACGTCCAGTCACACGTTCAGCGAGCCGCACGGTCACGGTGGTGATACGTACTCGAGCGGCTGGGCCAGGAATTTCCACAACCAGAAGACAGGCGCGACCGACGCACACGAGCTCGCGTACTCCGCGCACGTTAAGAAATGACCTGCTTTATGGACTAGTGAGATCTGAATTCCGGGATTAAGTTCACGCGGTTATTCTATCTAAGTCGTTGTATTAAGACAAATTCCCCCTCGCCTTCATCCACATCATCATTCGGATCGGCGTTGTCGAACTGGACTTCTGGCAGCGCCGATCATTCTCCCTCGCCTTGAATCCAGGCTGACTTGGACGCAACGACAATTCTAACGCGTAATTACAAGGTCCGGGTGTTGGACCACTCTTCGGACCACTGCACGGAACAGAAAAAAAAAGAAAAAGAAAACGACGTTGTGCGCCCGAGCGCGACGCGTATACACCGGTTGGGTATGGCATGTGCGTACGTGCGAATCACACGCGCACATCTCGTTCACCTACTTTCGCGGACCGATCAAAGCTCGACAGAAAACGGGACCGGATACGACTGGACGCCTACGCGAGACGAGAAATAGAGACAACCACGAGACGGATATCGAAACAAGAATCACGCTAACGCAGGGACAGCTTTTTTGTAGGATGTAAGCAATCAACTGTCGCGTAACGCTCCCTCATCGTGACTAATGAACTTAATTTATTTCGCGAGAATGTAAGACATTGTAACATAAGCACTGTTGTCTGTTGTGAGAATAAATATTTATTTGTTTTTTGATAATGTGACGTACACTTGTTCCAAAAGTTTTCAGGTAATGATCAACCCAATGGGGCTACCGCCACAAGCGACCCTCCACATAATCTCAAATCGAAACCATTTGGCAAGTATGTTCTTTTCTAATACTTTTTAACTGTCGCATCTGTAATTTCATTCAATTTTTCATTTTTAAAAGTTAACCTCGTCGGGTTGCTGCCGCGACCCTTCATACATTGAACAATTTTTCATCGTTAGAAAAGTTAACGAGACATGAACAAATTATCTGTCCATCGCCTGAACTGATTATACGTTAAAATTATCGTTTTGTTCATTAATATTGTCTGTATAATTTGTTTACATGGAGGAATAATCAGTTGAATTGCGAGAAATGTACAAAATTATAGACAATGGACGTTTGCAACGATGAAATTTTTTTTTAGTTTTTCTTAAACTGACTGATTCACTTTTACAAAGGTATAATCGGGTATAACCTATTTTGAAGTTAAAACTATAATAATTTACATTCCCTAATTTTTCAACGTTTCAGGGTAATGAAAAAAAAATCAGGAAACATCATATTATACTGAATACAAAATAACGTTTTATTAATTAGAAAACGTTGAACTGGCTGTTTTCCCTAACATTCGCTAAAAATACAGATACGTCAGTTTAAGAAAAATTATTACAGATTCAACAGTTGAAAGATATTAAAATGATAGATAAGTCATACTTGCTCGGGGATATAAGACGAATTTTCTTCATTTACTAAGGTTTTTGCTACTTTTTTTGGGAAAATTTATTCTTACCTCTAGAAAATTTCTGTTTCACTTTTTCATATAATTCTTAGATTTTTTTTTTATGTCTAGGAATTGTATGGACTTTTAAACATCAGATTGCAATCTGATGATCGTACACATTTGAACACGCACCTAACAATTTTATAATTTAATTAAAACACAACATACATCAGGCGATGTCTTGAAAATTTAAAAAAACCCCCTGATATATTTTGTTTTATAAATATTGTCGTACGTTCCCGTAACCTTGACTTGTTCTTGTAAACAAACCAACTTTTCATATCACCTTAAAACCATTCTATGATGGGCAAACAAAATAAAGATCTAAATGACAGGTAAGTGCAAATATGAAAAATATAATTTTTCGCGGGACACGCCTTGGTGACAGCGATGATGATGCCGTTTGCGCACACTCGTGTAATGTGTATACGGAACACAGCAGGATATATCTAGCCAATACTTTTCACGCGTGCAGTCACTGTGTCTTGGCCTTAAGTGGTATGCTCCAAGGCAGCGACTTATCCTGCGACGAAGTGGAACAACGGGGTCTCAGGGCGAACGTTACACTAGGCTTATCACAGCCTGTGCCACCTACGTGTGAGGTGCATTTAACAGCAATCGGCATTTAATCGATCGTGGGACGCCCATCTGAACCCGTTACTCGTTTTCAGGATCACGCATTTCCGCGGCGTTCACGCCCGCAGCCCTAATTCGCGATGATTGATTATCGCGTTTTTTAATGATCAGGTCGGATTCCTCGTCTCAGTCGGTCGAACATGCAATTAGACACCGGCACCAAGTCGCTTCGTGGAACTGAGCGCATGTTCTGCACACATAAGCAGTATTTATCTTTATTTGTTACGGCGAGCCGTCGTAATTATTTAACTCTTAATAACGGACCTATAAAAGAAAAGAAAAAAGCTGTATGATCTTCATTGACGGGCAATCCTAGCTCGGAACTGTTTCTATGTTTGAGATGCAGTCGCGGGCAGTTCTCAAGGCGATTTTGGTGCTTTTCGTTTTTGTTCGGTGTGTCTGTGGGTTGAGGGTGAAGACGGACGAGGCACGCATGGATACTTTTGAAGTGTCGCCAGGTAAACGTAAGTTTCCTTAGACGCACATTCAAAGGTTTTGCTCAAAAGTGCTTTTGAACTGGAAAAGTTCGTTTTTGTCTTTTACAAATCATAACTGGGTATATTTCAAACGACAATTTTCGTTGTTTTAAAATTCATTAGTTAATTAGCTTGGTAGTTCGAAATTGGTTGCATAATTTTAAAGGTGTATGTTTCATACACGTTGATTGATGTATTTCTTATATTATTTATTGTCGTTTAATAATATATGGTTGGATTGATGCAAAATAAACATTTAATCAGATTGCAAACAATATTTTTAATTGCAAAATTAGATTATAAAAAAATTAGATTAAAAATATATTTACTACAATTTTTATCAAGATTGAAAAAGTAAATAAAAAAAAAATTAAATGAAATTTGATTTCTTTTCAATGATTAATTAATTGTGAAGTATTTTTCGCTTTATACTTGAAAATATTTTTGTCAGAGTAATTTAGTCATCACCCTTAAGTTTTATGGGTTAATAATTCATATATTTCCACTTGAAAATTGGCACAACAAAAGATTTTTGAATAGTGAAAATCACAGAAATCTAGTTTTCGACAATAAACAATACAGTGCATTAACAATAATGACTTTAATGATATATATTTTTCATACAACATAAAGTTTTTTAATTAAAAAGCGCTTTGGAATTACATATTTTGACACTATCCGCGTGAAATCTGAACAGCGAAGTATAATTATTGTTTATCACTCACATAGATAGTTTTTTTCCACTTCATTCTCTGAACATTTTATGAAACAATAAATTTAATAACTCCGTGAATTTGACAAGATAATAATAATAGTGTTGATAACATGCAAATTCATAATTCAATTATGGTAATTAAATTGAAAAAATATTTCAACTCGTTATATTTATACAATTAAGTTTAATTTCTTAATTGGCAACCTGATTGTTTCATGAACCATTTTTGATTATATATTAAATGGTGATGACTGCATGCATTAATACATCAGTCTTGTAGAGAGATAAGCTTTTTTAAACGATCGCTTACTTTGATCATACAATGTTGATGCTTTCATTTATTCACGGAACCATCCATAAAAAATGGTACATTATACAACAAATCACGCAATCTCAACATTACTGATGGAAAAAAGTCTACATGTTCCATAATAATTAAAACAGTTATATAATTTTCTTATTTCGAATTGTGTTTCATATTTTTTGATACCAAGTCAGATTAATGGTAAAAGTATGGTAATTTTTTATATAAAAATCAAAAAAATGTTTTTCATTGTCGATAAAACAGATTTCTATGCCCTTGAAATTATGGTCGGCAACAAAATGTAAACATATTCGTCGGTAAAGAAAATTGCAAAAGCTCTTGGGACAGCAATTATTAAATGTTCAATTTCACTTTTGTCAGGGACGTTTCTGGTTGGAAAATTTCTACTCATCCCAGCTCTAGCGGCTCTGGGGGCAAAATTTTTCGCCCTCCTACCGATTTTCCTGGCCAAAATCGCCCTGCTCGGTGTGATGAACTTCATAGCCACGAACATAAACCTCGTGATCTCGGTGATGTCAAACTTCAAGAAATTTTTCAAACCGAAATCGGCGTTCGATTGGCCCCTGGTGCAGCCCCAGGATGTGGTCATCTCCGCGGCGACACCGCTCGACTACACATCGTCCGGGCTGAGTCCGAGTTTCAAATATTTCGATATTTTCAATCGTCGGTCAAACAAACCGGACAAAAAGAAAGTCTTGAGACTGCTCGACGACGCTTACGAAAGTTCCAGCCAGGGTAAACTGAAATATGTGAATCCCTACTTCCAGGGTTTGAGTCGAAACGCCGAACCTGTTGATGGCAACGAAGATCAACTGATTTACCGACGTCTCAAATCTTCTTCAAGTTCGCCCGGGTACAGGTGTTACTGGACGGAATCCTCAGACAACGATTCGAAGATCAGAAAAACGTTTCGACTCTTTCCTAAAAAAGATTACAATACCAAAGATTACAATACCAAAAACTCCAACCTGAATCTCAACTATCATGTAGATAATTACAATATTGAAGATTTCAATCTTAAAGAGACGAACACCAAAGATGAAAGTACAAAAAATTACAATGTTCAAGATATCGATCTCACCGAATTTAGTGCGAATTCGCCAACTTCAGAATCCAGTCAGAATCCATCGGTTAGCGAGGATTACCGAATTTTTGATCAAGTCACCTCGGATGATGTGACATCTGATTTGAATGCTGACAAGGAATTTTTAAGCGATCTCGAATGATTTTAACCCTTTTCATCTTAAAAAAATGTTGACTTTCTAGTACATTTATTTTTGTTTTTTTTTCATGTTCGCAATAAGAAAATTTTGCATATAAATGACAGTTACAGATTGTTTACAAAAATAACTATTATTGATCAAAACAAATTGTAATATCAAGTATTAAAAAAAAATTTTTGGAAATGATGCATAAATCAATGGCAAAAAATAGGTTAAATTAAACTGAACAGCATTTAAAATTTTAATCTGTGGGAGTTATTAAGGAAGAAAGATATTGATCAATAAATGATTTATCGTGCAAAATAAAAGAAAAAATTGAAAACAATTTGGGCAGGGTAGTTAAAATGAATGAATCAAATACAAAATTAAAAATCAAAAGATATTTCGTTAAAAACTGTACAATTATTACAATATTAAAATCTGACCGATCAAGATGGTTCCATTCCTTTAAAATTAATCAGCTTTTGAATTAAAGGCGAAGGTGAAATTTAAAACAATCTAAACGTTTGAGAATTTTAAGCTGTTCCCAAACGAGTCTTTTTCAAGCAAGAACCGACAAGTCTTGCGGGCAATCGATGACCAGATAAAATCGAAGGGAAAACCACCAAATACACTGCTCGTATAATCTCCATTCAAAATGATTTGGCCTCCTTTCGTTTATACGCTTTCTCCGGTTCGTAATGACGGAATTCAGAGATGCGTTGGTTACATCGGACGTGATCGGTGGATCATGATCCACCGCCAAAGGTGAGGCGTCGCCTTTTTCTTTGTCTCAGAGAAACCGAACTTTCGATTTCTCGCGAACCCCATGAACATTTTCGAACATACATTTTTCATTTTTGTTTTCTCATCACGTGCAATGATTCGAGACTGAAGAAAAAAAAAAAAAAAAAACAACGACCAACCCGGATTTTCGATCATGCGTTATCTGATTTTTCTGAAACAAGGCTGCTTTGAGAAAGTTGATGTAAAAAAAGAAAGAAAAAGGACGAACGAAAAAAAAACGGTGAAAAAGAAATTAAGAGTCGACGGAGAAGAAAAAAAAGTTTCAAGAAGGTGCGCTGCACGTGATCAGAATGAGAATCGTTTTACGAAATTGTCAAGTGCGGAAGGACGCGATTTAAACGCGACTGTTCGCAGGGTCGCGCAGGAACGAGGAATTCCGATGGCTCGTAAAGAAAATGTCTTTTACGACTACTTAACGCGAGGAAACCAACTAAGTGCCGGCGTGCGGTGATGAAGAAATTTTCGCGCGAATTTTTGCGTCCCCTTTAATTGCCTGTTATTGTTTCATCCTGGCACTATATGAAGATTCTCAAGTTGATTGTTTGGAGCCCTCCAAATCGATCATGTTAAAATTTAATCTGCTCAGAATTAATTGAGCCCTAGAGTGGCAATTTTTGAGACGAAAATTTTGCATCCAAAAATGAAAAGAACCACGAAAAAAGAACATTTGTTTTTTGCATCGATCGAAATGGGAAACAAAGTTCCGATGATGTACGATCCAAATCTCAACTACGAGTGGTCATTGTCGACTCAGCTCCAGTTATATCCTGGCAGCCGAGGCACGTATATAGCATGCAGTAGAGCAGAGGGAAGTGGAACAGAAGAGAAAGGCATACGGAGATGAACTAGATACTGGCTATGATCTTCTTATCTCTCTCCTTCTTGTTTTATCCGTCTCTCTTCTCGTATCTTCTTTCGCACCGGCAACCTTACCCTTAAATAATGTTGTGTATTTTCTGTTTATTTTTTTCCTTTTTTTATCGTACGGGTACAAGAAATGAGAAAAACACCAAAGACCAAACACGAGCTGTGCTATTAACTCATTTCATTTATTGTGCTGTTAAGAGAATAATTCTATATCATTAGATGTTCAGTTCACCGACTGTGTGAAATTAATTAACGGAAAGAGAGAGGATCAACTTGATCCACCTGGGAATTATTGAATCGTGCGATTTTGATTCCTATGTTTGTTTCATCCAAGGGGGGATCGCCCATGTTTTTAAAAGGTTACGGACCGAGAATAACGGTTGTGGTTGAAAGAATTTTGGAAAAAGTATTATTTCGTGTATAAGTTGATATGAAATTAGATGTAATTATTGTAACCGAGTGATCTAATAAAATTAATGATGGTGGCCTTGTGAAATGTTGATCGTTTTATTTATAATCGAGTTCTCTTTTCATTCTTTTATGAAAGGTCTCCGTGTCATTTCGCTCTTTTATTTGATGCGGGAAAATAACATCCTTTTGCAATATAATTCAAATAATGTAGAACAGGAATAAAAAATGTGAAAAGTAAATAAGATGTAGTGCAAAGCAAATGAAAGTTGTAAAATAACTTGGTTTCGTCTTCGAATGTCTCGGAGAATCCATTTGAAAAAAGTCTTTGAAAAATATTTCAATCAATTTTTCTGAACGGATATTGTCTCATAATTTATATCCCCTCTTTCTTTTCAATCATTTGCACGTTCCGTTTTCACTTAAAGCGAAATGGAATGCTATTTTTATTGATACTTTGTTGACAAAGAATTTTTCAATAAAACTTGCTATTTTCCTATCAATGATTTCGCTTTCCAATTTCGGTCCAAGGCAAAAAATTTAATCGTGGAACTCAAAACGATGTCGTTCGAACATTATCATCTAAAAAGCATGCCTTTTTTCAAAATCTTTTTTTGAAAAAAAAAAAAATCCTTTTATTTTTTAGTTTGTTTTTATGCGCGCTCTTAATTAATTTGTTGATTTGAATTGAGTTGTACGGATCGTTGTCACGATATTGACGGATTGTTGCGCCGGTAAATTAGCTGTTCGCGATGTAATGGCTAGTAATTAAAATTACTCTTAAATTACGCTTCGATGATTGCTCAACGCAACATTGTTTACAATAATTTATCATCGGTTGAGATCGCCAGTTAGCCGCAATTTTTATTATCGTCATGAAACTTACACACGTTGAAGATAATCAACGATCGTTTACAGCCCATTTCGATTTTGCTCGGATGTGAATTACCACATTAATCGGGCCCCGCTGAATCCCGAGCGCAGTTTAACACAAACATCGACTATTAGATTCACCTCATTTGAATCAATCCAATTGAAAAGAAAGTACAATTTAATTACACACATCCTGTAAACACGACCATCTGTTATTCTACCAGTTTAATTTTCTTTGATTCGGTATAAAAAGTGGTGACATCAAATTAAAAACGTTAATTTTCATTTTTATATATTTTAATTCATTTCTGATTTAATAACCCTAGTAAAAATGAATTAATTCAATTTACGCCGACTAAAATTTACAGTTTTACAAATAACATAAAAACATTTAGTGTTCATTGTTTTTTTGGTAATTGTTAATTTAATTAATGATTTTAATTTTGTTAACAAAAATGTACAGTTTCAAAAATAAAAGAGAAAATCATAAGATCTAATTCCGTTTCAGTTCCAAGATTTGCATGAAAAAAAAAGGAAAGTGGCGAAAAAAAAGGCAGGTGAGGAAGAGAAAAAAAAAGTTAATTAGAATATTTGGGTTGATTGAATTTTGGCGCTGATACAAAAGTGTGCTGGAACGGGTTTCGGCATTCGTCGTGAGTTTCAAAGTCAGAAGCCTGAGATTGGCCTAAAATTCGTGCCACTGGGTTAATCAAAGTTGGATCGAACGGAAGAGCGACAGGTATGTCCTCCGTCATTGTTGATCGATTCTCAATTTCTATGTCAACACTTTGATTTCCATGGCATCGGATCGCGCGTTTTATTAAGCCGGGCCAATTAAGCGGAGATGCATTTTTCCGTGCAAAAAGAAATCCGCGGACCGTTGTTGGCGGCATCTGCGCGGTACGCCGAGGATGATCGGCGTCGGAATCGTAACGCGCGATTGAGTAAGAAGAACGGCTCTGCTGGGGAGCCGACGAAAAACGCGATCGACAAAACCTCCTACGATGACGATTATTTTGCTCATCGTCCCATCTATATAAACGTTTTGTCTATCATCCTCCTTGCATTCAATTGTCAAGTTTCGATCTGCAATCAATCAAACCGACTTTACAGCCGCGTCTTTCGGTGATCCTTTTTTTTTTGTCACTCATTTTTCGAAATTCGACAATTCGATCCGACCTACCAACCGCGACAACAATTTTAGTGGCTCTATTTCCCTGTTCTTTGTTTTTTCCTGTTTACGTGTTTTTTTTCACGTTTGTGCTTTCCTTCCTTTTGTGTTATTTTATTTTTCTTTTCTGAAACCAATCAAAATGAAAGTTTTACGAAGGACTATTTTTTCCACGCTCTTTCTCGCTGTTCTTTTCAATTCCGAGCCGGCGGCCGGTTTTAACGCGACGGAATTTTGGAACGGGTTTTCAACGTCTTGTGACTCCGAAGATCCCCAAAAAATGTCATTGTCCTGTCATGGCGTAAGGATTATACGAAAGGTTGTGCAACAGTTGCTGATACAATCGTCAACCAGACGGAAAATCGAGCTTTTCAATGGGATTAGCTTGGCTGTGAGCGACGACACGGGGTACGAGCCGAGGTCCAACCAGGTAGACTCCATCCTCGATTTTCTCGAGAGTCGCGAGCTCAGGATCAAATTACCGAATCTGTTGCCAGACAACGTGGAACCGGCTCTCAACCAAACGATCCACGATTTATCCACAGGTGACACCAAAAATTAAAAACTTTCTCATCACAAATTTTCATTTTATAATTATTAATTTATTAATTTCAATCAATCTCTTTTTTTAATAAAAAGAAAAATATTAGGATTTAAAAAAAGAACAAATTTTCAAACAAAATTAAAAAAAACGCGTCCAAAGCAAATTTAGCATGATCTTTCGGGCGAACAGAAAACTTTCACTGGGAGCGTTTATGGAAATCAAATCAATTGTCCGTTGCGTCAGAAAAATCACCGAACGTGTTTACATTTCAAGAATATTTACAAGTGGAGGAATTTTCTAATTTCTCCTATGTATAAGCATTTCTAGTTTGCCTAAATGCATTACAAATCGGAGTTGGACGAGCTGACATGAATATTTATAGCGAAATGATTTTAGGAAGGGGCAAGGGCGGCAAGAAAGGAGGCAATGGGATGACGACGATGATGCTGATGTGTAAGTGCCAAACTTTTTTTTTTTCTTCCAAAAATTTTTTCTCGCGTTTAGTAAAATTTTTCAACTGAACCATTTTTTGTCTTTTCCAGGCAAGATGTTGGCTGCCGTTGGGTTCGGGGCACTCGGACTTTTAGCGATGAAGGCGCTGATGATTTCAACTTTGGCACTGATGTTGTCGCTAATCGTGGCTGCTAAGAAATTGCAGGGCGGAGGACACCATCACCACGACGCTCACCTGGTTTATGCGCAGGACCGTCGCAAAAAGCGAGACGTCAGTTTTGAATATGATAAACGGTTTTCACCTTACAAGGGATACGTACACTATATAAAGTTGTAACAATTTAAGAACAACAAAAAAATGAGCGTCCTTCGAGATGTCAGTGCTAGATTGTGAACCTTCGAAAATTGTGTGATTGATTTTGTTAACAGTATTATATTTTGGAGAGGCTGATCTACCAAATAAGTTTTCCAAGTTGAGTCTTAGTTCTACTTGTTTATTTATTCATTTTTATTCTATTTATTTATTGTCGTTTATAAAAAAGTTCCTGATTATTATTGTTTAATTGATATTAAAATAGGGGGACAAAGAAGTTTTCTTATTTATTGAACTGAGAACTGAAAAATGTCAACGAGAAAATGTGATTCGGTGCAATGTAAAAGTCGGTGAAAATAAATGTAATCGTGACGGATAAACATTGTACAGACAAAAAATAGATTTCTTAAAAATTTGATTTTGATGAGTGAAGAACGTTGATTAAGTAGAAAAAAGAAGAGATCGAGAAAGTGTGCCAGTGACCTGCCACAAACATGCACATCTACACGTCTTTGTTCATCCTCTTCTAAATTCCATTCATTTCCACTTGTTCCACTTGAAATTTATCAACTTTTTATCTGCTTTTCAAACGGATCATTTTTTTTCTTGTGTCTCCAAAAAAAACGTCCTATTCTTAATCGCATCCTTGCGTGCCGAATTTGTTAATCGGAAATACAATAAAATAAAAATTATTGTCCTTCCTATCACTTAATTAAATAGGCAATTAAAAAGAAATTTAAAGGGAAAATGAAAAGTAACTAAAATTTTAGTTCAGTTACTTTTGGTTTTTTTATTGTGTTGCAGAATTCAAGAAAGAACAGGTAAGAAAGAGAGAGAGAGAGGGAACTAAGGAAGAGAAGAGAAAAGAAGAAACCTTTCTCAGCATTTCAGCGCGTTTTTCGTTGCGAGGAGAAGGGGCATGGCAGAGACCGAGACCTACTGACACAGATTCCACTCACTTCCTTTTTTACGTTTCGAATATCATAAAACGAGCAGCCGCTGACTCGTGGAGACGCAGACACCAGTGACGTCTCGAACAATGCTTTAGGAAAGAGGCTTATACCTAGAGACACTTTTTCTTCTTCCAAAATTGTTTTAAATCAGAATTTTTGTTAAACAAACAATTCTTTTTTCATTCTTCTGGTGATAAAGTTCAAGTATTTTGCTATCTACAGATTAAAAAATTTTGTTTTGTCAATATAAAAATGATCATAAAATAAAGTGCATAGTGTCTTTTGGCGCACGATTTGTTTAATTTTTAATGATGTTAGCTGTTGGTTTTTTATGTTATTAATTTATATTTTTTTTAAAAGTCACTTATTGAGTTGTAATTTTACAATAATTGCAGCGTTCAGTAGTAAATAATTTCAGTGTATTTATGTACAAGCATAAACATTTTTTATAAACAAATTTTTATACAAAACTATACAGCTCTAATCTTATTTTATTTTTTATTCAAAAGAATGTACTGAATTTGATCGAATTAAAAGAAGTTCATTCGAAGTACCAAAAGTAGTTTCTTGTTAATAAACAACATAATTCGTTGTTAAAATCAATAAAAGTTGTCCTAGAATATTTAAAATATTAAGAAGAATTAATAAGTAAAGAATATTAATAATATATGATATGTGTTTGAATATTTATTGCTTATTTTTATAAATTTCTTGTAATCAACTTGTTTGCCTGAACACAATTTTACTAAACCATTAATCAATTTATTTAATATACATATTTATTTAAACTAAAAATTTAATCAATTGACAAAAAAACAACTTCCAGTTGAATTTCATTATAAACATAAAATATTCTATGATTTTTTAAACAATTTGAATATCAAAGATTGTTTTTAATTGATATCTTTCTCTTGTCAGATGGTGACTTTAATGCAGGGGCAAGGCACATTCTTCCCACGTTGTACTTTTTCGCAGACCAAAAGTTTTATCATAACTAAAAACGTCAGTTGCATTGATTAAAGTTATTAAATTTTTTTCACTGGTGAAGAGAAACTCAGTTACAAGCCGTTAGTGAACGATTCGAAAAATGTTGAACAATGAAGATGAAGATCGTTCAACTAAAACGGATTAAACGTTAACTCGACAACCACGAGTGTTATTTGAAAAATGCATGTTTTCAATTTGAAAAATTAACAGAAAGAATTTATATAAACGCCACTTAAAAATTCGCGCAGGACAAGAAAAATTCAGATAAGTTTATTTCTCAGACGTAGAACAAATCGATCAAACATTTTTCGAGAGCCAGGAGTTTCAATTAACAGAATGCCTTAAAGAAATTTTATCTTCTCAAGTTCAGGGCTATTTTTATTTGGCCGTGAGATATTAATATTTTGCATCCCGATGACACGCTGTAACCAAGTTATGAGATCCGTTACATCCCATTTATCAAAGACTGAAATCTGAAAAATTATGAATTTATTTGATATTCAGACAATTCGATACTACGTCCCCTTTACGATTTCACACATTCATCAAGACTTTAAACGAAAACCTTCCAGACATTTTTCAAAGCGTCCCTTTCATGATTAGTTACTCGAATATTTTTCTCCCCACTTCATTTATGTTCGTTTCATTTATGTGTTTCGGTTTAAAAAAAATGCAAATACAAAGTTGGCATCAAGAACATTGGAATAACCATTTCATTACGCCTTGCCTAATTGGACGATGCGTGTTAATTATATATCAAAACGTTGAGAGAAAATTATTAATTTCCATTTATACTTTAATAATTAAATAGCTTTTTAGCAGCACGTGATACACGCATGTTTAACCTCGGCTTATAATTTTCTTCTCCTGCCGCATTATCTACCCGGATCCAACCTTCACTAGTGTCATTTAAATCGTCGGCCACTTTCTACACTGACTCGACTCTCCGCAATATCTTGTCGTTTTCATTTCATTTCCTGCGGCTTCGCACCGGAAGCGAAAATGAAGACGTTCTGCTTGTCCGGGTGCGGTCTCAATGACGTAATGCACATCCTGAAAATTCATCGATGCATCTTGCACATCAAAATCAATTTGCACCACTTTAATTAATTATATTGATTAATCAGTGTTTTCACATTTTTCCATAAAAATTAAAAAAATTAATTTTCTAACAGATTTCAAGGAAAAAAATTGCAATAAAACTCAGCAGATGAATCAAAGAATAATTTTTTTCAGAGAGGAAAAAAATTTTAATAGTTTTATAGATATTAGTTTTATTGTCAGTTGATGTTGAATTTCACTTTTCATCTTTCTGATGTTTAAGAATATATTGGCCATTGATAAAGTTCGAATCGTAATTGTGACCCACATCTAAAGAGAAATGGTTTGTTTACAATTTATAAGTTCCTATCAGTGCCCCTTTCATAGCTTGAATAAACTCTGTTTTGATAACAGGAGGAATCAGAGTACGTTAATGGAAATTCATCACTTGTTCAGATTACCAAGTCTATACGAAATGCTGTTCTTCCTGCGTGACGTGATAATAAATAAATCGTAACAGTTTCATTCAGTCTTAATATCGGTTATTTTTTACATCGCAAGAGCTTGCTGTATTTGGACTTTGATAATCGTCACTTCTTCTTTCGGATCCTGGTGGAAAGCATTGTGTATAAGAAAAAAGTAAAGTGAAATTTATTATCGTTTTCAGACAATAGAAACTTAAAAAGGACTTTTTATTATCATACGACTAAAAAAAGTGAATTCATTTTCACTGTCGGTTAAAATTTATTGATCAAGTACATCGTTATCTTTAATTTTCTCGATCAAATGAAAATTAATTCTGAAATGTTATTGCAAAAGCCAAAAGACAAATTTGGTTTCCATTTAAAATTCCACAGAAGAAACGTAAAATTTAAGATGACATTTTTATTTTGTCCTTCTGCTTGAAACGTAAGTGGTTCAATTTAAATTTCAAGACATGAAACAGAAAGTTGAACTATTGTGTTTTCAGATTCGACTGACAGGGTTGAATTTGGACGTTTTAAAAAGTACGCTACCGAAAAAAGTGAAAGCATTCTAATTATAACTTTGCTTTGTAGACTGACGCATTGACGTCACTGCTTTTTGTTCCGTTTGAATGGTAATTTACGAAAAGAAAATCTCGTCCCAGATAAATGTATCATCAGCATCATCATTCATATTAAATGTAAGTTACGTTTATCAAAAAAAGTTCACACACTTTCCCTTGGTTCCGAACCAGCCCTGCAGGTCCTGTTCTTAAAAAGCAATGTGCCCTATTTACAATTTAAAACCGATAAGAATAGTAATCTCGTCTGGGCATGAAAACTTTCATTACACTCTGTCGGACGACGAGAGCTTGAACTTTCACTAATAAGATGGTTTGGCCATGGTTGAGGTTATCATAAATTCTTCTCTGCTCGTAAAAAAGACAAGATTCTCAGAAAGTGAAACACGCCGGTTTGGAAAAAAAGGCCATACATTTTGGCTGGGACTTAAAATTATCCGACGGTGTTAGAGGCTTCGAATAATTTTTTTTTTCGATTTACACTTGAACCTGTGTGCCAAATTTTGTTGAACAAAAAATGATGAGAGAAAACAAAATGAAGAAAGGGAAAAAGTATTGGTTGATTTATTGCGAGGCCCACAATTTTCTCGATTTTTTATGTCGGAATGTATAATGGACAGCCATTCATTGAAAGGAGTCGTTGAACTTTTCGATCATACAAAAATTGAATGAAATGGAGCGTGTAAATATTCTGGGTTGAGTTATTCAGTGTTTAATTTAAATTAAAATTCGATTCGATCTGATGTCAAGATGGAAATTTTTTGGTGAAATTGTTGAAACATTATGAAATTGGACAAAAATTATCGTGCAGTTAACCACCGTTACTGATAAATCATTTTGTCTGTGACGTTCGGATTGTTGTCTACTTTTCAAAATCGTTTTACTTTTTTTTTATTTCAGAATGTTATAATAATACGTTTCCTCGTCAGTTAGTTTAACTGATGTAACTGTAATCTACGAGACTATTAACTTGTTTAACAGTTTGCTACTTTGCAAACACAAAACGGAGCACATTGCATCTTATCCGTAATATTGAAAATATGTTTTATTTGTGTATTTTTGCATTTAAAAAATTTGAAAACATTTGTTTTTGTTGAAATCGAAAGGGATTTGATTGATTTATTTCATTTCAATTAACGCGTGTGACGAGGGACTGAATAGAATCTCAATTGCTTTTAAACCTTTCTTTAGAAAAACTTCAAACACGAGTTTTGGTGTGTAATTGAATTTGTAACGCTATTTTAGTTCTTTTGAAAATTCAAAAAACGATTAATCAGCATTATAAGTGCCGGTTAATTTTTATTTTCCAAATTCAGCTGGTCCATGATTTTTTTTTTAATTTTTTCAATAAACGTAATTCAAAATCTGTTAATTGTTAACACGTTTCCATTCTGATTTATCAGACAGAATTTTGAGAAAGATTTTTGAGTTTCAAGTACCGTTCACCTTAGATGTAAATTTTGTTTCGTCCATAAATAATCACTTTTTTCAGTTTAAAATATGTGACAAATGAGAAAAAAAATGTTTCCTTTAGTAGGCCACATTGAAAATGTAAAAACCAGTCGAGAAATCAAGATGATCAGAAGCCCAGCCCCGAAAAATTGAATCTATTAAATTTCTAAAATTGTTTTCCAAAATTTTCCCCATACCTTGAAAAAAATTCATTTACAATCAAAAAAATTTAAAAAATTACTAAAAATTACTAATTAAACATTGTTTAAATCTCACAACTTAACATTCAATGACGTAATTAAAAAGAAATGTTTCAAAGATGTGGAGAATGTGTTTCCTTGTCCAAAAATTTGTGTTTTACATGGTAAACCGATTTCACCGAGCAAAAAAGCCTGGCTATTTGTAAAACTGTAAAAAATGTAAATGTTCACGTGGGCCGAGACAACAAAACGAGCCAAAAAATCAGGCTAACAAATGTATCGACAATGTTGAGTCGAAAACAAAAAAAAGAATTCCCATCCGGTTGGCCGTCCGCGTTGTATAAATTTGTTGGTGTTTGAAACGATTGCGCGTCCATTAACCGCGTTTATGGTACCTCCGCGTCTCTTGTCGCATTGTTCTCGAGGGGCGTTAAATGTGCTCATCGTACATGCAAATACGTTCGCCGACAGCGCGAAACCTTGACCT
Organism: Trissolcus japonicus; assembly: GCA_030522925.1. Classification (NCBI taxonomy): domain Eukaryota; kingdom Metazoa; phylum Arthropoda; class Insecta; order Hymenoptera; family Scelionidae; genus Trissolcus; species Trissolcus japonicus. The sequence goes on from JAPYZS010000002.1 coordinate 157,406, forward strand.
GCGAAAAGAGTCGCCTAGAACTTGGTAAGATGTACAGTTAATGGTGGCCGGGCATCCGATAAATCTGCCATTAGAAGATCCCGCCCAACTAACGTCAAAGGCCCATTAGCATTTCCTTCCCACCTTTGAGGAAGCTACCTGACGCACACGCGCGCGTGTCAAATGTAAAGAAAAATGCGGTAGGGGGACACACACGGGCCAAAAGGTGGGGGCCGGGTTGGATATAAGCTAAAGATCCTGTTCGATGGACCATACGAAATTTCGACTTGCACAAGGCGTGTTTCGGTGGTTCCAGCCTAGCCTCAGTTCGATCGCCTGTTCGGTTCGTTCGTTTTGTGCGACGACATTCACCAAAATTCATCTCTTGTGCTCGCAAACCAGTGCCGAAATTTTCGAACAATGAAGGTGCTCGCAGTCGTGTTCCTTTCGGTCGCGGTGGTCCTCGCCTCCGGCCAGACCATCGACCAATGCCTCCAGCAGGACAGCATCTCCTGCCTGCAGAAGAGTTTGTTCCGCAAGGCCCGCGAGTTCTTCGACAAGGATAACTTTGACCTCGTCGATGGAGTCAGCCTCGTCAAGGCCAAGGACGGCAGATCCGCTCGTTCCGGCAAGAACATCATCTATGAACAGGAAATCGAGCAGGCCAACACCGTTGTCGACAGACAAAGCGCCCTTGAAAACTTTGTCGGCGAGGAGGTCGGTGACTTCTTCAGCGGACGCAGCCTGAAGGTAAAAAAAAAACAATTTAAACAAATGACCTTTTTAAGTAATTATCCATAGCTAAATTTTTTCTTTCATTTAAGAAGTTGACTTGATAAAATTGTTTACACTGAATATTGCTTACAGATCAAATTCGGCCCGATGGTTGAAAATGTTGGCCGAGCTATCCAAGGACTTAAGGAGTACGTCCCACAGGATGTGCGTCAGGACCTTGACGAAGTCGTTGAAGGTAAAATTTGAACAAGATAATATTAAACATAAACGATTAAATTATTTGATGAAATTAAATTAATTGGTGACTTTTGAATCTAGGTCGTGGCAAGAAGAAGCTGAGCAAATTCCTGCCCCTGATCCTCGGAGCCCTGAAATTGAAGATGAGCGCATTGGCCGCACTCGCCTACTTCGCCATCGCCTTCATGGCCAAAAAAGCCGTGGTCGTGTCGCTCATCTCGATCGCCATCTCCGCTTTCTTGGGTCTCAAATCCCTGTTCGCCGGCAAAGGAGCTGCTGGCCACGACGTGACCGGCTACAACAACGCCTGGAATGCCGGCAACTCTTTCGGTGGTAACACTGGCGGATGGTCCTCGGGCGCTGCCACCGGCTGGGACGACAACGCTCACAACCAGGCCTACTCCGGCTACCACCGTTGATCATCACGATGCCATATAAATAGATAAAAATAATCCTCCGAAGCGACGGGCGATCGCCGCTTATTATTATTTTTTTTATTCGTTCTTAAACAGACTTCATTTTAAATTAATTGCGAACCACTCGAGTAATAACTTTCTTGAAAGGAGAATCAAAATTATTTATAGACGTTACCCGGTCATGATGAACAGCGAGGATGAAAAGCTCTTTTTGTTAATTCGGAGAGAAAAAAAACGTGTCTCGTTCGAAGGATGATTGACAAACGTTTTCTTCTTTTTGTTTTGGCAGGGAAAAAGCAATTTGTGTCTGCTGACTCGCGATGACGGTGCACTTATTTATTATATTCTATTCAACAATCCGGACAATTGAAAATTTGAATGTTTGCGGTATAATTTATTTATGAAAAAAAGGATAAACTTTTTGTTTTTTTTCTACCAGAGGTTCGCATACAACGCGAGATTTGACAAACGAATGACGATTTATTTATTGTTATTTATATATGAAAATTAATTTATACATAAGCTAGCGCGTAAAGATGTACCGTGTACATATCGAAATATATCATGACTCACTCGTGTAATATAAAGTAGACTCGTGGAGTCGAAAAATCAAACAGAGAGGCTAGTCGCAATGTTACAGTTGCCCTCATTGTCAATGTACCTCTGAATCCAAGCATTCTTATGTTCAAATACATTGTTACAATACATAATTGATTGGTTTATTTTTTTTCCTTCCCACCTTTAATTAAGTTCATACAATTAATCAAATCAGTTGAAATAATAATGAAAAAAAAAAAAAAAATTATTTGAAAGATTATTCTAGACCTTATCAAGTACCTATTTTAGCTCCTCAAAAAATTTTACAACAGAAATTTTATAACTCTTCAAAAACATTCTATCAATTAATTTATTATTATTCTTATTATTATGTTTATTATTAAATTTTAATATTCATTATTTACTAAAAAGTAATAGTCATAATTCATTTTCAATTGTTCAATCAATTAGTGTAAAATTAACATTCCTGTAAATTAATGCCGAATTTTCAAGTACAGTCACGCTCATCCAGCTACCAAACTTTTGACATGAAAAAAAATTAATATTTCAAATACTTTCTCATCGTAAAATTTACATTACACGAAATGGGCAATCTTATTCGCCGATTATATGATGAGTTGATACGTGTCTCACATAACGGAAATTGGAAAGTTCGGTCGTCGGGCGATACTTAATATATTTTTGGATATCCGTTGGATTCAAAAGTCGAGCGATTCTTACTATTTGAAAAGGACGGTCTCGTTTAATGTTTTGTATGTATGAATAGGCCTGAAGTAGAGAAATTTTGAGAGTTATAGATGAAATCCGTACTTTTGACAATCAAGATTTGAATGTCAAAAGTTATTGTAAAGAAATTTGAATGAAAAGAAAATATCTTAATATTACAGTATGTCATACATTTTCAGAAATCTATTAATTTTATTTAATGTTTTTATAATATATAATGTTTTTATAAGTTTGATTTTTTATTTTAATTAGACACCCTAATTCGGAAATTGGGATTAAAAAACTTTTTTTTTAATCGAACTACTAATTTTGCACCTGTAGAACATTTTTAAAATTAAAATTCATAAATCAAAAGCGAAAGTTTTTTTTTCAGATCACAATATAAAAACTGCAACTACAAGAACTGGTTTAAACACTGTACGGCAAACTTTTTTCAACGTTTTTTGCGACCTTCAATCAATTTAATGTCATAATTAAAAACATTTGATGACAAAATTGCTAGGATACCATCTGATCGATTATAGTTTTTTCAGTTCAATCAACGTAGAGATAATCACATGACACGCAATGTGAAAGTAATTTACTTCTCATCTGCATTGAATGTGCTTTTTTTCAACTCGGCACGCCTAAACATGTTTCTCCTCTTCAGAAGATCTTATTACGGTATGTGAAAAAAACAGCGCACATTTCAATTCATAATTCGTTCCTATAAATCATTCAATTATGGAGAACTGCATCTTGTTTGTTTTTTATCAAACAAAATTTCAATTGCAATGTGTTCTGTTTTCTGGACATAACGAAAATGTCAAGAAATTTTTTTCAACCTGACCATTAATCAAGTAGCACAAGTATTGATATCGTCCGACAAATCGTTACAATTTCAAGTAAATAGTATAGTAAACTCATTAGTGTACTAAAATTATGTTTAAAATATATCTAATAGGTATATTGTTTACCAAACCCATTGAATTAAAATCTAATCACATTAATTTTTAGATAAAGTTTTAGTAAGTAAAATTTAACCAGAACCTGATTAAATGAATTCCAAATTATTATGTGTTAATAAACTGTGTATAAAATTCTTGAACCAGTCAAATTGGAAATAAAGTTGCACAATAAAATTCCATATGATCGTAGAATCGGCGATAAAAGCTTGCGATCATAATTGAATAAACGTTATCTCAAATTAACCACACTTACTTAGTCGATCGGCGTGAATTAAAATCGTGCCTGTTCAAATACGCGATCGGACTCGAAATGAGAAAACTTTTCACACAAGGATGAACAGCTGTGATTCGTGATTCACAAATCGGTCCAACAGTTATTGGACCAATTTCCATCAATCATCTCCATATCCTGATTTCCTTTTAATGATAGCCTTTCGAGCGTAATCACACACGGAATTCTAATTATGTCCAATAAATAATTGACAGCCGAGTTGTATTTTCTGTTCGTTGTTTTTTCTCGCAACTCTCGGGCAAAATTGTGAGACGAATTATCTGTCATGTATAACGTTCCAGTTGGATAATTGGCTGGACAAATTGTCTCATAAGGTGTCAGGCCGATTGAATGGAAATAAAACAAAAAAAGATGCAGCTGCCACGGCTCGTTACGTTCGCTTTGTCAATGCTGACACGCGAGCCAAGTCAGATAAAACGTGACGACGTTCGCGGGACGAAGAAAACCGCAGGAAAAAAGGTAGAACCATTTCGAAAGGAAGAGCAGAGACTTTCGTTTGCAGTGAACGCCGACGCAAGATGCTGCACTAGGCGATTGCGCTTTTAACGGTGTGTTTCCAGTCATTCTCCTTTCGAACCCAATTATTCGTACCATTATCTCGAGTGGATAAGAGAATGATGGCTCGCCGATTTAATTATTCAGTCGTTAACCGAAGTTTATGGATCGGCTCGAAAACCAACAATGTATAAAGTAAACTATTGATTTTTCAATTTTCACTGCTTCGTTGAGAGCAATACTTATAAGTGCGCCAGAAGAATGCCTTTTTTATCATTCGTTTTATCTTTAATACTGACCGAATTGGCTGTACTGTTATATGGAGATGAATTGTACGAATCTGGCATGGAAAATATTTTTATTGCATTTGGAATTGATCAAGAAAGTCCATTATGTTTGCAAAAAATTTTGAAATCAAAAATTAACTCGTGATGATTCCATTCTTGTATTTTCAAAAAATTTTTTTAATTTTTATTATTGATTTCAGTTTCATCTAATAAGAATTTTGAAAAAAAAAAATCTGTTAATTTTTTAAAATCATTTCGTAATTTTAATTTTGTTTTTTTTTTTCTTTAAAAAATTTCCTTCGTTGAAGATTTTGTATATTTAAAAAGGGTTAAATGATTCCAAAAATTTGTAAATGGATGTCATTTTTAAATTGAAATTCACGCAAGTAGTTTTAACGGTATTTCCCGCATAAAATAAGATCAACTCATAAATTACGCTCATCTACAATTTGAAACGATTACGTGTGGTGATTTTCTTTCAAAATATTACACGGAATGTTAACATTTATTTTGATATGAGTTTAATAAAACAAGATTTTCAGTGGAGAACGATGGAAACTAAATTGACTTTTAGGACGCGTTTTGCAAAAGTGAAAAGACGTGGTAAACGTTTGATCGAGGAATTGATGGAGCTATAAATGTGGAATGATTAGGTGCGAGTAGTAGAAAATAACTTATCATGACGGTATATCTCATCTGTAACTCATTTTTCATTTCCACTCGGAGCCAATCTTGGTCGGACTTTATTGTTATTACATTTTTAAGGCCAATAAAAAAATGCATTGTTTGCAATAACAATGTTTGGTGTCAGATGTCTAGTGTACGGAGCGCAGGATGCATTATATTTCTTCATACACCAAACTTTTTACCGGATTCTGCTCTATTATTTTTCAAGAACAATGACAATGAGATCCCCGAATGTTTAATCATTCAACCTCAATCTTAATCCATTTTATGGTGATGGGATCTATTTTTTTATTTTTTTTATTTTCATAAAATATGAAAAAGGGACACGCTGTAAAATAATGAATGAACTCATGAAAATGAAGAAGCCCATTCGCAAATTAAACACAATACGGTGAATGAACGACTTTGGTTATGCAAATTGTATGTTAAACTTTTCGTCGATCATTTTCCATTCAAAAAGTTGTGAATGAAATTTGACAAAATGTTGCTCACACGTTCTGAATTCAGATCTTAAAAACTTGGAACCAAAAATAAAAAAAAAATAAAAAATGAGGAATTCATCCTAAAATAAAAAGTCATCCTCGGTTAATTAATTTGTTCGTACCGGCGGGACATTAAAAGGTGCATTATAACTGTATATTTTATTCGGACATTCTTTTTCACTCTATCCCACCTGTTGATATTCGCCTTGATGGAATGCCAAAAACGATCGAACTGTATTCATTGCATAATTTCGTAATAATCGCAACGGGTCCCAGCTGTATCTTCTTTTTTTTTATTCCCCGTCGGTGTGTCGGATGTTCGTACGAATTATCAATGATTTAGGATGTCATTAAGTTTAACCCAAATGTGTTTTACAAGTAGGCTCCCGTGGTAACCGGATTTATAACACTTTTGCGGAGCAACGTAACGATGCTTTTAGAAAATAGTGTCTAACAATTGCGAGTCACCGGCAATTTGTATTTGTAATTTCATGAGTAAGGCAAAAGCCGTCCGTCCATTCACAACTTATAAAAGGCACGCCATTGAAATACACAAGAAAGTGGACCATCGCAAATTATGCACCTCGTCAGCTGGAAAAGTTTTATATCGCCGCCAAAGGCCAAACTCAATTTTGAATGGAAACAATTTCAAGTGGATTTTGAAACTTTGTCTCTCATCTTGTTCCGGGGACAAAACTTTTTGTTCGCCCTTAACCCTGGCGTACATGTCAGGGGTCAATTGTGCCTTATTAAATCCCGACATCTAATCGGTGTCATAAGTGTGACCGCCGACTATCCAACGCTCGTCTACTTTCTTCGTCCTGCTATTCGATTAAAAAGTTAAAACCCAACATTATTCATCATAATGATGCCTCGCGTCATCTTTCATCGACTTATCGAATCTTCATCCGACCGAGCAATAATTAATATTCGCGCCTGAACCACTTTCACTTCGGCACTTATTATTAACCCTTGATCCCCCTGGACCCTTAAAATGTTATCGTAGAACAAAAAATGATACATTTTCTTTTTATCAACACTAAAAAAGTGGAATGTAAAATAATATGTTAGTTTTTTGCTTTTTATTCTAATAAACTATATAATTTTGACTCTGAAATTGTGTTAAATGTGATCTTCGGAAAAGATCCAATCGATTAAGTACCGACGATACAATGAATCTGAAAATAACAAACATATATGTTTGTTATTGTATCTATAGAATATAAAACAAAATTTTGTATTGTTAATTAGTTGGTTGTAAGAGGTCACCTATCTTACATTTTTGTTTCTATTTCAACAATAACCGTATTTCTCATTTGTGGTTAGATCTGCGCCATCATGAAAGAGGAGACGAAATCATGCAGAATGAGTTATCGCACAGTTCGATGATTCGACACACTCTTCTGATTCATGCGGTTTATAACCTTTTTCAATCGTGCAACTCATTGAACAATCACCAGCGAGGCTTCGATTAAAACAAAGTTTGCTTTCATATTCAAATTGCTTGCGAGTTAGATGGTGGGCAGGATCTTGTTAGACCAGTTTTACTTTTGATATGATCTCGAACAATCGCGCGCCGTTCGGCTTTTTCCTTTCATGCGAATTGCAAAACAGAAATCCATAGTGCCGATAGGCCCGTGCATCATTGTTACAGTTAACTTGACCCGAACGAGTCGAAAGGGCCTCGCGCGCGGTCTCTGATATTCAAATTTCATCGTTCCGACGAATTAACAGATCGTATCTTGTTGCATCAGGTGCAGCTCGTTGGCATTTTGATCAAAGGTTTCAGATCACCTCTCGAGACCCTGTTTGCATCGACCCAGTTGTATATAGGTAACTGACCTGGTTCCACCAGCTTCAAGTGTCCATCATCGTACGAAAGGACGCGCAAGAGACACCTGCAATTCGGCAAATAACACATCGGTCAAATTGATGACTTATGAAAGACGACGATAGCAGTCATCCATTGTGGGGCAATGTTTATTCGCACGTGATTTGAATAGTTACCCGTTTGTTTTGTTGGATCTGGTGTATACCTCGGCCGTTATAACCCAGAACCGTGCATCCTTGGTGGTTCCCATGACCCTGACTTTGTACTTGTGATTCCGTATTGTTGCCTGTCTTATGATCCTTATCGCCCTCTCGGCTCATTTAAACATGTGCCAAGTAGTTAGTTATTTGCACGACTTCCTGTCGGTGGCGCGCAACCCAGTGATTCACCGTTCCAATCGCCGAATCAATAATTGTCACACCGCTGAAACGATTCGAAAGTGGACGTTGAGGTTAATCGATTGTAAACACTGCTCCAAAATGAAAAGCCGTTGGCAGCAATTAAAATGAATTCATATTCAGTTTCGATATGTAAATTAGATTGATAATCAATAGGCGATGACGAAGAAAAGGAAATTGTAACACGTAACCAACAAAAGAAAACAACACGCTGGGCAAGAATTGTGCTCAAACTTGAACCTGAAATGTAAGTCACGTTTATTATAAACATAAACAAGTTATTAACCGTATGGTCGTCCCAGCATTTTACTTGGCTCCGGCCCTGTATTTAGGTTATGTACCAATAAAAAAAATTGCCTTCGCCTCACGTGGACGTTTTATGTGCAATTTGCGACGATGGCCCATCAAACTGTTAAACAAAAATAAAAAATGTACTTCCAATTTTGCTCCGGATCAACAACTCTCATACCTATCACTTTGACCACCTGAAAAAGTTGAAATCAAGAGACGAATAAAAGGATTTTAATCCAAAGCGTCGGTTTTACCATCGGCGAATTAACCGACAAAATTAAAAAAAATGTCCTTTTTTCTGCAAACAAAATTCATGAAACCAGTGGACATTCAGCAGGCGGTCAGTCAAACATCGGGAGGAGGGAAAGAGAGAGGACACAAGTGTTGATGAATTGGCGTCGCGCTGGCAGTTATCATGCGAAATTAATAATGCTAGGTTGGCCGCCGCTGAATCCAATCAGGCAGGAAATAAGCAGCTGGAAGATGATCACCTTCCTTCGGCGATGCTTTTGTTCCCATTCGAATCCCCTCTATCATTGCCACGATCCTTAATGGAGCCCGAAGTAGGTCTTCAAGATGCCTCGCAGGATGCAGGACCACACATAAGCTGGCCCTGGCCCAAGTGTTCGGAATACAATTTTTTTCACCAATTGTTGCTTTTACATTTTTTTTTCGTTTCACGGTAGGACAACAGGCAGATGACCATCAACTCATGACGTTTTTGGTCCTGCCAAAATTAACTGATCAGGGATGGGATTCTGTGACTGTGCGCCGTACCGTGAAAGGGGGAGAAGAAAGGCCGCGAGTGGGGGCCGCAAAGTCTGTGGGACCCGCGAGCACGTGAACCCCCTCGTGTATCGCTAGCCGTCTCCTGGTATAAAAGCATTGCCATCCTGTTAAAGATGAAACACAATTGTCAACCGTTCGCATATCAGGTGTCTACGTAACATCTGAACTAGTTACTGAGAGTGAGAAGAACAAAAAGGGAAGTGACAGAGAGAGAAAGAGAGAGGATCCATTTTCTCTCCTGGTGTACACGTGACGTTTTAGATTAGAATTGCGAGAGCCATGTTTCGGGTCGCTGCGATCCTGTTGGTTGCCACATCGGTCCTGGCGTTGCCGGCCAGCGACAAGCCTGCAAACGACAATGACCTCATGGCCACCATCTACTCCGACTGTCTCAAGAAGGAATCGATCAGCTGTATCAAGTACAAGGTCTTCGCCTTCGTTGACAAGATGCTGTCCGATAAGGACGAGATCACACTCAGCGAGGGCATCACCGTCGTCAAAACTTCCAACACCGAGGAAGGTGCCCCGAGGTCAGTTACGCTCAGACAAACCAACTTTAGGATTTTGGGTAAGGTCGGCGATCTCATCCGCCCTTTTTGTTTCAGATCGATCGAGTCCACGGACGTTGACACTCTGCTCTTTGATCGGCTGGGTCGGTTCCTGAAAACGCACTCCGTCAAGGTTGACCTGAAGGGCACCGACATCCTCGGTGCCATCGAATCGGCCGGGCGCAGTTTGGAAGATTACAGTGACAGTGTTGTTGAGGGCAGAGGCAAAAAAAGTGAGCTCCTTGCAAACGAACCAATTTTTTTCCCACCGGGCCATCGTTGCCCGGGAGTCATCAACCCCGACTTGACCAATTTCCCGTAACATGTTGTTTTCGTTCGACCATGAGCTCGTCAATTTCGTTGTAGACAGTTCCAGTTCTACCTAAATTGTAGACAATTTCATTGCCCCCGCCGGCTATTATTCAAAATCCCGTTCGGATTGAGGTTGTATAACGTTATTTCAAAGGCACCAACAACCGAGGCATATATCACCCGCTAACATCCGCGCGTTTTTTCACCTAAACACATCTGCGTAAAATAAAATTTATCGTGAAACGCGATACGTGTCATTATCTCCCGGTTGTAATTTCATGAAAACATGACCTACTCTGATTTTTCATATTGGCTTCAAAAAAAAAAAAAAAAAAAAAAAAAAAAAACAATTAACAAGAAAAATTGGAGAGAAAAACGAATTCGTTTAAAAAGTCCCAACCGATTGTTGTTGTTGTTGATCTGTCACGCTGTATTGGGTATTAACGCAACATGTGTACCGTGACTCAGCTGATTACGAGTCAACCCAGTGGAACGTTCTCGCTGGGTATACCTTCGGAGTCGGTATTCATCGATGTATAGACGGGGCACGTAAATTGCAATACGAACGCTTAACGACCGATGAAAAGAGCCTGACACCACTAGCAGACGTTGACCCACTAAGAAAACTGGTTCCGCTTCCCTTGAACTTAACGCATGGGAGAAGGGTACATCAGATATACGTGATCTTGGGCTCCGACCCACTTTCTTCTGGTCAATCAAATACTTTGCACTGTGACCTCGGCTCATTCCCATGCAGGCTTCAGATTAATCGATCCGTTCATGAATGCTCATCATAATGCCATAACGATAGGGCGCAGCAGCACCTATTAATTAACGCAAAACGGGATCAACGACTTAACTACCGATCGGGTTGTGACGTTCGCGTTGGATGAATTTTAATTGGTAACTGTAACTGTAAGCAAATCGGTTATCCGACCGAGGCAGATGCAAAATAAATTTGCAATTAACGAAAGCTGGGATTCTCGTTCGAAAAACGTCCTAGGAAAATTTATGTCCCGACTTGGGTGGGGTTTCAACTTTTAATTGAGACGAATATCAACGTCTCATTCACGAGCCCACTTGAGAGTTTTGAATTGGAATTTGTGTAACTCCGGCATTCTTCTCTCACATTCCCGGTTACGATTTTTTTCTTTTTTAATTGCGCCATTAAATTTTACGCATTTCATTCAGTTTTATGTTCGCTGGCAGTGGACAGACCAATTAGCTCGGTCAAGTTGAATTGAAAAGTTTTATGGAACAACAATTCGTATGATAATAATAGGTTAACTCCAGGTGTATACCGTTATTAAGGTCTTGACATTCAACTATGAAAGATTAGAAGTTTGTTTGCATGCATACAAAACTATCTGATAATTGCCCGATGTAGAAGTCAGAATAGTTTCTCTCTTTCATGCCGTGTCTTTGATTTTCCCTATCGACAATGGCGGAAATGATAATGTGAGAACAATCATGATCTATTATTCCCAATGGATTGGACGTGTGATTAAAGCTTCACCAGGATGGTTTCAATATTTCAACCTAGATTTGCTCGAAAATTCATAATTCATACCTTGACGATCTGGTTATCCGTATACTTTTACTGGCCGCGAATCATTCTTTTTTTTCTTTCTTTCTTTTTCCTTGACAATGTCACTCTGTTCTCTTTTCGATGAAATTAATGTTTCACCGTGAACTTGTGTATTATGTGTAAGATAATCTACCTGCTGAAAGAGTAATGCCAAAGAAGCACGTTCGCGTTGACGATAGAAAGTGGTACGCACGATATGCCGTAACATAATGTACAGTTCTAGGCAAGATAACGTAATGACTATTACGGTGATTGAGACACTCGGTCTGTTGTTTCTTGAATTATACAGTCGGTGCACAACAGTTTCATTATGCGACAAGAGGAAAATAACACGTCCCGCTGTAAAATTAATCCCCTCCCCCCCAACTATGTGATTGATCGTTCAGACGGTTGATTTCTAATGGGCGATTTGGTTTGTGATACAAAAAAATTGATATCCCATTTAACATACTTATGCTCGTACTTATACTACTTTCATGACATTTTATTTCATTTGTCTGGCAGTAAAAAACAATCTTATGGAGGATTTGTTTATGGAGATTGTTTTTTCGTTTCATCTGGATATTACTACAATCGTTTTGCCATATAGAAATGTGCGATCCCAGAACTCGTTTCACTCGTCCTTATTCAGCGGGTTTTAACATTTCTTCATAACTACATTTTAGTGCAAAAATTGCACCGAACCGTTTCTCGCAACAAGTCGTGTACAATTTTGTTGATTTGAGTATTTACTTTTTGTTTGTTATTCTCAAACGAAGTACATGAATGAGAAATTCATTTCAATGAATGCAAATCCGACGTTTAATATTTTTTTTAAAGAAAATAACATTAACTGAAAGTAAACATTTGCATGCGTTCGAATTCCTGATGCGCCTCGAAATGTTGACCCGTTATATCCATTTGCATTTTGCAAATAGAGTCGCGTTTTGCGAATTGTTTGTTTTATCAGATCGGCAACAATTTCCATGATTATCATTGCAATTAATCTTTCTATCTGACGACTAACATTTTTTAAAACAAACATCATCTTAAGCGACTTGCTCATAGTCACAATTCTGATAGATCGATTTCTTAATTTTATATTAATTAATATTTTCAAAATTTTTTAATTTAAAAATTTTATTTCTCAATTTGTGATTTTTTGAAATGTTTGTATTTAATTAAAACTTTATTTCATTGAGCAAAATTTGTTCAAAAATTGTACAAGTTCTAATTAGATCTTGATTTTGCAGAGAAACAAAAGATGATGGGAACGATCGCAATGATGATGGCACTGAAGGCAGCGGCGATGATCCCCCTGGCTCTTGGGGCGATAGCCCTCATTGCCGGAAAGGCTCTGTTGGTCGGTAAAATTGCCCTCGTCATCTCACTGATCATCGGGTTGAAGAAACTTTTGAGCCAGCAGAAGCACGTGACCTACGAGGTTGTTGCTCACCCACACCACAGTAGTGGCGGCAGTCACGTGGTCAGTCACGACGACGGTGGCCACGGAGGTGGCGGATTCGGAGGTGCCAGCGGAGGGGACTTCGGCGGTGGTGGCGGTTACTCTTCCGGAGGCAGCAGCGGTCACGGTTGGGGTAGGAGCTTACCCCAGGACGCGCACGAGCTTGCGTACAGCGCCCACAAGCCGCAGAACTAGAACACGAAAAGAAACAAAGATCTAGCAAATCTCGTCAACCTGTCTACACCTCTGTCTTCCGATACTCTCTTTCTACTTGTCCTTTTTACGTCTGTCCTCTCGCTGTGAATCCTCCGTTGACTGTCACCTTCTCTTGCTATTCATCCTTCACTTGCTAATCTAATTACAATTTCCTTTTTCTCATTTCCATTCTTCCTCCACCAGGAAGACAATTCGAACTCAGACAAAATTATTGCAAAGTTTGTGAGACTGTTACTCTCACGTTCTTAAGTCGCGGGCAAAGGAGATTCTACTTGCTGTAAGTGGATTCTCATTGAGGCAAACAAATTTTGGAAGTTTCAAACTAGAAGAGAGGGATCCGTTTGATCCTGGTGGAACCGTCCGTCTTCCTTATCTTGCATCCTTCCCAGGATTGACGTAACTGCGAATCTAATCGAACCTACCGTTTCGCACGTTGGTCCGTAATGGCGTAACGCCGACACACCAGTACCTAGTGAAAATACTCATCCAAGCTGGTTAGAAAATGAATTTTAGATGTTATTTATTGTACGTTGTTATTGTTTAATAATTATTATTTATTTGACGTGTGCTTTGTGTCTTGTAAATGCGAACTGTCTTCACGGCTTGTCAAAAGAAAACGAACACTCCTGTAATAAAGAGACCGCAGACGTGCGCGCCCTGTCCCGGCGTGAGAAAATAAAGATTCCTTGTACCGATCATGCGGTTCTAATGAGCAAAAGCGTGCCGTAATAACAGAATTTACGAGACGTTAATGAACAACCTGACAATCTTCCCATTACCACTTAACCAAGCGATAGTCCACCCCCTCCTTTTTTTTCCAGAGACAATTTACCTTTCTATAGTCAATCGCACGGTAAGTACGATGATGAGAGGAAAAAAAATTAAAAGAAAGAAAAGAACAAAATAAAATTAAAAAAAGAAACAAATTAAGAAAAAAGGGAGAAAAATTGACGACTGCAAATTATAACGTTTTCACGGATCGTTGGCACTAAGTATCGCTCTTATGGCGGACATATTTTATTGTACCGTTATGCAATCGACCTACAGCACTTGGCGCGTATTGGGTTAATGTTGAAATGTCGACGACCATTATTATATTTGTGAATAAATTTTGAAGCTTGAAAATTGGTCCAAATTTTAATTCTCACACACAATCAGGCGGCGAAGCGTGCGCCCGCTGCGCGAGCGGTATCCGTTGATATCCCCCGCGGACAAGATCCGGCTTTCATTCAGTTTATTGCAAATCGCCACGGGAAAAGGATGTGAAATGATGTTTGGTATAGATATTAACCGTGAAATCCGTGGCGTTCCAATATCCCGTCACGTATCTTGCTCAAGAGAAAATAGGACCTTGAGAGCCATTGAGACAATAGCGAAAGTGTGAAAGTGTAATCTTTTAATCGATGAATGATCGTCCGACTAAAGCATATTGTCAATCCACTATATATTTCTAATGTCAAAAATGTACAACAGCAAATACATGTTCTTTTTTAAGACCGAAAAAAAAAAATCCAACAGACTTATGTACTTCTTTCCATGCCGTTTTCCCATTGATCCACTAAACCTGTGTGAAAACGAATGTAAACACGATTCCTCTGCGTGACTCCTGAGAATGACCGAGCTTCGAGCCGGAAGTCAGCGAATTCTCGAAACTGAAGGAAAAAAAGAGGGTAAAAAACCGCAGACACTACTAACCTCGCCGGACTCGCTTTCGCCTTGCAGGGAGATATTTGTCATGGTACGTATGGATGTGAGAAATTTCCACGCCGGTGACTTGCAGTTTGGATCAAACTTTTAATTATTCCGCGCCAAGGATCAGTGGGTTTCCAACCTGACGAACCCGTTAGAAGATTTTCCCTTCTGGGCCTTCATTGAGCCAACAATTTTTTGTTTGTTTTCTATATAAAAAATGTTCCCTCTTGCGTTACAATGGAAAATCGGTGCGTACAAATGACTTACATCTGAAGATAATAAGTATGACAGCCCATTTCATCTAAACAAGAAAGTTATTCATTAGTGAGTCGCTTCATTTGTAAGTTTCAAGATTCGGTTCATCTTTTTCTTCTTTTTTTTTCGCGTCTGGAATGAAAAACGCTCTCACTGGAGCTGCATAGAAAACATTTTGTTTTCCCGCGGACCCGTCTGTTTTATTTTTCTTCGTCCGACTAAAATCGGTACTTGAGGTGGAACGAAACTCTTCTTTTGACGCTTGAGCGCGCTCGCAAACTCGAACACCTGAGGTTCGCTTCCTTTCCGTTCAGAAACGTATATGCGTATCCATGTACAACGCCTGTTTTCACTTATCTGACCCAGATGTAAAACTTTATCGGCAAGCGAAAACCGCGGCAAACGGAATCTCATGCATTTCAGAAGAATTGGAAACGAGAAAACCACACGCCGGGGATCGCCCCGTATTTCAACCAACTCAAAACAAAAAATGGCCTCAGCAAAAGTGAACGTCCGGTTGCAACAACAAAAAATAATAAAAAAAATTTAATCAAAAGATTTAATTAAAAAAGTGGAATTAAAAAATTGAATAAAAAAATGTAGTAAAAGATTTTGGTCAAAAGAAAACTCTGAGGAACAAAAATGTTTGAATAATCAGGGGGGTCGAGGCGGATTGTCATCGGGTAGTTTGCAGAGCGGATGTCTCGCGGATGCGATTAACGTGCAAGCGGAAAGCAATTGGCGTACTGGCTATAATCAATCGAAGGAGAAACTCTCCGCCGCGGCGTCTGAGCAGCGGAGAGACAGGGTGGTGGCGTCGCGCGTCTATCCAGGATTAGATTTGCCAAATGCGGAGGCCGGAGGAGCGGCGGGTCTAAGAAAGATCGCGACAGATAAGATCATAATAGAGCAAGTAAGAAAGGAAAGCACCTGTCGGGAGGCGGAGCGGAGGGTACTTAGTTGGCAGACATTTTCGCAGTGGGGATAAAGGGAACGTAGGAAAGAAAAGTGGTTCGGTAAGCCGGATTGGGCGATGACGAGAGGGCGACTTGATGTACTTGACGAGTCTAAGTATCCGCGCGGGGGGGAGGCCAGGGGGGAGTCCGCGGAGGATGCTGGATGAGGCTTTCTGCTCGCGTCTCGCCTCGGTTGGGTGGTTGTTTGTCGCTGAAACGTTAAACCGCTCTCAATAGATGATGGTATGAAAATAGTTGTACGGGTGGGGAAGAATATCCCCGAGTACAGTGGTACACCTGACCAGATATATAGAGCTAGGGCAGGGCTTCCGTTACGTACAGTCTACTTCTAGTGTTCTCAAGTACGCAACTCGCGACCGACGCAGCGAGTCAATAGTAGTCTATAGTTGGAGTCAATAACTATCAACCCACTGCCCAAGTCTGATTCGTATCGAATCGCGCGGTCCATTAAGTTGTAGAGTTAGTACGGCCAAGAGGTACAGTGCCAACATTTATCGCGTTCAAGTGCAAATCCGCCCGGGACTGGAATTAGATTTTTTTTCAATAGCCTATCTTTGTTTTTGCGATTGTTCACAGGTACCTATTGTAATAACAACGATGAAGCGCTTTAATTACGGGTTCGTCTGCCTTGCCTTGTTGGTTGCCTCGGCATCGGCAAGATCGGCGGATACGAACGCGAAAACAAACTCGATCGACGACCAAAGCGCCCGGTCCGGGAGTACCGGCGTTTTCGGCGACCTGCGCTACGTATACCAAGTGTACAAGGACTGTTCCGGATCCGAGTTAAGTTCCTGTCTGAAGCTCAAGTTGCTCACGGCGATGGAGCGGGTGTCACGCAACACGCAGCTCAACATCGTCGACGGGGTTACGCTAGTCAAGGACGAACAGGCCGCGACCGAGGAGGAACCGAGGTCCCTCCAGGAGATCGAGGCGAGCCTGCCAAGATCCCTCGACGACCGCGAGGACGCCCTTAATTCCATGATCATGGACAAGATCGTCGGCTTCTTCCAAAGTCACACCCTCAAGCTCAAACTGCCAAATATTGAAGAGTTGCAGAGAAGCCTCACAGAAGAAGGTAATTATCGTCAGACCATTAGAATTTTTGGTTCCAAATTTTTGAAATGACAACAATTTTTGTTTGATTGAAAATTCTTAGATCTCAAAAATGTTTATTTTGTTTGCAAGAATTGCATAATTTTGTATCTTCGGGAGGGGGATAAAAGGAAGAAAACAGGCGAAAAAAAAACGTATGAATGAAGATTGGAAAAAAAAAAAGTTATGTGTGAAGCAAATAGAATGAACCCCGTTGTGTATAATGAAAAGAGGCCTAACAGATTCATGATTGAGCGAGTAATAAAAGTCGCGGGCCCGTTAGATCATTTGAATTCCATTAAAGATAATCTATTAATTTGCCAACTCGTTCAGTGGGTAAATTAGTTTAACGCCAGGTCGACTAATCGGTCCATTTAAACGTAGATCAAGATTATGCTGTGTATTCACAATATGAATTTCTGGTTTGCTGTTTGTAGGTCGAGGCAAGAAAAGGAAAAACATGGGTGGTTTGATGGCCATTCCTCTGCTCATCGGTGGAACCCTCGTGCCCCTCGCCCTGGGTGCTCTGGCCCTTTTGGCTGGCAAGGCTCTGATTGTGAGCAAACTCGCGTTGGTCCTCGCGTCCATCATTGGACTCAAGAAGCTCGTTTCCGGCCACGAACACCACGGCCACGAGGTCGTCCAAGTGTCCGGGGGTCACGGCACCAGCGGCTGGGCGAGGTCGAGTCATGACCTTGCGTACTCTGCCTACAAGCCGGCGACACCCTGAAACAAAGTCTGAAGAAGTTCGAATCTTCTCTCCTTCCTCTCATCATTTCGATTCACTGTGATTTCATCTCCATCTATTTTTCTCTCACTGTCTCTCTCTCAATCTCACTGTCTCTGTCTGTCTATCTCTCTATCTCTTTCTGTCTCTCTTGTTCCTTCAAATCTCTCATTCTCTGTCTCTGTCTCGCTCTTTCTGTGTGCATCTCTTCCTTGTTTTTCTTCTTCCTTCTCTGCTCTTCTGTTTCTGTCCACTGTGATCTGTCTCACTCTGTATTATTTGTACACCCTCGATCATCATTCTTCAGTATTTATTTGACTTACGAATTAAGTGGAATTAAAACAAAAACAAAAGAAAAGAAACAAAATGACAAACAAAACACAAAGAACTGCATTGTAATTTATACTGTATAATATCTCTATTTATAAATATCAAATAAACTATAAGGAATCATGAACCAACATTTTGTGTACTGCAAATTTTACCTCTCTCCCTATTTGGAATCGAAGCAAACTGCATATCGGATGAAGAACCGGCTGCCGGAGCCAATGACCTAGCTCGGATTGAGACGTGGGCAATTCTATTTTTTTTTAATTTCTTTTTGTATCTGCAAACCACGTTGAGGTATTTCTTATTTTTACAACAAACCCGGCTGTAACGGAAACGGAGCGTTTATCAATCAGTGTTTTGGCGCGATTCTTGGAATACCGTCTGGCGTTGCTCAGCGTGCGACTAATGAGAGCGATGATTTTCCAAAAATTTGATTTCGAAACTGCGATCCGGTTGAGAGATGAAAATTTCATCGGAGTGATTAGAGCCGGCTGGGAAACGACGCGGCTGTTTATCAGGAAACATGACTATCGATTTAGGATGTTAATACAGGTCACGAAAGCAGGCTTCTTCCGTCTCAGTTCTCAAAGAGAGAATCATCGAGTTACCTACATACGTTAACGTAAGACGCACCTTACGCATTGGCGTATTCGCGCTTATGCGACGAGAGTGTGCGAGCACACACGCCGGCGAAGTAAACCAGGTCGAGCAGGCCGGCCAGCATCCGCGCGCACCTAACACTCTCTTCGGTCTATCCTAAAGAAAAGGCCGCGCGAGTCGCCTGCGTGAGATTTCCGGTCCTTGAACTCGTCAAGCGGGTGGTCCTTGCCAGAGAAAATATCTTCTCTCCTGGGATCGGATGCGAGTTGCCAACATTTTGGTTTTATTTCGTGCTGGTCAAGATTTTTTAGACGGGGGAAAATGCCACGGGGAAAACTCGTTTTCTCGGGGGAAAGAGCGATAAAAATGTCGCGAGTCATCGAGTCGTTTCGAAACCTCGTAGCGCGGCAAAGAAAACAATTCGACTTTTTTTTCTTTTTTTTTTCTCTTTTTTTTGCTTGTTAATTAAGAAAACAGAACCATCTGCGCGAGGTCAATTTCTCGTTTCAACAGATTTTTACGTTCGGTATTTTCTTTAATTGGAAATTGCTGTGATTGAACTTAGGATTGTAATTATTAATTTATTTGAAAAACTTTTAATGTTAATAATTTTATTTAATTAGGTTGGTAATTAATGGTTTTAGGAATTGAACAATTTTTTCAGTTAGAATTTTGTTTTCATAGCTGCAAATCAAATTACAAATTTAAATAAGATGCAAACACAATTTTCATGTTGAAAATATGATGATTTGTGGATATATACATATTATTAATTTTAAGTACGATTTGAGAAGAATATAATATTGAATTTTTCGTTAAACATAATCATTTTTCGCTGCCCCTGAAAATACAGCATCAATGTTTACCACGTCGAGGCATGACTAATGTTTAAATTATCACTTTGTTAAGTACCTGACTAGTGTAAACAAATTTAAATTTAAACATGATTGCCCAGAAGCCAAAACTGTTCGCATCTTTACATTTAACTGTGGTTTTAATAGTGAAAAATAATTTTTTAAAAATAACTTTTTTTATCTGAAAGTCTCTTGAAGATCCTTTCTAAACGATGAAGAGCTTTTTGAGCTCCAAGAGATACTTCCATCTTCACTTTGGTGTGTATCTAATTCGTCAAGCTACAGGGAGTAACTGCTAGCTTAGGAATTTCTAATGTTAAATTTATTTCATCCGATTGGAATAAATTGTATCGAAATAAATATAACAGTAACAATTATATTAAAGTTGAGAGGAAATGTCTAAAAAAATTAGAGTTCAGATTAGTTGTAAAACATGTTTAATTTTTTGTCTACATTTATTACTATTTAAACAATTTATTTGTGTTTATTTGCGTTGAAAAAACTATTTTTTTATTTCTTATTTTAATAGAAAATTCAGAATTAAATTTATTTAATAATATAAAATAATATTATATTAAGTTGAAACTTATTCTTCCATTTTTTAATTATATTATTTTCATTTTAATTTCTATTTTTATTTATTGCTCTGAGATATTTTTGCACAAATCAAAAAATGTTTGATTAATTTTCATCCAACCAAATTCAACTCCCAACATAACTTACCAACTACTTCAACATCTTCCGACAGGATTAAATTTCATCAAAAAATTTAAATTTAGTTTTCAGATCTGACTAGTTGGTTTTGATCGTTATTATATTTATTATGAATTCAATAAGACATATTACAAGATTTTCATATTTGGACAAACTCTCCAGATAAGGTGCCATGTGTCCGAGTTCCGAAATGATCGTTGGCGTTGTCCCGTTTGATGATCCCAATACGAACTTGTAGTCATTTAAAAGATAGTTCAAGGCGGCAGTATATGAAACACCGTATTCCGTATCTTTATTTATCATTGATTCTTCAAAGCACTTTTTCTCTTGTCCATGCACCGAACAGTCGCAAAACCTTTTTTTTCAATCCTCCGACAATTTCAAGCCGTTTTTCATACAATTTTTATATTATTTTATATTTCCAATATTTTAAAAGTTGTTTCAAAATTTTTTTGAATAAGTTACATATTCCTTTTTTTTTTGGAAATTAGAAAAGTATTTGTTCAATAAAATAAGAGAAAAAAAAACTAGAACGAGGGGACATTCGGGGATAAATAATTTAGTATGAAAATATGTCGGCGACGAAATTTTACGTTCTTTCGCTAATGAATGATATTTAGTAATAAACCATGCAAAATAACTGTACTTTCAAGAAACTTTCTTATAACTATAGGCGATTTATTAGCAGTTAGTTAATTATCTAGTAATCAACAAATTCACGAGAATAATTATATGTATTTTAGTTATAAAAAAAGTGTACAAAAAATGTTAATATGACTTAAGTAGATTCTCACGTTGAAAGTTGATTTATTTTTTTTAACCATGAATATGACTAGTTGAAAATATAATTTCGAATTTGACACCATTGTAACAACATTTATTATCAATATTATTACTATTTTTCATTTACAAAAATGGCAGTTAGTTTTTTTTAAATTTTCTTATTGTTTTTCAGATTATTTCCTAATTTCTTAGTGTCTAAGCAAAACGTATTGTGAAACGGCATTTGATGGAAGTAGTACATTTTACCAAACTTTCTTGAAGTGTTCTTGAAAAAATAAATCAACAGCGAGCTATTGTGACGGTTGTTTCTCGCTATGCAAAGAAGGATTACAGTAATTATGCTGGTTCTCGATGGCTGACGCTCCAGATAATAGCACTTATTCGCTCGTGCGAAATCCGCCTACTAATATGATGCGATACACTCGAGCTGACAATACATCCGCGCTTTTGTGCCAGTTAAAGGCACCTTTTAATACCACGCCGGGCACCGGCTTGACACAGCTGTTGTTTCGAACGGCTATGCCATTAGCGTACAACTGGATTCCCGTGTTCGAGCGTTGATATCAGATGCAAATTTGTAACGCGATGAAAGATGAAATTGCATTACGAGTGATTAAGGGATATCATTAATTTTGTGCTCGTTCTCTACACACAACAATAACATGCTATTGTTCCTGATTCGAAAGTGCGTCAGTTCAGGCAAATTCAAAGCGGCTGAAATTTAAAATAATGTAAAACGAATTGTCCAATGAACTGAATTTGAACTGAATTAAAAAAGTGGATAAAAGTTTTATGATTAATTTGTTTATTTTTTGTTTGTAAAAAAAGAAGCTGAAAGAAAGTAAAGTAGTCATTTGTTATTTTTATATTTCTTTATGTTTTCTACTATTTGAATTGAAATGTGTTTGATTTTCAAATATAATTAATGATTTTGAGCAGCTTGACAGCGACATATGATGGTTAAAAGTTCAGCTCATTGGTTATAATTTTATGATTTAAAAATGATTCCGCTACGATCGTCACGATTCATAGTCAATTTTATTCAGGTTATCTTTAAGAAAGTAACGTTATGGAACTGACGCCACACAGGCGATTGTACGGTCATCTATTTCAATTCCATTAGATTTTCGAGTTTATTCCAGAATAATTTGGAAACTCTGTATTCTAAATCAATTTGGTAACTTGATTTATACCATTGAAAAACTAAAAAAAAATCATTTGTTATGTTGAAAATACGACAGAGATAAAAAGATAATCCCCTTTAAAATGTTTCATACAAACGATGAAAAAATTATCACTTAAAATCAATGAATAAAGCTCCATCATCTTTTTTTTTTACTTTAAATACAATGAAATTTTTTTTTCTTTCTGCTCTTGTTAAGTACTGTATTTTCCAATTAGGTGAGTCCAGGTAATTGACTTTTACTAGAAAGTATTCATGCATACCCAAGTGCAAATTATACCTAGGACGAATGAAAAACCAGCACAAGAAAACGATTGTACTGCCTTGTTAACTGTGATGACCAGATATGATTTTCATCTTATTTTTTTCATCGATAAAATTTTTTTTCCCATATCCATCAATAGAAAAATGTTTCAGTCATCTTTGATGTCGTTCAATACTAAATACATAACGGAAAGTTTTTTTTTTGAAAATTCCTGCAATGAAAGGTAGATTGGAACCAGAAAAAGAGACATTTTTTAATCTTGTGACATTCAAAATTTTAGAAAAAAAATTTTGTTTCGTTACTTCTAAACATAATTTTACAATTATCAAAGAATAATAGCTCGATTATCTTATAACATGAAAATTAATATCTTTGGTTAGTAATTTTGCATAAATCATTGAAAAATAGTTAATTTAAAAAACTAAAACTACAAAAAGTAGAATTAGAAGTCTTTAAAATTATATTACTTTAATTTGCCAGATATCATTTTTTTTTAGTTTTTTTTTAGTTTTCACATTAAGATAATTCTGGTAAATTTTTTTGATGGAGAAGGATTGTTATACGGAAGCGCATCTCAGTAAACCGCCAGGCGGAGTTTGCGCTCCAAGGGAGCCTTGACCTGACCTCGATCCTCGAAGGTGAGTTCACTCTCACCGGCGTCGTGATGAAGAAAGTGTTCCGATACGTATAGCCGCGTCCCGTTCATAGTTGCGTTTTGACCAAACTTCAAGACACGAACTATCTAACGGAACAATATACCCACATTGCCCATCACACATCCCCGGACAAATGTATCGACTGTCACATCTCTCATGGAAGACATAATGGACGCTCGGAAAAATAGTATTTTTCAAATATTCAAATAAAACCTAGTCAAACATTAGAATAGGGTCATTTTTTAGACCCATCGAATTCATGAATACTAATGGACTCCAAAGTTTCTGACATTTTTTTCACAAAAAGAAATTCAAAATCGAAATGAGACATCAAAAAGTGTTTTTTTTCTCATTCCAAATCGACCGATTTGATTATAACAAATTTTTCAGTGTACATTCATTGTCTAGAGGACGAATGCGGGTCATCCGAAACGCTACGATTTTCGCGTCTGCAGAAAATGATAATTTGAATAAAAAGGGAATCCGACTCTCACTTAAAGATTGCTCTTTGAAGGAAAAACATTCGGAATTGTAGCAGTCAATCGGAGAAAGTTCATGATACTTGGCATCAGAGTTGCGTTGAGAAATTTTTTTTCCACGGGCCTGTCGTCTTCGTTCCCTTCCACCAAACAGAAAGCTTCGGGGTCATTGTAAGGCGCGGCAGTCTTCTCCGAGGAGGCCTGGCGCGGACCCAAGTCGCCAACAGCACACGTACATTCCACAAAAACCGTTAAATGTTTCAGCATAAATTAATTTTTCCGTGCCACACAATAGTCGCCGGATCGGCAGCTGTCTGATGCAAGCGACGGACATCTCAATATGACACATTTACGCCACCGGTCGTAATGCACGCTGTAATCCTCGCGGTTCATAGAGACTCTCGCGAGGATGTGAACATTTTATTGCTAATTCAGAAGTAAATGAAGACGCTCGAGTACTCTTCAATCAGCAACCGGTATTAGAAAATGAATGATGATTTTTAACTTGTCAATAAAAAAAAGGCGAGCGCATTTGGAAGAGGGGAAAAATTGCCCGAGGAAAAAAAATTGAAATGAAAAATAAAAAATGAAAAACAAAAAAAAAAAAGAACGAAATGTCGTTTCAGTTTTTTAGGCTTAGTTTTAATTCCAGTATAATGTATAAGAATTAAGAAATGCACTCCAGTTCCTTGTAACGTGTAGTTGACCTAGTAATGCTGAGAATTTGAAATGCCTCCAAAAACAACAAATTTGAAACGAGGTATCGTTACGAACGTGGCATATTGCAACACGGGAACGACATATTCTTAGTTTCGTGGGTTGTTTAAAAAAAACAAGAGGGAGGCAATTGATGGTAAACGAAGTGTGAAAACGTTTCCGATTGCTTTCTTTGTTCAAAATTGAGAGTAATTTAAACTAATTATCACGATCTAGAGAACCTTTTTATTTTTTTCTTCTCGTCGCGTAGATTGTTAGTTCTGTTTGACGCGTGTAAGCATGTAAATTACACGGTACCACGAACGAGTTGTCGCGGCAAATTATCAGGATCGTTGGTCCATTAACCGGCTTCCAAAAAAATATATAAAATGAATAGAATAATCCGCGATAAAAAAAGCATAATAAAAGACAAAAATCGCGTGGCGTAAATTAAGATAAGTTCTCTGTTGGTTTCCACGCGAGATACCTGAAATTTTGTAGGTCAGCTACGAATTCTGCTGGCATTCCTTTCGGCCCGAAGGAGAACCCGTGGTAAAATTAGCGACACAAAATGAACGAAAGTTGTGAATGGCAGAGAGAAAAAGAGAAAAAAAAAAACGAGTCAACGAAATTCGACTTGCCAAAAAGATGATCCGCGATGGGGAACAATGGCTTGGAAAGGTACGATAACATTTGCATAACATTTCGTCCAGGAAGGCGACGCGATCTCCGGATTTCGTGCGAAACTTTCTTCCCCGCTAGAAAACTCGCAATTTCTCCTCGTAGGAATCTTTAATTGCACGCGTTATCAGAATAATTATGGATTCGCGTCATTGAGGAAACTCCTTTTGCTGAGGTTGTGCGCGAGATCTAGCAAACGAAAGTGAGAGAGAAACTATTGAATAATGCGAGTTTAGGTCAATCGCGTTTATTGCCGCTTCAATTAAACCCATAAATAAAATGATGATAACAATTATTATTGCTCCGTACGTTGCGTCAAACAGGTGTCTTAAATTAAGACAATTTTCGTTAATGCAATTTCTCATAATTTACAAGTTACCAACATAATTGAGATTTTAAAGATGTTTGCTTGAAAAATTTTAATGTAATTTAAAATTAAAAGTCAAATTGTAAGTCAAAATTAAAATATAATAAAAAGTAAAAAAAATATCATTTTAAGGGGTTGTAGGGTTGATGGTAAAATTTAAAAGAATAAAAAGATAAATAAATAAAATAAAACTGAAATAAGATGAAAATTGAATAAAAAAGAGAAAAGAAAAAAAATGGGGCATCCGATTTTCGATAGCTGTACTATATTTGTCGAGATATTTTTACTATAGCGGTATATGTGTGTTGCGAAATGTTCAACTAGAATCTGAAATGTTGGGCCCTTTCTCGAAAGCGCCCGGAGCTAAAGGTTCACGTTCCTAAGCCTGCGGATGGGCCTATCAGAGGACACGTGCAACGGTAGTACCCTCACCTCGGGTGCGTTGAATTAACGCTCGTGTATTGGTGTGGGTCTCTTTTGCGGCTTCTCGAATGGGCCAACACCCGTGTTGTGTACATACGAGAGAGCCTATACGTAGTCATGGATGAGTACGGCACACGAGAAACGGCACCGATGAATCAATAAGGCGTGGTGGGGAACATCAAAATTTCAAAAACGTTCGCGGACCCCTTTCGCGGTGAGGATAAAAAGGCAGCATCGCGATTCTTTCGGTCAGTGTCGAAACGGTCGTCGTCGTTTGAACCACACAAAAATCTCCGGTCTAACCAATTTGGACACGCTGAGCCGGTAGTGCCGAGGTGTTGTGTGATTTTTATAAACTTGACTCAAGATGTTCAAATTCGTGGCCGTACTCAGCCTGCTGGCTTGCGCTGCCCTCGCGGCACCCACCCAGGATTCCGGTGAGCAAGGATCCATTTTGGAAGAGGCGTTCCAAGTGTACAACTCATGTTCCGACGCGGAAGATATCTCAGTGTGTTTGAAACTCAAGGCCCTCAAAATCGTCGACCGGGCCGCACGATCCGCTGAGATTAACATCGTCGATGGAGTCAGAATAGTGCAAACCGACGACGCCAAGAACAGGTAATTTCGTGGGTCCCAGTGATTACAGTGACTTTTTTTTCTTAGTGACACTTCATCTTGGTGCTCAGAATAAGCTCAGAGGATTACTTCTTTTTTTCTTTTTTTTTTCATTCAAAATTTTTTTTACGTGTTAAGTCAACGTGATCAAATTCGTTCTTTTTTTAATTTTTATTATTTTTATGCCAAGTGACTTTACAAAAAAAGATTTTAACAAATTGTTTTATTTACAAGGTATTGTTATGTGAGATTTTAATTCGACTGAAATGAATTTTTACAGCCGCGCTGAAAATGCCAGATCCTTGAACGACATCGAAGCTTCCCTACCCGCAGAAGTAGAGGCCAAAGAAGCAGCCGTCGACAGCGCCATCCTGGACAGAACCGCCCGATTCTTGTCTACCCACACCGTTGAATTGAGCCTCCCGGAGGAATCCGCATCTGGCCGCTCTCTCGGCGAAGGTGTGTAACAAACCAAATTACATTTTTTGTTTTACTTCTAAAAACGTCAAGTAACTTTTAAAAGTACTAATTTTTTTAATTACAATTTTTAACTGACGTGCAGAAATTACAAATAATTTACTATTAAAAATAATTCTCTTCTTTGAAGAAACGTAATACTTGAAACTAAAAAAAGTTACTGTTATTTTTTAGCCCGTGGCAAGAAGAAGAAGATCGTGAAATCTCTCCTGCCGATCCTCCTCCTCTTGAAATTGAAACTGGCTGCCGTCATCCCAATCGTTCTCGGTGCCCTGGCTCTGTTGGCCTTCAAGGCTCTGATTGCCGGCAAACTTGCGCTCATCATCAGCATGGTGCTCGGTCTGCAGAAACTGTTGGGCTCGAAACACCAGAGCTACGAAGTCGTCGCCCACCCAGTGAGCCACGGATACGGCGGCCACGACGAGCACCACGACCACGGATGGGCGAGGTCCTCCGGCTCCGAGTTGGCTTACAAAGCCTACAAACCAGCCAACTAAGTTGTTAAGTTGATCTTTGAGTTAAAAACTCAATTCCATTCATGAGAAAAAGAATCATAACGGGTCAAGGCTTTCTCCACTCGACACGTGACATTACGACTGTGAACTAACGTAACCGTTAGACGAGACAGTACAACTCCAATGCCAACGACTAACACATAGTGAAACGAAAAAAAAAAAAAAAACAAAACAAAATGGACAAAAAAAATAATCCAAGTTGTGACAAACTGACGGACAGTGCAACCGTTTCGTGCTCATTACACAGACTGAGATTGGACTCATTGTGAGGACAATATGACTTGTTGACAAACGAGGTCAGGGTTCTTGGCACTAACGCAAACGAGGATACGTCTTTTTTCCGTCCCCTCCCCCGCTCCATTTAACTATTTATTATTAATTTATTGCAAGAAAAAAGATCGATCCGGCCAAAGCTCTGGTTGGTTTCGTGGTCTGACGACCGACTCGCAGTGGAGATAAGCGCCCATCATTCACCCGAGTTGCGTATGAATGAGTGAACTGAACGAGGACCTTGGAGGTCAGTGTACATTTTGACCGTCGAGCTTGTCTTAGTCAAATCATCCTTATGTCATATGTCTCAACGCAAAAAACCTATTTATAACACTGATGTAACTTATGGCTTATTTATAAATAAATTGTTGACAATTTTGTATTAAAAAAAAAACAAACCACGTGTCGTGTCAGTGAGTTGGAAGATTTTTCAACAGAACCGCCATCTCTTACCCATCCAGAACGCCACTCATCCCCCAATTTTCTCGCCAGACTACCGGAAGCTTGCTTATCACCTGTGCATCCGGCGAATCGGACAAGATCAAGACCGCGCGTGGAACCCTATGGGAACCTAAATACTTTCGCTCATTCGAAGTGAAACCGATTGTTTCATGCGAACGCTTCCCAAAGTTTCTATATAGGTGACTAGTTCTCTGCAAAAGAATCGCAGTTTCGTTCAGGAATTCGCCAAAGAGGCGACCTGCTGCTCCAGACTTGTCGCGAAAAAGAAACAAAAAAAAAACAAACTAAAAAAATAAATAAAACGCGATGAAACAAGAATTTCGCAACTTGTACTTCTTGATTTTGATATCCACCGGGTTTACGGTTATTCTAGAGCCGAAAATTACCGCCGAGTTGCACGACGAGCCGAAAACTTTTAACGAGGCGTTGAACGTGTGCTTCGCGCAGAAAAGTTATGGCGTCTTGGAATGTGTCAATCGCGGTGCCCTGAGCACGCTGCAGTCATGGAACGAGGATGACCGGATGGACTTTGGCAGCATCCACCTCGAGAGAGCGCAGGGCCAGAGTCGTGATTTGTTGGACTTGGATTACGATCCAAAAGATTTTGCGAATGTGATCAAAGCTGCGAGCCGGCTGTTGGAGCGCCGGAATTTTAAGTGGGACTTGAGCAGCGTGTACCCTGGATTGCAGATGCGTGTTGGTCCGACCCTGAATGGCAATGGCTTACTCGAATTTATACTGGACGAAAGATTGGCCTCAATAAATGAAAGGCAAATTGGAACAGGTGATCCAGTTCAAGTTTCCGTTTAAAAACTTATCCACGTAAATGTGTAACACGATCGATTTTATTTCACAGTCGATCGTTCGGTTTCTTTTATTTATTTTCGATACTTTAGCAGAATTTTTAGTTGTTGATTTTCTCTGGTGGATTAATTTTTTTTCTTTTTTTTTATCTTTTTTTATTTTTCTTTGTCTTTTCTTAAATTAAATTTTTTTTTTGGAAATTAATCTTAAAGGACCAGTGAATTCAAGTGGGACGTATTTTGTAAATCAAATGATCTCTATTCTAAAGTATAATAAAATCTGCATACTTTCACGACTAATTAACCACAACATCTCGAATTCTGCAATTCAAATAAGTCTCACATGTTAATTCTAACAGGTACTTTACACACCTTTCTCTTCCACAAATGATGGAATTAAAATTCGTTCCATTAGGTTTGAACATTACCATTGAATGAAATTGATAGACAGAGTAATGATAATTGAAGTGGTTCTAACAGGAATACAATAAAAAACGGTTCATAATTGCTCTATAATTTGTATACGGTTTATTAACAATTGAGATAACAATAAGTAAAAGCATTTGAATCGAATTAATTTTTTTTAACGTAGAAGTTCAGAAGAAAAATTCAAAATGATTAACTAAAAACTTCTATAAATATTTCTAACTATAATTCTGATGTAAACAAAAATAAAATTTACAATCGTTTCATTAATTAATTTTGTTATTAAAATTATTTTTATAATCCAAATTTGAATCTCTGGTTTAAAAATTCAATAAATAAAATTCTGTGCTGCTCAAAATATTTGCACTGTAAAAAATACGAAAAAAGTTTATTCATTATTAAGAAATAAATTTTCGTTTTTGAAAAACCTTGGTTTTGAATAAATCTTCATCTTTGAAAAAATATGTTCGTTTTTGAAAAAAAATTGATTTTCCGTGGTATTTTTTTTGCAGTTGAACTGCACTGCCGGTAAAATATCATTACAGCCGCGAAGCTGAACAATTTCATTTACCACTCACCTTGAAAAAGTTGAACAACATTTCATCAGAGCGCAGCACTGTCAAGGCCACCTGACATTGACCGAGACTTTCTTCTGGTTGCAGGAAGATTGCTGATGAGACAAGTTTTGTTGCCTTTTTTGTTGGGATTCAAGTTCAACGTGGCCTCGCTGATCCCTTTGATGTTCGGCCTGCTTGTAATCATCTCGAAAAAAGCATTTGTCTTAAGTAAAATAGCGCTAATATTGGTCGGGTTGCTGGGATGGAACTCCGTCTGGTCTAATGCGGGTCAAAATCCGGTACATTCGTACGGAGGATACTACGGACACAATCAAAACACACACCATTTTGGCGATTCGCACAACCCCAACCAGTATGGATACCGGAGATATAATCGTTTGCTAAATCAGTACGCACCTTTTAATCAACACGTGATACGAGAATTAGTCAACGTTTATGAAAGAGACAAAATTGAACCCGAAGAACCATCCAGAGTTAAAAAGAAAGTTGTTTGGTCAAAGGATAGATAGAATTTTTGATTTAAAAAAAATTGCCATTTTTATAGCCGGCCTTCGAGCCGGATAGAGAAAAGAGCGATAAACAAAATTTAGTTTTGATAAACGAGATGAAGCAGTATTCGTTAGAAGTGTGAATGTTTTTTTTTTTTAGTTAGGATACGAAATTGTAGTGGAAATTTTGCATTGTAAATTTTCATAGGCAATTATGAAATGACTGAATATTAAAAGAATTTTAGAATAAGTAGAATGTTTTTTGTATCTTGTACATAATTTGTATTTATAATAATGGTTGTTTAATACAATGAAAGTAATTGAAACCTGATATAATAAATAAATAAACTATGCAGAAATAAATTACATATTGTTGTATGATAAATATTTGATTATACAATGGTAGCTTACGAATTTCGTTTTCTATCATAAGTGAAAAGTTGTTATCGCGGTTGTTATAAATATAAAACGATGCACTTGCATTTCTCTAATAATAATGTTAATAATGTTTGAACAATGAACACTCATGTGAATACTACTGTACATAAAAAAGTATTGGGATGTGATAACAATTCAAGCATGTCTGCATGAATCGTGGAATTTATAGTAAAAATCGGATCATCCTCAATACGACAAAAAAAATCGGCATGGTCCAAATCCCAGCGTAATAACTAGGTAACGGCTGCGATGTCGAATGTATAATGTATTAGAAAGCATGGATATTGTTACGGTGGTATACACGCATTGTCCTTGAAATGTCAATTCAGTATGAATCAATTTGTTCGTGGTGACAAATGTATGATAATGCTTCGCGTCATTGTTTTTGTAGAATTTGTGCACTTCCGATTTATGATGGCGGTTCAACATTAAACACAAGTAAGTTCAAATACAAAAATTTTTTATATCAGTAAACGACTACACGAAACGTTTAGCAATAAAAAAATTGTATGGAAAAAATATACAATAAATGGAACTGCAATAAATAAAATATACAATGAATAAATTGAAGTTTGATGATTTTTTTTTTCTTTTGGTGAAATGAAATAAAAATGATCTTTGAATTAAATTTACAATGAATAAAAATACAATGAATGATATTTTTTATGCGTACTTATTCGTTTGAGATGATCGAACCTACATTCGATGAAGTGTTTTTAAAATGAAATAAGATTAATAAATAATTCAAAAATGCACGCATGAAAACATTTTTTTAATTTCTTCTCAAAGTGCAATTTTGTTGTAAGATATTACGACGTTGCTGCTCTGATAAATTTTTATTAATACGTACTGCTACATATTTCCGGCAGTAAAATATCATCTTCATAAAAAGCTTCCGTAACATTCATTATATCCTTACTAAGGTAGTAGAACTTGGATTGTTTATTTCGTCCTAATCTTAGAAGAAATAAATAATTAGGACTTTAGGAGTAGAGCTATAATTACAAGATGACAAATTGTATATTAGGGTAAAAGCACCATTGAATGACCGCGTAAGAAATTTTAGAAGTTCAATAAATCCAAATTTAATAAAAAACGAAGTTGGGTTATTTTATTCTGAACTAATATATCAATAATATATCATAGATCAATATTAATTTTTAAAAAAATTTTGTATCAACATATAATTTTATTTTTATGTTTTAATATATCTCATGGTCAGAAAAACTAGTGATTTCGTTGTTACTTTTCATTTGTTTGGGATGTGTCATTTGTTTCAATCGTAAGTTTGATCACAAGTGACTTTACTTGTATAACGATACATATTATAATTAATTTGGAAATAATTTTTTTAATTTTTAGTTACTGCTTATGGGTGCCACTTAGTTAAACAATTTCACTACCGAGATTACTGCTATAACATTAAATATAGTTTTTATAAAACCAGTAAGCAACTGAACGAAGAAGTAAGTCTTTAAACATATTTTAATTTTTAAAAATGATTTTTATACGAGAAATTTAATAACAAATTTTTTATTCAGAAAATTATCTGTCAAAATGGGAAATATTATCTTAACTTGACCCAGCCAGAGTATGATTTATTAAGATTCGCTTCAAACCAGGTGCAACCATTGAAACATCTGGTTATGTTCCATCTAATGCTAACAGGTGATGAAATTAATTAATCAAGTGTTTATTATATGATGAGTTTTTTAATCGATCTAAACACGTTTTCTTTATTTTAGATTTCAATTCGATTTTTTGAAGGAGAAACAATAATTTTTCACTTCATATTTCTTATTGTTTCACTTCGATCCTCGGTTTATAGAAAAAGCTATTGTGAAAACTATAGTGCTGTTAATGAAGAATGGACATCGCCGACTGTTGCCCCTGAAGAAAGACATGGTGGATTTCCTTCAGAAACAAATTCTGAAATTAATTTCAAGATTGTCGCAGAGGAAGATTGTTTTCGAATATTTATTAACGGAACTGAGTTCAGTACGTTTAAATATAGACATTCACCCAGATTGATTACACATGT
The DNA here is from genome assembly GCA_030522925.1 of Trissolcus japonicus. Lineage (NCBI taxonomy): Eukaryota > Metazoa > Arthropoda > Insecta > Hymenoptera > Scelionidae > Trissolcus > Trissolcus japonicus. Next base: position 190,551 of record JAPYZS010000002.1, read on the forward strand.
CACTATTACAGGTGATTTATTGAGAACAAAGTGTGTTTATACTTCTCCGTGCTAGCAGTCGCATAAAAGTTCATTTATAATGTAAATGTTTAAATGAATAAATTTGAATTCAAACAACTTTAAAAATAATTTAATTTTTGAATGAAAGTTAGAAACCAACTTACCCCCCATCGATCAAAATTTCAAAATTAAGAAAAAATTTAATCGCAATTACACTTTACTTAACTTTAATTAGGTTGAAATTAATCTGAGAATGAGATGATGAGCATGAAAGTTGATTCCGCTTTACCATTGTCTGACGATTACACACGTATCCCTAAATACGAATTTGTGGCTGCTTTGAATATAATCCCACGCATCATCAGCATCTTTGATCTTTTGTTTAAACCGAGTAAACAATCATTGATATTATAATCAGCAAAAATGTTTCACTGTCGATTTCACAAGAGAATGAATACGCACAAACTGGCGCGCGTGTTCAGTTGCTTTCGCTCGTATTAGTCTTACTCTATTATCATGCTCTGGTCTTCTCTATACGGTCGTCTAACTGTAACAGTTCCTCTCATCCTGTACATCTACATGGCGTTCTTAGATCGCGTCCGGGAAAAAGAAGGCATTTTTCCTAACTTTACACAAAACACTCACGCAATTTCCATCGGAATTGTAACAATGAGGGTATAGATCCAATTTTTTTTCTACACGTGCTCTCATATGAAAAAGCAAAAGAAACTTTGAATCAAACTTTTTCATAATGTATGCAACAGGCTATAACTAACTTGATTTTTAATCATTTTGTTTACATAATTTTTTAACTTTTTGAAATATTAAATTGAATTGTTTAATTGAAACTTTTCTCATTTATGGAATGTTAATTTAACTCTAAAAAACTTGATAAGATAATAAAATTTTGCGCTTTTTCAAGATTTGAAAAATAAATAAAAAATTTTTGGTTCTGGATTACAAATGTAAAAAGAAGTTGGCAAATATTCTGCAAAATTAAATGAAAGTTAAACGAACGCAATATTTATCGTAACGTATAATTAGATTAAATCTTGCTTGTAAAAGGTATTATTAAAAACGAGTGCTCAGCAACCATCAATTTATTAAGTAACAAAAACAGTTACGAACAACAAAAGAAGATACAACATTTTTTGTTGTAATTTATGCCCGGTGATAAGCGAGACATAATTCGTCATCTAGAAAAGCGGGGACGCAATTCGCCAAGTGCAAATGGGTTAATTAAAAAAAGTAGCGTGTCGTATCACAATATAAGAACGTATAGCGTTCCACTCAGATATAACTTTCTATCCGTTATGTGTAATTTTTGATATCATGTCGAGAAGACGTATAGCGATTACGGATAATTTTCCCGCGCTAAGAAATTCCATGTTAAATGTCTGTGAAACATCCTTTACACAGGCGAAAAAATAAGTTTTGCATTCTATTTATTAATCGAACACTTGGCGTCAACTTCATCACGGCTTGGCTGTTAATTGAAATTTTTTTTCATTCCATTTGCATTCTTTTGTTGTGAAACTTTTTTTCTATGAGAACCTAATTTTTTTTTATCTTCTCAACTGCAATCTTGTTGTTAATCCGTTATTTTTATGGATTAAACTTTCAAGTGGATTTCAAATTCTTTCATTTGCAATTACAGTTAATTGGTCGTATTAGAATGATTTTCAGAACAGATACATTTTTTTTCGTACAATATTTGTTACGCCGCGATCTCTCGAACTTCCCTTTCTACTGTTTACTCTTCATTCCAAATGAAAGGCGTCAAGGAGTGTCAAGGAGTGTCAACTCGCCCAATTTCATTGTTTCTTCTCATTTATTTATGTGCATCGCGGTAATGATTAACCGAATTTCCACCGTATGTATTTTTTTTTAAGAAATTGATTCATTCATTAATTTTACGTTTTATTAGATACATGATGAATCGTAACTGGTAATTACAAATTTAAACTGGAAAATAAATGTTGCATAAATTAATATCTGACATATTTTTTTAAATTATTAATTTTGATAATGTTGTAAAAATTAAAACAGTAGGCCTGAACATTTTATGGAATTTTATTTTTGAAAATTTTTATAACAAATTGAAAAACAGTTGAACGAAAAAAAGTTGAAGACTGCAAAAATAAATATCAAACGACCTTGCAAATCTGTGACAACCGTTTGTTTTTTTTTTCTTTAAATTAACAAAATGATAAGATTATAAATTGAATTTGAATAATTTGAATAGCGATAAGATAAACTAATGGTAACAAGTTTTCGCAAAATGAAATCGGCGATCTTCTTTATAATAGGAAAATAAAACCACTCGAGCCGCAATGCGAACGATTTTAATGACCAGGTTTTGAAAATGACCACGATTCAGATACAAATTTGTATGTAGCCGGAGAGCGCAGTAATCTCGATTGAATGTCTTAGTTATTACTTATCACAACCGACAGATGCAACATACGCTGAGCTAAATCCGCGCTGCTCAAACTCTGTTAAATTAGGTTTATCTTCCATGACATACCATCAGAACCTGATAATTGAATCGGTAAAAAATTGAATCCGATAAAAAGTTTGTCCTATCGACACAACCTTAATCCTTGTCACAACTTATACTAACCATTCAAAAATCAACAGGATGAAAGAATTCCCCTTCAGATTAGTTCTGATCTAACGGTTCCTTCCAACCTGTTACTAAAATTAATTAAAAAACTCTAATTAAGCCAGCCTAACAATGAGCGGAGCAAAAAACTTTCCCAAAACAAAAGTGAACTCGCGCCTGTGTGACTGCATCCGGATCCTCGCAAGATCCAGACAAGCATCGCTTCCAATCTCATTTTAATTGTTTTCGAAAAATGTGGAACGGATAGTCCTCACGTGCCACTTGGGGGCCGTGCCTGGCCGGGGTGTCCCTGAAAATGACACGCATGCGACAAAGTTGTCTCGCTCGGATGTGGCGGAACTTCTGATTACGATTGACTGGGACGGTAATTGAGCCGTCACTTAGGAAGCGAGCTGCGTAATATACACTTAACGCAGAGCAATTCCTATGCAACCGTTTAGGCTTGGATTCGTAAGCGGGTCAGAGGGATACTTACTTACGAAGCTGTACGACATTGTTTTGGTTGAGAGGTGCTCTCTTTCTCCGCGAATTTTTCTCTCTCGCTCGCTCTTTCTCTCGCTTTGGATTGCTTTAGGGGGCGTTAAACAGCGCGTGCCTCAGGCGCGAGCGCGTATCATCTCCAGGATGCCATGGTAGGAGATATTTAAACGCGTGCTCGCCTATAAGAATGAAGTATATAAGAGCGCAGTAGCCGCAGGATAGTTTGATCAGTTGTTAGTTTTAGCCGCGAATCGGATGGACTGAGTACGCGGCTCGAGATAGTTTTTTATCTTTTTTTCCTATTGACTGTTTCCGCGTGAGGGTGCCCAGATGAAGTCAATCTGTCTCGCCAGTTTTTGCCTGGCTGCCATTATCGGCCTGGCCCAGGCCCGCAACGAATACACCAAACTCTTCGAGAGATGTACCAAAGAGAAGAACACCTTCGACTGTCTCAAACGGAGGGCCCTCGAGGTCCTGGACTCGGCGATCAAGGACGACACGATCTACGTCATCAATGACTATGTGTCCATCGGCAGGGACGCTGCAACTGGTCGCAGCTTTGACACCTCCAGCCCGGACAACTCCACCGATAAAACCATCGATGAACAACTCGACCAGAAGTTTCATCAATATCTATCGTCCAGGAGTATTCGGCTGACGATCCCAGGAGACGCATTTGAAGGTACCTGACTTGCAAATTTAAACTTATTTTCTTTTTTTTGTAGATTTTTAAATTAAAATTTTGGTACACTTTTTAAAAATTTAATTTTTTTTCATTGAAAAACATTTGAAAAAATTCAGGTACTTGACAAAAATTGTTTTTACATCTGCAAGAAGTAAGGTTCTTTTTTTCAAATTCGGATCCAATTGGTCTCTGAATCTAGTCCTTCGTTTCGCTTCACGCGATTTGATTCGGAATAGTCTTGCACGAGAGATTTAATTAAATTCAAAGATGAAACGTAAGATTGCGTTTTGCCACGGCCGTATATCAAGTCGGAACAAAAGTTGCACCGCGAACGGAATCAGACTGAACAGAGGGCATTGAAAAGTCCCGGTTTAGTGTGTAGCATTATCTGAATGACGGATCGTAAGATGACGAAGATGCAGCCATTTGAATTCCAGGATCATAGATAGATTTTCTCGTTAGGACTCCGTTCTATTATAATTGGTCTAACTAGCGGCTTCTTTTGCAGGACGTGGGAAGAAGAAGGATAAGGGAATGGGCGGCGCACTGATGATGGGAGGCCTCGCAATGGCAGGTAATTTGTGACCGCTTTTTCACCTTTCTTTATTAAATTGCATCGAGCTTTCCAGTTCGGTACAACTCATTAGGGAATTAATTGAACCCATGAATTATAATCGAGAGTTTAATCGAAACCGTTGAAATCGCTTTTAGGAATGATGGCGCAGCTTGCCTTCGGGAAAATCGCTTTTCTCGCAGGAACGGCTCTGCTCACGGCGAAGATCGCGCTGGTCCTCAGCGCGATAATCGGCCTGAAGAAATTGGTGTCCGGCGGTGGAGGAGGCCACGAGGTGATCTACGCAACGGCGTCGGAACATCACGGCGGAGGCGGCTACGGCGGCTGGCAGAGGGCCCTCGACGCGCTGAGCCCCACGTGAAAACCAATCTCGTCCTCGCAAACTTAGCTTTAACTTATTTATTATTTAATTTATAAATTAATTTATTATTTAATTTATTTATACCGAGCGTTTTGATTCGTTGTAAAATAAAATAAAAGCGTCAGACTCTAATTGCAATAGACCGAGATGAAAAACCAATCTTCGAGAATAACTCAAGTCAACGAAAGTTGCCTCAATCACCTTACCCTAATAATCAAAGCTGAGCTCGTTAAATAGTAATTTTCAACGCACCGACTGCGCCGAGCAAATTGATAAACACCTGACGAGCCATAAATCTCGGGATTTTATATCACGTCTTCAATTTTTTTTTCTTCCTTCTCTTTCTCATTTTGCTAGATAGAGGTTACCGGGTTACGCGGATGGAAATCATGCACAATCGAAATTATAACACGCCATATTCCACGGTCTATCTTCCATGATGTCCATGGTGAGGAGTCATTTGCACTTGCCCGATGCACGTTTGCTAAGCCGCCTGGTCCCGTTTCTGGTGCGCGCGCCGAGATGCCTTCATTTTTTTTTCTACAGTTGCAAAAACTTCTAATGCACATTGTAAAATTTAAATTGGGTGCTCTTCATTTTACGGTCAGAGCGAACACTTTATGCAAAATAAATACGGCTCAAGTATTCATAAAACGCGCTTACCCGTGATTTTACACGGCGCACACACCGCTCGAGCGAGCTTTGAATGATTATTTGGAGTACAAGATGATGCGAGTTTTATTCAACCGATAAATCACTGCTTTACGTAAGTGGTACACGCAGGGGCACTGTAAATCATTCGATTTCTTTGTAACACTTGGATAAATAAATCTGTTGCACAGACGAAAAATATGTTTTATTTGCTTGTTGCGTTTTCCAATTTGACAGAACAATTAGATCCTATCGGAACATTCTTTAACTGTATTGTGATTTTTTAATAAAGTTATACAAATATATAGGTAATAATTTATTATACTTCAATAGCGTACAGTTTTTTATGATATTCCTTACATGAACTGAATTTTTTTTGCTTTGATTGTTTTTTAACGAATATAGAATATTTTTTGTTTACAATTATACAAAACAGAGTAAATTTATTGAAATACAAAATTCAGTACAAGTTCAAACCTTAACGGATAACTACAACATGACTACGATAGACAAATTAAATACAAATGGATCAACAACATCAGTAATTATACCATAACATTAACCTTAATTTGATAAAACAAAACATTGACTCCTTCATTGTACTCTTTTTGCAACTATCATTTAAATGAAAAATAACATTGCAACGGAGTGAATGTTTCTTGCGAGCGTAAAATGCCGAACGATAGTTTCGAAAAAGTAATGCCTAGATTTTATCCCGTGTTAAAAACGCCCATAAATTCTTAATTTTGAAAATTGGTTATAAATTATTAGGGATGATGATACAGAAACTTCATAACAACAATCCTTGATTCCTGAAAGATTTTACTGCAATGAAAAAAAAATCAATAACTGAGGATCGAACCCGTGTCTCATGAGGTGAAATCATACTATCTTATCCATTGCGCTAAAGTTGTTTTTAAAGTGCAAAATCGTTTTCTGATTTTTTTTTACTAGTTTCAAGCTTTTAAATTAATTTTTTTAATTAACTCATTGTTATAATTTATTGGCACTCAAGTGGTCATTTAAAATTCATTAAAAAATTACAGAAAACCCGAAAACAAATAACAAATTTCTGGCGACAACGGCTGTTTTTTTTAATGAATCTTATTAGGAATTAGGAAACTTAGGAAATTTTCGTGTCACATTTCTTAAAAATTTCGAATCAATTTAAACATTCAAGAATTCCTGAGCGTACTTGACTTGTTTTTAGAACGGACAAAAAAGTTGAAAATCAAATGAAACTTTGGCTCGTCGGGTTCTTTGCGGTTACTTTTTCTTGTGTTTTTTTTCAGCTTTGTACTTTCCCATCTGCCGCTAGGCATCTTACATCGTACTCGCGGTTCTATCGCGCTCTTCTTTTTCTTCTCCTGTGGCCGCCCTCGTAACCACCGTGGGGATGATCATAATCAACACTGGTGCTGTGAGTTTGTACGTAACTGTGGTGGGGATGCTTTACTATTTCATATGAAGTTTTGTCGTTGTGTTCTGAAAAGTGAAACGTTCATTACTGTAAAAAGTGTCAAAAAAATGGAATCTTAAACTAGAAAAAAATTGACCGAAGTCAACTTTTTTTATATCTTCTTTTTTTTTTTATTTTCAAGTCTTCTGTCTTGGTCATTTTCAATCTTCAAATTTAAAAGTTTCGTTTCACGTTCCCAAGTGCAAAAAATCTTCCGAGAGAAAGTTTGTTCCAACTTTATGTCAAATGAATGAAACGAACTGCAACGAGCAACTTTATTTATGTATTTATTAACATTTACAACTGTACAATCAATTTCTGTTTCTTTACAATCAATTTTTCTTTTCATTACGATCAGCGCATTTGTACATGGTCAATCGTAATTTTACAAAATTGTAGACAAAGTTTCTTTTGTTTTTTTTTCGTTCTTTGATTTTCTGTGTGGCACGTGCGTTTCAAGATTTTTGAGATAGTTCCTCTGTAAAAGAGGCTTCTCAAAATTGTGTCAATACCACTGATTAAAAAGTATATTTTATTTGAGTTTGAAAAAAAATTAAGAATTCTTTTATTGGAAATCGTTCCCACAACTTCAATCAGTGATTTTGATCAGTGTGCACGGTGAAGCCTAAAGTTAAAATGAAAAATAACCAGAAAGTCAATTACGTTAGTCCTTATGTGTACCTAGTGATTTTTTCAATCCCACAGCAGTTGCTATTGCTAAGGCTACTTTTGCAACTATCAGGGCTTTTCCTGCCAACGCTGCCACCGCATGAATCATGAGATACAACAGTGAAGCTTTCATCACTCCGGCCATCATAACCATCATTTTTCCATAACCTTTTTTTCCACCTTTCTTTCCACGGGCTATAAAAAAATTCATCATTATTATTTCTATCATCAATCAAATTACACTAAATCAAATGATCAAAAACTATTAAAATTAAAAATATCAAATTCAAAACCAAAAGAAAAATTAAAATCATAAATAAATTATTACTCTCTATTCTAGTTTTCGTTTTGTTTTTTAATTTGTAATTTATAATTAACAATTTTAGACCGTTCAAAAAGTTAGCAGAGTAATTTGTTTTTTTTTTCACTTTACGTCATTGATTTATTTTTGCAGACACATCTTGATAACACTGGATCACAATTTTGAACAACTTTTTCTTTGGCACCGCTTTTAGTATCACTTGGAAGTTTTGCACAACAACTTACCCTCATCCACGGCGGTCTCATCAACAGCGGTCTTATCGACGTCGTTTTGGTCCACACGCGGCTCATCCTGGTTTGTGACGGTGCTCGTACTATCCGTGGTAAGCGGCGTGTTGCACCCCTTCGCGTGATCATCGCAACCGCTGGTGATCGCGTTCGCGTAGCCCACGCGGTACACAGGCTCCGACCGCACCACGCTCGTCGCCAGCAGCGACAGAACCGCGAAAAGTATGAGCCGCCGAAGTATCATCATCGACTGGGACTGACCGCATCGCGGTCTCGGCATTTTTATAATCGCAGAAGTAATTAGGCAAGGCTAGCGGTTACGACATACAGAGCGTGAATGAACTTGCGCATCACGCGCATCATAAGTGTAATCATCGTGGTTTGCTCGCACGTTACGCCTTACTTCCGCAGTCCGCGGACCGAGTTCATTTTTACGTATGGACTCCTGACACGCTGCACTTATCGGCAACTTGATTCATATACTTAGTAGCCCTTTCTCGTGGCCTTCTTTGTCGCGGCGCTAAACTTTGTCGTTGCAAGACTTTTTCCTCATTTCAGTTCGACGAAATACTCGACTGAATGACAATTCAAGTCTCTTGACCACATTGTCTTGAAATACTTGGAAGTACTTTTTTTTAACTTTAAGTCATAGTTTTATTTCATTTTTAAGTTTCAAACTTCATATTTAAGACCGGTTTATTTATTTGAAATTAATTTATTGAAAGTTGTATGTAATTTAAAAAAAAATTGAGATCAGAACGATTTTGAAAATCGATTAGTGTTACGGAAACACTAATGTGGTAAAAAAAGGTAACACTTGAGAGATGCGCGATCGCATTGACATTCAAAACATCTGAAGTGAAAAATCGACGAGAAAGGTGTAATTTGCTTGGACCGAACACAGCAACGATTAAAACGAAATTCAAGTGTATCGTGAAATTGAACACTGTAATCTCACCTTTCGTGCTCGAATACGCAGGAGAAAAGTGCAAGGAAGTAAATTAAGTCATTCAAAATGTGTCAAGGAAACACGAGAGAGAGAGGGAGAAAAAAACAACAATTTTCGCTCTTAGCATAAAAAACTAAAATTTAATTTTGAACTTGAGAAAAAAGTTTGATACATTGTAGACATCATTTAACGGAGGTCTGTTTACTTAATTGTCGTATCGCACATTACATGCATGTAATTGAGTTCAGTTATCTCCTCATCACTGCGGAGGTCCGCCGGCTTGTTGCGAGAATTATGTAGTACAATAAAATTAACAACACTTATCGTGACAATAAATTGTTATAATTGTCTTGAGTACGTTAATGAAATAGACGCATCTTTGCCGGTTTGTGTAACAGTGCTTTCACTTTTGATCGCGTTCTCGGATTGTCGTGCGGATCAAATAGAGCAGTTATAATGTCTCTAAAAAAAATAAACAAACCGCGAAAAAACACCACCACAAAACATTTGATCATCCCACATTTTTTTATTAATCAATTATTTTGATTCCTTCTAGAAAATCTGTAATTGGAAGAGGCAAAAAATGTCGCAAAAATATTTTTGCAAATTTTTACAGATTTGTTGCGAAATTATCTTTCACTTTATCTCGGGCGGCGATTTTCAAAGAGAGAATAGCTGGACATGCAAATCGGAGCAGATTTTACTTTTGCATAAACGGATTGTAAGAGACAAAAGAGGAGGACTGCAAACATTTACCAAACTCACTATCAGTTACAGGTGAAGCTAAACAGAAATTCTAAATAGTCTATGAATTACTAACGGGAAACGCATTTAAGGAGATCAACAGCAATATAAGGATGCGTGCAGACAAGTCAAGAAAATTCTATGTCAGATGCCACACGATACACAAAGGGTTCAAAATATACATCATGTCCGGATGAGGAATAGCTGTAATACTGAGATCATTACCAGGTGTGGTAAATCATCACTGGTGAAACAGGAAACGAAATTCTTCCTTCGATGTTTTATTACTAACTATCTCTGTTTCTATTAATATTTAATTTTTCCAATTTTTTTTTAATATTAAATAAAAATTTCTCCTTTATTTATATTTTGAATATTTGAAAAATTTACCATTTTATGAATTGGAAAAATTGATAATGTTACGAAATTTTTTTTCACAAAGCAAATTTTCAATTCAATACATTTTTTCAATTCATCTTTTAAGAATTCAACATTTTCAACTAATATGGCTATTATTATGTGGATTAATTGTACAATCTCAAATTAGAACTCAAAAAATATATCTCAGATCTTAATCTGCTGTGGCTACTTTTGTAAAAGAAAAAAGAATTAATCACATAATTTTTTATAATTGTACAGTTAAAATCACAATTTACATCTACAATTGATAGTTATTTGTTAATATTTTGTATATCATGTGCTTAACCAGCGTTAAATTGTTGTTCGCTCTTTTTTACCAAGAATATTGCAAACATTGTGCAACAGTGAAAAAAAATGTGGAAATTGAGATCACGTTTCAAACCACATATATTCTGTCAGTCATCAAATTCTAAGAAACAAATTTTCCTTTCGTAGAAATATTTATTTCTAGTTAAATTTGTTAATTTGAAATTAATTTTAATCGAGGGATCATTTTTATTGTTAGTACCTAATTTATTGTTTGTACCGGGTGCTAATAACTCATCAGACGAAACGAAACAAATCATTAGATTATTTTTACAAATATCAATAAAAAAATATCATGAATTATCCAGCGATATAGCGGTATTAAGCAATTAAGATCTCTCTTTTGATAGACTTCTTAGACACGTATCCCAGTTGCGCACTGTACCTATTCTCTCGTTCTATGACAGATTTTATTCGACTCTCCGGTACATCAAACTATACGAGTTCCGACTTGTTTAACAACAAATTCCCAGCCGGTACTTTGCATTTGCATGCGTTTAGGCAAATTAGTTGATCCTGTGGAATGTTGCTTTTTGCCAAGGAAAGTAGATCCGCCGATAAGGTGAAAGTATTACACACTCAAACTCTGATAATCGGTAGTCGTTCATACATCGGTTGAGTAACTTATTTTTTTTTTTTTTTGGTAATCTTATCTTTAAAATTTGAAAAACTATTATTATATAAAAAAAACAACTTTTATATTTTTCATAAAAGAGGACCTGTTGAAAAAAGAAAATTTAACCATTTCTTTAAGGGTTTAGAAATTTCGTCTAATTTAGTTGTATCGGAAAATCATAAGTTGCAGACATAAGGTTTGAACAGTGTGCAATTATTGTTAAGTACTCTTTACACTATTCTCGTAACTAGGTCTTAATGATTATCATTATAACACTTTACAAAGTGAAAATAAGCTGTTATGAAGTCAGACTAACCGTCAATAACGCGGTGGCGAGATTGTTTAAAATTTTGCAGGGCCTTGAAAAAGAAATTCATCGCAGGAACATCGGTGACACGAGCGCTTCAATCTTATGTTGCAACGAAGGTCGCGGTGAGCGGCTTGATCAACTATCAGAGCAACTGTCTCTGTCACGATTGTGGGCAATGAATGTGCTATTTAAATGCGACATTATGGTGCCATCGCGGTAAATAAGGGTAAAAGTCATAACTTTAGAAAATCAGTTTATGTACCTTTACCATGACTAAGTTAAATTTCTAACTTCACTACTTTTGTTTATTATTTCTGAGATGTTCAATTGTTTAAAAATAATAAGGTTATGTTGAAAATCTAGAACATTGGTTGTGTATTCAATTTTTAGTAGATTAGTGACATTGTTTGTTTGTTACTTTTATGAAGAAAGAAAATGTTATTTTTCAATAGTTGATTTTCCCATACTACCATTCACATTTTGATGAGAATAGATAACCATTTGACAGGGGCTAGAACTATGTTTTCCTTTATTTTCTACTTAAAAATAAAAATTATGATTATTATTAAAATAAGGTATTTGAAAAATAGGTAGATTGTAAATAGATATAGGACAATCAAAACTCGCATCATTTCACTTTTAATTAAACCTTTTAATTAAATTTGTTTTAATTAGAATTAAAACAAATCAAATGCCACTCAAACAAACAGCAAAAATATTTTATAATTTTAATTGTATATAAATAACAAATCATTTTTCAATTGTTTGTTTTTTAAGGAAAGAGAATGTTACAAAATGTTTGACAAAAGTTTATTTTCTCACAATACACCATTGATATTTTGATGAGACTAGGTAACCATTTGACAGGGGCTCGAGTTATCTTCTTTTCCTATTTTATTCCATTTTCTCTATTTCCTTTCAACAAATAAAATAGTAAAAATTTCATTACATCTAACATTTTCATTCGTATACAAATCAGCCATCTTTCTTACAAAAGTTGCAGATCAAAACCACTGTAAACCACCAGAAAACTTTTACTTTCGTCTCCGTTGCAGTTTATAAAAAAATTCTGTAATCGTATTAACGATCGCCAGTTAATAACGAAACCGCATAACTGTCCCAGCGTCCATAACCGGACAACATTCCGACGTTCGCGTGCGCAAAGACGCGTACTAATGATTTCTGTATTGCATCCCGTTCTCAAGTCGGGTACCCTGGCATCGTTTCGAATCGCCGTCGTGGAATCCGCACGAGAGTACGGAGAGGAGAAAACTGTCGTGATTTATCGCCGATAGGTATGTACAAGGACATAGATTTTTGTTTTCCCGCCGCGATTGAATTTGAGGAATCTTCGGACACGCGCATCCCAACTCCCACGATTATTTCTATAGCTGCGGAAAGTGGATAACGAGGACTAAAAAAAGCGCATCTTTCTTTTGCAATCCCGGGGGGGCTTTGTGTGCCACTGGGCCGATCGCACAGCCTCGCGCCTCATCTTCTTTCTCCCTCGGTTCGAAAGGTCAAAGTCAGTGTCATACGCAGCAAAAATACACGACAGCCTTGGCGGCTATGCGTCTCCCACGCCGACAGCTCGTTTCAGCGAATCGGGAGCCCGCGAAAGAATAGAATTGATCCGATCCCCCTATATCTCTTTTCCCTAACTGTTTTCGTATCTTTGTTTTTCGCACACTCCGTTTTAACTTGATCATTTTCTCCTAGGCGTGTAAAAATTTTTGCACAATCAAGCCGTCGTCCGTCTTGTTGTGTACGTGTGCGATTCGCAAATTTTTATTTTATCACAACAGTTGGAAGAGTGTTAACCGTGCTCATTATGCGCGTGGGATAAGGCCCCAAATGGTAAAACTTGATTACACCTCTGCGGATGCGACTATGATTCCCAGTCAGATTGTTGTATAATGAGAAAGGCGCGGATATTCACATGAGGTAATCAGGCTCGCTGCACTTTGTCGGGGGTTAATAAATCGACAACAAAAGTGTTGCGCTCGATTGGATCTAATCATGCGTCTACACTCCATCATTCTCACGTGAAAGAAAAAAAAACAAACAATTGTTCGTGAAAAAAATGTTTGATTATTTTTCAACCTGATTGATTTTATTAGTCATCGCGCATCTCCATCGTCGTGAATTCGATTCACTTATGATTTATTCATGATTGCTCGGAGTACAGTTAATATCAATACGTCAAAAGGTATTAAGGAAGGATAAGATCTCAGCGACGACAGCAAGCACATTGGCAATCGCAGATGATCATGATGATGCGCGGGGGAAAAAAGAATATACCACATGATCAGGCGAAACGCGAAAATCGTTCTCAATTTGTTTTGGCTAAAAAATGCCCGCCAGATGTAGGCAAATGGCACATCGCATCCCGAATCAAGATCGAATTAGAGTTTTGCTTGCTTGGAAGACCGTGCCTGATTAGGGCTCTAATATGCCTAACAAATGAGGCGATCTAATCATCAGGTTGATTGAATGTATTTGACTTTTCTTTTGAATTTCTTATTCTGAGACAAAATGAAAAAAAAACACAACATTTTAATTTAATTGACAATATAAAAAATTAATTTAAAATACAACAAATGAACAGAACTTTTTTCTAAGTAAAAAACAACACATAAAAATTAAACCTGATAGAAAATCAAAATTTAAATTCTTTCATTTGGTGACTATGGAAAGTTTGTTTTGAAACAGAAATTAATTTAGTTTTGGGTAACAATTTTTCCTTAACAGAAACATATAAAAATTCAAACTAATTGAAGAAATCAATCTAATCAAGACGTTAAATTGACGTGTGTAGTACTTGTAAATGAAAATTGCTATTAAGATGAAACTTCACTTCCAGCATTAAACCAAAAACAATAATTAATTTGTCTTAATTTGGCTTAATCATGATTGTTCTGTGGCTAAAAAAATTTCGGTTTCAACCGCAAGACTGAACTTTTTCCTCGTCATACATAACCGACTTATTTTCAACCAATCACATTCGTATTGTCACGAACAATCGCAATTAATCAACGATGACTTTCTCAAGCAGATCATCGAGTGATGATTGTCACGCTCCAGGCCGGCCGGTAACATCTCAACTTGATCTTTCATCTCGTCAGTTTCGTCATTAGCATGAAAACTGGAGCTGCGCATGAGACGGCAATTGTTTATCACGACTGCGATTGTCTGGCTAAAATGTGTCAGATCGTTCGGTTCGCACTTGTACAAGACTTTGATATATCCGCTTGCTGGTTACAAGCACGAGCACGTGTTCGAGCGCACGTGTTGGTTGCCTCGCTGTGTGAACTATGGTGTGTACAAGCTGGCCGATGGTATGCCGGGCACGTTACCATCGTTGGTTTCAATCGAGGTTAGCGCATCTCCAACGCGACAACGTATGGGCCCATGATGGCTTACCTACTTCTCGATTATCCCACAATGCTTTATGCCGACTTTACACTATTAATGCGCTGTACTACATCTCATCCCGCACGCATTATATTCCTCACCGCGTTGTTACGGCCAGGCGCGAGAACCGACATGAAACGACTCGGTAATAATAGAGCGAAAATAAAAGGCGAAAAAAGAAAAACGTTCGTTAATGTCCAGATGAGTAATATGCAAGTTTTTGTCTTTATTTGCTTTCTACTCTCAGGTCAACGGCTATTATTTTTGCCTGCCCTTCCGGGTGATTCGGTGTCGCGTGATGACGCTGATTGACGAGCCGGATGATGATACTTTCAACGCGACGTAGGCAGAGTTGAACCCGCCAATTTTATGGTTTGGCTGATTTGCAAATTTTACGACTGGCGACAAAAAGTTATCATTTCCTTGCTAATTATTTTATTGCACTTATTATGGCGAGTAAAAATCGATGGGACCGTTTGTCCGGTCGGGTGGAATGTGCGTGAGGCGAGTTTATTAATTTTAAAAGGAAGGATTGCAATTATCTGATTAGGAAAAAAAAAGATTTCATCGTCACTGCGAGATTAAACTGTGCATTAAAGGTGTTAGGAATTTATGTCCGTTTGTGTGTATGATTTCTTGGTAATTTAGCATCACTAAAATTGAGTCATTAGGGTCGTAAAAAATTAATATGCCTGATAATTAAAGATGAACTACTTCTTTTTATGGCGTTCGATTGTGAGGATCGCGGATTTTTCGACTCCGCGGTTATAATTAACGCTTTATCCCATTTATGATTTTGCAGTTCGACAAATTGTTGGAGGCATTTTTTAATCATTCCCAAAAGTGTGTCGAGTTAATTAGCGAATTTGAAAAACTTTGAGAATCCTTTACGGATTGTTTTCTCATGATCTGCAAAAGTCGTCTTCAATTTTCATACAAGGAAATGAAAAAAACCAATATTGTCTAATTAATCACAACGAAAAAAAAAAAAAAATTAATCATTAACAAAATTAAAAAGAAAACGAAAGGTTGAAAATAAATGTAAAGTCAAGACAACGATCAAATCAGAACCGCAAAAGGATCGCTAGTCACAACATTAACAAGCGGAGGCTAAAGGGACACGGAATGTTCGTCTCTCGTCTTCCAACAATTTTCACTGTGCACTTTTTGACCCCGAAATTAGACCGCGACTTTCATCGAAATGCATTTTCACTCCTACGATCACAGATAAGCAGCTCCATGCAGAATGAGCCGGCTGAGAAGAAAGAGAGAAAGAAAAAAAGATGATCGGTTTGGGTCTGAGATGGAAAAGGGGATCACGCGAAGAGGAGCCCGCGGATGCTGCTGGAGGTGGACTAGTTCTCTGTGGCTCTCGGAGTGGCGGGCTCAGGGGTCACGGAGGATCAGGAGGCCGTCCGATCGCGCAGCCAATGGGATCGCGCGAGAGCAGCGGATGCGCATGCATAATATATCGTTTACGATCATCCTCATATGCCCGCGAGTCGTTAAGTCCGTCCGCGCGGAGAACGGGCCGGGGGGGCTCGCCGATGATTGTTTACGGGGCCGTGCAAAAATTAAGGATTCTCTCGCGCGCGACGTTTGAGTGGGTCTCTGTGTCAGGGAGGTCAGGGGGCCTAGCGCGCCTTCGCGAGTCAACAGCTGTGTGCAACAGACACACTCGCGACGATCCGGCGAGTGTGGGGCGACTAGATACGCCGGCTCTACTCACGGATAACCACACGCTTGTGTACGTGGGAGCTCGCGCATCCCCTTTACCTCAGCCTGGTATATATCCGCTTGGATTCATCGTCCTGGCGCCAGTCTCGCGCAGCTCAGGATAATCATTGTTTAGTGGTGCGCGAAGCCAAAAAAACACAAACAGACTCCGCAAAATGGATACGTTAAAGTGTCTCCGTGCCCTGCTCCTGCTGGGGCTCGTGGTCAGCTGCGTCGCGTCCGAAGAGGAGGGCAGCGTCCTCGACCGGGGCTACCGGTCGCTGTACCGCGTCTACGAGGACTGCCAGCAGAGGAACGTCGGCCTCTCGCCCTGTCTGAAAAAGAAGGCGATCGCCTTCTTCGAGCGGCTCGGACGCGTGGGCAGCCTGCCGATCGCCGAGAACCTCGAGCTGGTGCGCGACCCCAGCGCAAAACTCGAGGACCTTGTGAGGACCAACGTCGACGTGGAAACATCGCGGACGGCTGGTGCTGCTAAGGAGGAGACCCTCAACGACATCTTGTTCGAGCGGGTTTCGGCGCTGATGAACGGGTTCAACCTGCAGATCCGCATGCCTAAGACGAGCCCCGACGAGCTGAAAAGAAGCATCGAGGAGGGCCGCGGCAAGATGAAGAAGATGATGGGGATGATGATGACCGGCATGGCCATGAAGATGGCGGCCATGGTGCCATTGGCGATGGGCGTCCTCTTCTTGCTGGCGGGCAAGGCGCTGATTATCAGCAAGATCGCGTTGGTGCTGTCGATGATCATCGGGTTGAAGAAGCTGCTGGCGCAGAAGAACCAGGGAGGCGGCAGCAGCCACGGGTGGCAGCAGGGAGGCGGCGGGGGCGGTGGCGGTTGGGACCGCAGCCTCAAGGGCGTCAACAGCTACCCGGCGGAAAGTGAATACGCTCACAATTTGGCCTACAGTGGATCGCGTCCGGCAGTGCAAGGAGTGTAGATGATTTCTCTAACACCCGAGAAGACCGTGGGAGACTGAAGATCTGAAGACCGTTGTGACCAGTGACTTGATCTTCGTTCTTAAACGATCTTCGACATTGAATTGTCTTCTTTATAGTCAAACTAACCATTGTATTTAACGCGAAGCTAACGGATTAACAAGACCGGGTTCCCCCGTCATCCTGTCGTATCTTGGCTGTTGGTATCGAAAAAGGACGACGGGGGAGTTGCAAAATTTGAGAGGCGTTAAACAAATGATACGGTTATAATCGACAGTATGTGAAATTCACAATTCGTCACTCCCGTGTTGCACTTGAAAAGACACGATTTGGTGGTTGAGATGGGTTTAATTACCTTCGTGAAACTTATAACAGTATCATTTGTTAGAAAAGGAGAGAGAGAGAGAGAAAAAAGTACTCTGTAGTTTTGAAATAATTTTGTACCTATTAGAGCCACGAGTTGTAATTTCTCTGAATTTGTATCCGACCGTTAACGTTATATAAAAATTAGGACAAATCATTAGCGACTTGAACGACCGAAAAATAAAATAATAAAGGAATATAAACACTACTGTAAATGTGTTCCGCACGTTTTCATAACCACGTAAAGACCAGACGTACGGTATTCATTTAATGTGCAAAAAGAGTATTATGAATTATACGTGACAAGATGACTGATACGAATGTATTTTGTTATTTTTTGTGCGTAATAATATATTCTAAACATGACACGAAGCTCCTGAGGTAGTGTCAGATACAATCATTTCATTACCGTTTTAATGACTACACTTGAGCCGGTGAGAAAATAAGTTACAAAGCTTTATGTGAAAATTACTCCGAGCTTCGTATCAGGACAAGGATTTGGATCTAAGACGTCGTACCTATTATACAATTAGGAACAAAAAATTTATATATTATACCACACCGTAGCACCCGACAATTTGGCTTTCAGTGCCGATGCAAGCTGAAACGCTAGTAAATGAAAAAAACTGACAGTTTAATTTATTTAATTTATTTATTCAACTAATTTTATTGTTATAAGCTCATGTAAAAATCGCGCAAGTAAACAAAAGTTTTATGAGAAAAATAAAAGTCATTTTTATTCAGAAAAATGTGTAGACACTCTCCAATTCATTTGTTCCCTGTACACCTGTCAATTGGTTCAACGACCTTTCATGCTCACAACCGCCGCGAACAGCGCAAAGAAGAAGCCAACCAAGGCATTGGATGCGAACAGCAGTACAATCGCGCCGATCAAAGTTGGTATCAGAGCCATGAACTTCATCTTGTAGGCGATGATCAGGGACATCAGCATCCGGTCCATCTTCTTTCTTCCTCTGCCTGAAATCACAATCAGAACCAACAAAAAATAACCAAAATCTCGACTGGATTAAAATCAATAACTAGGAAAAATTTATTGAAAATAATTTTTTTATTTAAATTATATTAAAATTTTTTAGCACACCTTCTAATCTCTCCCCTCGTTCATTGAGTCGCAGCTTTTCAAGTTCCTCCATCACTTCCCTCTCCTGGTTATCGTCCGTTGACTCCGCCTCGCCCGGCAGGCTGTTATTTTGGTTATAGAACGTCTCTTGACCTTGAGCCTCGTAGGATCTCCGACAGATCTGAAGGTCCTTGAGTGAGCGCGCCCCGCAGAACGCCGCCATGAACACGATCAAGACTAGATTCACTTTTGGAAGCATCCCGGACCGCGTTCCAGAGAACAGCAACGTTTCACATTACGAGACTTATCGAACGCCCTGGATGGTCGGACATGACGGGCGCCCCCTCCGGAATCGTCACTGACCTTGGGCCCTCGTCCTTGGAGGATCCTTTGATCGCGTGCAAAAATGACGGCCGGATCTCGGGCACCGAGTGACGTGCCGACGGCAGCGAACAAGCAACAACTAACCGATCTGGTCTCAATTCTCTAGACGAACACCCCGAGGGGGGTTTCTCTAAGTTTACGGGCACGCATCAGTTGGTAGAGAAATCAGCAGTCCGTAAAAAATGAGCCCGAAGATTATCATGCGTACCGTAACTAGGATGATTATACGCCGGCCAATTGTGATCGCGGCAGATGACATACGCTTGGGAATGCATTAAGTCTGCCTTGGCAGGAAATGCGCACAATAATATCGTTCGCGAACGTTTTATGTCAACGCACATTAATGGATCGATGAAGGCTCTAACTGCGTAACGTTAAATTGCACTCGAATTCGGATAATGTCGGGGCAACAAACGTCTGTTCCACTGAGAATTAGCATGGGATCTTGGACCAAGCCGGTCTGGTCAGCTCTCGAGTAATTGTCCAGCGAGTCTGCGAAAGGAAGATGGTTCCCTCAGCTCGAGGGCAATTAGTCATTCCTTTTTCTTTCATGTATTATTTACTGTGGGATTTATATACTCCGGGATCCTAAAACGGGCAGAAGAAATGCCCTGCCTCGTTGGGTTTTACGGTAAAAAAAATTGTTTTTATCAGAACAATATACGGGTGCTTGATTTATGACTATTCGTAATTAAGGGGAGTAAATTGCGCGAACAATGAAAAGTAATTGACAGAGCTAATGAGGCTGTATAATTATTTACTGTGTCGTTTTCTGTTGCAGGTTATAGAAATAAAAGCGATTTCTCAGATCAGATGAATTAACCTTCTTCTGTACAATCAATGGGAATGTGTTCAGTTGCTTTCTTGGAGATTTTATGCATCTGAAAGAGTGCAATTAAACTTGAGTTGATTGAAAAAGGAGTCGCAGATTTGAAAAAAATGTCTCTCTTCTTATGACGAGGTTGTATCTGTCTAATGATATGGTGATGTTGTTATCTTGTATCCGATAATCTAATGATGGTTATGCCCCAGGATGGGCGTCTAATTTAGATTAAAGCGGAACATTTATTGCGATGTAATTATCAAAGCTAATGAATGGAATTAATGAATTTCTCTTCGCAAATTGTTGGTAGTCAATTGTAGCTATCGAGAGCTAAACGAACCATTCAAAATTGCACTTCGCAAAATGTCATTAAATTATGCGCATATTTATTTACCATTGCCTTTATTTACAACGTCAATTTTTTTCAACTCGCCAACTCGTTCTTTTTGCGTTCATTTGTTTATCAACTTTTTTTGTCATTTGTTAACATTACAAAAACAAAGCGAACGTTTAGTCACGCGCTATTTCATTTGGTCACTTTTTGCATGACTTTGCGTTTTACTTCATGACTTTTTTTTTTCACAGGGAAAAAAGTTTTTTCAGCAGCCGGAACATGCTCTTCGGGATTATACGATCGTCTTTCACGGCGCGCATCTTTCGCTCTATATGTACCTTGACTATTAAACTTATTTTCTTACGCCGATGTTGAAGACGCGTATATACTTTAAAAGGCACAGTAGTGACAGTAGATCGTTTGCTATCATGTGGAAAACCGTTATTTCTCCAATGACGATTGTAAATATTTTACTGCTAATTCTATGCAACATCAAAGCGAGATCCTAAGTGCGGTATAAATAAATCTTCGACAAAAAAAAAACATCACCCATCGTTTGCCAAGAAAACAGAAAAATGAAGCAAATTTTATTGTCAGATTTATGTTTCACGGGAAACACAAATGCCATAACGAGATAATACAAATCGTTATTCATGGGTCAATGAAAAAGTTTTGCTCTTGGGAAAATGTGCACGAGATCATAAAAATTCAAGTGCCCAAATCTTAGCTTCGAGGTATTGCGATGAACAAACACCAATCTTAAAGAAATTAAATGTAAAACTTATTTTACTTGCATTTTTTATTTACGTTTTATTTTGATATTTTAAATAAGTAAAATTAATCTTGTAGCAATTTGTTACTTGTTACTTATTTTGTAGCCAAATTTTGGAAACAAAAATAATATTGAAGTTTGTGTTCTGTTGACCGTTTAAAAAACGGTCAAAGTTATTTACCTTTCCGTTTTTTTTTTGATCGGCATTTACTCAAAGGTTGTATTGCATATTAAAGTTGTGTAAACACGACTGGATTATGCGCACTCAAACGCGAGTGCGCAGAATACGTCGTTAGAAAAGTGATAATTGCATGTTGCCTGAGCAAATGTTTGATCGATGTAAACGGCAAGTGCATCCACATTGTTAGTCTGACAAATTGTATTGCAAATCAGTCCCTGATTCTTGTATGAATTCTGATGCGCTCGCTGATTGCGATTGTGGCATAGAAAGTTTTTATGAAAATTTACAGTCGAACGACCAATAAGAGTGTTAACGAAAGTTCATGTTTCATTTATGACAGTAAACAAAAGTAAAGTTGGGATAAACTGGTTTGTCTTTCTGTATTAGTTTATAGTTGTTACTGCGAAAATCCAATGCAGCAATTTATAAGTTGATTTCAACCGCGATCCGTTACGTGAATCGAGAATATCAACTATTATATCTT
Organism: Trissolcus japonicus; assembly: GCA_030522925.1. NCBI lineage: Eukaryota > Metazoa > Arthropoda > Insecta > Hymenoptera > Scelionidae > Trissolcus > Trissolcus japonicus. Next base: position 212,459 of record JAPYZS010000002.1, read on the forward strand.
TATCTTCCCGATGCACAATTTTTTTGTATTAAAATGAATTTAACAAAAAATATTTCTCCCAATACTTTTTTCTCCAGTAATAAAAAGAATTGATCCTAAAAGATATATTTGAAGATTTAAATTTTTCGTAGGACTAAATTTTTGCAAAAAAAGTGAAATTGAAAATGAGAGAGAATGAAATTTCAATTTGTAGATCGGGCTCGAAAAACACTAGTTTCATCTGCATGAATAGTGAGACCGATGAAGCAAGAAACAACATACAATAATTGAGGTGCCATTAGACGAGCCTTTGACGTGTAAAGTCAGCAACCCAGATAATGAAATGGTGCTCGCACACATAAATTATTTTCAACCTGACGAGTTTCGTCATCGCGCACGTGCTACAAGGAAGCGAAGAAAAATGGGCCATGTGAAATTGACGTTCAATTTTCATTGTTTGGACTCGAAAAGAGCACCAAAATAAAAAAGAGAAAATACAAATTGAACAAAAGAAGTCGGACTATTCTCTTCAAAAGAAGATAAACAAATATCCTGCCTTGTAAATACAAAATAGGCGTGAAAAAACCAACTTGAATGGGATGACGTTGCTAAAATCGCAACAGTTGGAAGAAAAAGTAACGAGTGATGAGGAAAATTGGATTACCGCTTTGCAAATCGCGTTTTGATTTCATTAGACCGGCAACAATAAAACAGCGCTGAGAACAGCTCTTGCGTTTATTTTAATGTCTGTTGATTTTGCTCATAACCGTGCCGTCATTTCTGACAGGTAAATAAAAATTAATCCAAACGTGAGAATAAATAGCGATGAGCGATCCCGCGAGAGGTCGAGCGTTTTCCTCCTCTCCTTTTATTGCATAAGAAATTGCCCGCGGATTGTTCAACATGCGCTTTTTCAAGTGTACGACCGTAAATATTATACCGTTGTCGCGTTACAAAATGAACTCGCGGCAGTGGAACAGATCAATTTGTTTTTTTTTGTTTCTTTCTGCGATTAAGTAACTGTGAAAAGTTGAACGTCACGCTCATTTTGGGCTTCTGATTCGAATTGCTGCCTGACATTGAGAGCCCGGATCGGAAACCATGTGCGAGAAGTGGGACGAAACAGTCATCTAGCCGATACCAACTTTTCGTCCACTATCATGACCAATAGCGTGAAATTTGAAGCGCACGTGATGCAAACAAATGTCGTTCCCACTTTTGTAGGTTGTAACAAATTGTTCCAAAGGGAGTTTTTTCTCTTCCGCGAGAGTCGGTGAAAACGAAGAGATGCGCGCCGACAGCTGGTTCATATGTATCATTAACATCCATCCTCACCCTAGATTTTGCCTCTGAAAATGATGGAGCGCCAACGTTTTCGAAGGCAGACGAAAAGAAAAAGAAATTTGACAAGACAAAAAATGGCGTAAAAATTTTACGCGAGTCAGTTACTGCGCGCTTTACGACGAAAGTTTACTTCTGATAATGAGTGTGTTTGGAGCGCAAAATGGTACGCGATAATTGCCACAGTCAATACTCGCGGCTGTTTTCAAAACTTTCCCATGACATCTGTTAATCGCGGCTTAGCCGGTGGTGGATCAACCCGAACTATTCCGGAAGAAGCGGCAGAAGGATACTTCGTCACGCGCCAGTGTGCCTTACTCGGATGAGGAGCAGGGCTACTTTTCTCCTTTTTCACGATTGCGCTATATAAACTAATTCGAAAGAACAACCGAGCCAGTTTATGCGTCGTTTTCCTGGCCGAGACACTGGTCAGCTGATATTGCGATTATCACGCGGTTAGTTGAGACGCGTCTTTGCACGGCGATTGCGCGTCCCTTTGACTTACTCCGCGGGTTCCAAAGAACCAGAGACTCGGTGCGAAATTTTGAATCCAGGTGATCACTCGGTCGGTTTCATTTGCGAAGTGATTTTTTTTTCTTCAACTCTAGAACGTCGGGAAGTTTTTGAAAATTCAAACTTCGATTTCTGAACGATCTTTTGGTTCATTTTTCAACTTTTAAATTTTCCAATTAAATGAAGTATTTTTCAAGTGACATGATTTTTTGTTTTTTTTTTACATGTTATAGTAATATTGTTAGTAAAAAGTGCAAAAAAATAAAACTTTCATTAGTGATGTTACAATTTTATTTTGAACATTTTGTGTTTTGAAAGCCAGTTTAAAAAACTTCAACAAAATTTAATTTCAAATTCGTAACCCCGAAAATGAGTAATGAATTTGAATATGATTTCAAATCTTATTTTTTGAAAATGAGTTATAAAAAAGTAAATAAATAAATTTGTGTAAATTAATTTTTAACGTAAATGTTTATGAACAATAAGTAATGGTTTGTTTAATTTATTGTAAAGAGATAATGCATAATCACAGGAAATGATATAAAATGCTTTAAACAATCGAAATTCTCTCATCGTTCTAGTGTTAAGAGCATTTTCATGTACGGTTTCTTATTTTCATCTCGATTTTCATAACGACTGATTGAGTGAAGAAAAAATTAAAAACCGTTTTTAGGACAAAATTTTTTTTGGATCAGCGAATGAATAATAAATAATAATAATTCTTCCAGATTTTCAAATTTCGGTGAGTTCGCTGGAGTGCTCATGTGATTGAATCTACTGCATCCAAATGAATCGATTATCCAAAAAGGTAAGTCCATAATTCGTCGATTAGAATTTATTTGAATTCAAAAGCACGTTAATTGATGTTAAATTGTGATCAATATTTTTTTATCATTTCGAGAAAGTCGCGATTAACATTTCTTAAAAGTTGCGACATTTCTTTAGATGATCGATTCTGAACTTACTTTTTTCAATAAAATTGAAAATCAAAAAATTTAAATATCCTTGCACAAAATTTTTAATGACCGTTTTTAAACATTTTTGAAGGGCCAAAAAAACGAAAACAAATTTTTTTTAGATTTATTTTTTTATTTCGTGATACACATAATGAGTGTACAAATTTAAACCTCAGCTGTACTTCCAAATTTTCCGTTATAATGTCCAGGTGCAAGCCTTCGGACCGTGCTTAAAATTCATCGGTACGTTTACGCGACAATGCACAAAAAGTTTCTGGTGTAAAATTACGAAACGGTATAATTTAAGATGGTTCGAAAAAAAATTTTTTACTGTCTCAATTTGTTAAGCACAACTTCCCGGTCTTAAAATAAATAATCATACAAAATTCTAATTATATATCAGAAGAATCATCAAAGTCAATTTTAATTTAACAATCGTTAACTGAAATTAACTTCAGTATATTTTATATATAATATAAAATTAGACCTCATTTTTTAAATGTCTTATTTTATAGGGAAATAAAAGATGATGAATGTCTTATACATCGGGTCACTGCTTCTGCTGTCAGGACTTGTTTCTGCCGAAGACACTCCAACTCCTGACAATGCGCTTACGATAAAACCGGGATGCATATCTCAGGTCGACTTGGAGTCCACCGAAAATACCATCGTTGAAGAATTGAAACGAATTTTTCCGTCTGAACGGTCATGGACACAATTAGAAGGTAATGAACATTTTAAAGTACACTAATTTATTTCAAAATTAAATGAAATTTTTTCATTTTAGTTTTAATTGTTTTAATTAAATTAAATTTAATTAAATGATTAATTTAATTTATAATTTAACTGTTCATTGATAATAAATAAAATTTGAAATTTTTTCAGGCCGAGGAAAGAAAAAGCACAAGCTTAGTAAATACATCCTGCCACTTCTAATCGGTTTTGTCCTCATCAAATCAATTCTTCTCCCTATCGCTTTAAAAGCTCTGGCAGTTTTGAGCGGCAAGGCCGTTCTTCTTAGTTTAATGAGCCTTGTTCTCGCGGCCATAGTGGGACTGAAGAAAATATCTCATTCAGGAGATAAAACTGTGGACATTGTCACCGTGCCACTGTCCAAGTACCGACGAAAGGATATGCTGTACGACTGGGAAGAAGCCGAGTCCATCGACGAACCTTACGCATACTACCGTGACCGACCGATTGACGCCCCGAGAAAAACGAGATACGACAAGACTCAATGAGGACCAACATTTTTGAACGAATCAAGATCATACCAACACGAATATTATTTTTTGTTTAACTCTTCAGTATTCAACCGTTGTATTATACATGAAATTATTTTTCTAGAACAATGTTAGGTTTAGTTGAAGAAAAATTATTTATTTCATCTGTTCAGTCGTAGTTATGATACTTTTTAGTTTAAATTATTGAGTGTGTGTGAATTAATTCTGTTCCAATTTATTTGTTCATCATCAAAAAAAAAAAAAAAAAATTATGAACGAAATAAAAAATTTGTTTTCTTAATTATTGAAACTCTTTCTTTCATTCAATATCTTGTTAATGAACTTGAATTGCTAGTAGGAATTTCATTGATGCCGTAGTAGTACTCTGTTGAGTAATAACTGCATTTGGGATGAGAGAAAGTTGATGCTCGACTGGAGCATCTCGAGGAAAATACAGCATCGATATCAAGTGGTCGAAAGGAACCTTCATTTAATTTAATTGTATCTCATTTTTTAATCAGACCTATCAACATGATTGATGATTTTAATTTTTTGTTTCACAATTTCTTAAATGGTCTGCTATAAAATTTATTACAATTTAGAGCTATTTAATGGAAGAAAGTAAAAACGTGAAAATTTCGAAGTCATTTTTGAAATGGAAAGTTGAGCTTGAAATGTGTTGAAAAAATTAATATTTTTTCGTTGGCATCGCAATAAAAGTATTTCCGAAGAAAAAAGACAAACAGAAGTGAAAAAATCGGGGTTTACATTGTGACAGAAAAAGTTGACTTTTGGAATAGATTTTGGTTTTCGACGAAAGTGAAAATATCAGAGCGAACGAACGTCTCGGGCCGCAACGATAGCGAAGTGTTTGGACAAAAAATTATAGCCCGCGTTTGAATGAAAAAATAAAAATAGGAACATCTGTATAAATATGAACAAGATATTCACGTGGTGTTTACTTTTACTGGTTGTGTATTGACTTTTTTCACGCGGTGAATGAGTTACCTACGGCCGCACTTTCGACTAGCTTATAAGATCTCGTATTGATGCGTACGTTACTCACAAAAATTTCTCCGATTAACACGCGCCAGATTTTGACAACGCCACTTACATTGCATCTTTATGATTTCTCGCTCAGCAAACAGCGTATGAAAATTTTGTTTTCTTTCCGGGCCACTTTCCTTTTTCTCAAAATTCATTCAATTCAAGTCAGCAGTTTCGATTACCATTCAATTGACAATCTTCTCATTAATAAATTTCATCGAATTGTGTTTTTAATTTCTAAGGAGTCCAAATTTCAAAAGCACACAAATATTTGAAGGGACAAATTTTTTGAAGGGACAGGAAGAAAAGATGTCTGTTTCCTAGTCACTGAAAGATGGTAAGAAAATGGCCTAAGTGAAAATTTATCGTCCATGTTTATGATCCGCGCGAATACCGATTAAAAACGTATGATGATGCAGATCGAATAAATAATAATTATTTTCTAAGAAATACCCTAACCCAGAAAAATGTTCCATAATGACGAACGTCGGGTACCGTTAAAGAAATGACACGTCAAAGAGCCGCATGAGACTCTGTGTTAAATATTTAAAGAGATCCATCGTCGGAGTACAATGAAGCAGCGTCACGCAGTAACGAATAATTCTTTGTCGCCTAATATTTTGTACCGAATTTGACCCGAATATGATGTATTGTTTATTGATGTATCGCATTCTTGCGATCTTTCACTCAAACAATTTTACATTAAGCAAAATATGTTATCAATTTTTACAGTTCATGATTACAAACTTCATAAACAATTTTCAATTACGAAAAGTAACAAAATGATTTTTCAAACTCTTGTTAAAAAAAAGTTTCATCAAAGTCAAAATAGTGATGAAAAGAATAAGTTTTTTTTATAGACAGGAACTTAATTGAGCATGAAAAAGTTGAAACTGAAAAAGCACACAATGTTAGACAGTTAATCCGAAAAATGAAAGAAGAAAAAAAAATGCAATCCGTCTGAAATTGAAAAACAAATTTCTCATGTACCAGCTAAGAGGTGAACGACCTTTGACAAAGCTTTCAACAAAAACGTGATCTTTTCAGGAACCAAAGCAGAAGAAAAACAGCGACCCGTCACAATGGGGGTTTTCTCCGCCTGGACCAGTTGGTGTTTGTGTAACGAATTTTCTCGTGACCTTGGCTGGCTGCATTCTTGTCGAAAAAGTTTTTTTTACCTTTCGAGTTTTGACGACCATAATTAAGGGAGGAGTCATCCATTATACGGTGCCATGCACTTTTGAAAACAAAACAAAAAAAAAATAACGATCGTAAAAGACAAGACCATATTCGAAACTCAAATTTGGTACTGGAGAGAAAGAAAAAAAAAGAAAGTAATTAAATTCTCTAGTTCAAATATGTGCGATCTTCTGACGTCAATGTTGAATTTCGAAGATATGTGGTTCAACTTTCATCTTCATTTGGGAAACAAAAAATTTTATTAGAAAGTGACTAGGGACACAATTCTGGTACTTTCATTTTCATTTAAAAAATTGACCGGACGAGAGATGATTCTTAAATAAAAATAAATGCAAAAGGCTTTCGAGTTATTGTCACGACTATGTAAGGTTCAACTTATTTTGTACATCGCACCAATCTCTTTTCACGATGATTTCTGTCGGAATGCCAGACACCAGCGAAAATTATTGCTAACCACAGCGCAGTATTATCATTAAAATAATGCCCCACAAAATTCAAAACCAACTGCATAAATGAACTCTAATTACCGTGAATTTTTAATGATTCTTCGAGTTTTGTTCTGTTTTGTTAAATTACAATCTTGTGACTTTTAATAAACAATAGTTTTGTGACGGTTGTACGATAAAAAGCTGAACAACTTTTAATTACATTTTTTAATGCGAAATTGATTTTGGGGACAGTGAATTTAAAAAAAGTTAATTTAAATTAATAAAACGTTATTAGTTTTGTATCATTCAGACACGTTTTGGACTGGGAATACAAAAAATTTCAGATTATTTTTTTGTAATTTTTCACGGCAGGAAACGATAAATAATAGACAGTTTTATTGTATGCGAGTTTGATTGTAAATTTTGAAAATGATAATACAGCGGTGTCCAACGATCTGTTTGAAAAAAGTTTGAAAAAAATTCAATATGTCATCGTCTATTCAATTTTTCTGGAGAAAGTATCTCATGAATATATTATCTGTTCGAATCTCTACCACAGCTGAATTTTTCCGAAGAATTTAAATCCTAGGACACTAAAACGATCAATCAATTTAATTTTATCTAACAAATTTAAACATTTCACATTTTGTTGCTCGATTGGTTTTATTTATGAAGACACAAATGTTCTCCGTACAAAAATCTAATTCTAATACCATCTTTTTGTGGTAAAACTTAGTTCAGCGATACAAAAATTTGTTTCTTAACATGATAAAATATAAACCTATTATAAAAAATTTTATTGAACGATTTTTATACAATCTATTGAATGTACTTGCAAATGTTTTTATTCGTTTTTCTTAATTTATTAGATTCATTTCAGAGTAAAATCGAAGACGTGATTTTGCAATAACTAATGTCAAGTTTTAATATAATGTTTGGCTTCTAAAAATCAGCTATTGAATCTTTTCATCTGAATAATATCTCGGACAAAAAATACACGAATGAAGAAGAAGAACCACTTTCAATACCATCGAAAATATAATTTGTTAATCTTAAATTAACCAACATAGATTTTATTTTAAAAAATTCAATTCACATTTTAAATTACACGAGACATTGACAAGAAATGGTCGATCGAAATTAAAAATCGAGCATTAGGAGAAACGATGCATTATCTTCATCTCGACATGATGTCCATTAGAAGGAATTCTTTTCGGATGGGCCCAAGCATTTGGAAAACTAATCAGGTTTCCTGAATCACCCTGACCTACTTATGTAATTCACCCATTCTCCCGCGCGTCCTAAATTCTGTCCAACGCCGTGTCCATCCTAATCTCGTCTTAGCCTAGCCCGCCCAATCGGCGTTTGTTTAAAAAATCAACAAGGAAAGCCGTACACAGTAAGATGCTTGCTTCTTCGTCGTTTGGGGAGACGACGCGTTTTGTGCGTGTATGTGTGTCGTCACACCCGGGCCCAAGGTGGGGGCCCACTGGTCCCCGAACGGACCTATAAATATATTCTCCAGCCAGGACCAAGTCAGACTTAGTCCGAAAATTTTCCGGGTACACATCACAAGTAGTGAAAAGTTCGGGTCGCGTAGTGACAAAAAAACTTAGCCAAAATGTACAAATTCGTTGCACTTAGTTTGCTTGTGGCCGCTGCTGCGGCGGTGCCTACACCCGACACAGGATTGGACTGCTTAAGGTCGGAGGACATGGTCAGCTGTTTCGCTGTTAAGGCTTCTGCCGCTATCAGCAGGGCCACCAGATCCACGGAATTGCAACTCATTGATGGAGTCAGCTTTGTCAGAGAAACCCCTGGTAATTAAAACTCATCATTATACTTAAATATCACATTTTTTAATTAAAAATAAAAAAAATCAGTTAAATCTCAGCTTTAATGTTAATATTAGGAAAATTTTAAAAATTGAAAAAAATTGTATTTTGAAAATAATTTAACAAAAAATGCATTTGAAAAGTCTGTCTTTAATTTTTTGTTCAAACGTAAATCAATTCAACACGTGAATAGTAATATGCAGTTTTAAATACAACAGCGACTTTCTTACCGCACACACTTGTGAAATTCTAAACACCGGAGAGACACTTAAAACGTATTCATAATTGTCTTCACGGTACTCTCACAACTAAGAAGAAAAAAATAGTAAAAATCATATTCACTCCATCAACAGTTTGACTACTTAGGCTTTGACACATCTAAAAAAGAAGCTGTACTTCAGCTTTACTACAGGCACCGATAACTCGGCGTGAAAATTGTAGAAAATATTTATCCGAAAAGATAGTAAACAGAGAAAAAGAAATTGATGAAAAAAGTCATTAGGAAAAGATCGATTATGAAAATGATGATGGAAATTAATTTTTTGTTTTTCCTTTTTTTACAGTTGAGCGTTCTGGAAAATCGATGCTTCCCTCAGAGAAACAATTGTTGGCTGAGTTGCCCGCCGATGCTACCGAGCGCGCCCTCAAAGTTTCCAGCATGATCTACGATTCCGCCGTCAATTTTTTCAAGAGCCACAGCCTGAAGATCAACCCCGAAAACGCCGTTGCCCGCGCCTTGGACGCTGTCAGTGAAGGTAAAAATTGGCATCTATTATATAATTCAACTCCGCATGACGTCACTAATCCGGGCGTCACGGGAAAGGAATCTTTCGATGATACCTTTCACTGACCCCAAGCGTTTTCCGGATGACATCCACTGCATCAACTTTTAATTTAATTAAACTAAGATCAATCAACTCATTTATTTGACAAAACATTTTATTAAACAAAAATTCTTTTTCAAAAATCATGATTAAAATTTACAACTATTTTCTAATCAATTTTTCAAATCAACTTATTAACTCTTTCCTATAAAAGAAGACGAAGACGAAAAAGAAGAAGAAGAGGACGAAGATGTCAAGACATTAAACAAATGTTAGTATTATTTTTGAATGAACTTTTTTTTCTTTAAAATCACATTTCAATTTTTAATCGGTTCTTAAGATAGTTTTGGAAAGAGTTAATATTATTGGATGGAAAGAGTTAATAGGTTGTTTCTCAATTTCAGGGCGCGCCAAGGGCATCAAGAAATTCCTCCCCCTGCTCTACAGCTTGGCTGGATTCAAGGTGTTCGCTTTGGTACCAATCCTCCTCGGTGGACTGGCTCTCTTGGTCCTGAAGGCCCTCGTGATCGGCAAAGTTGCTCTCTTGGTCGCTGGAGTTCTCGCTTTCCAGAAATTCATGGGTGGTAGCAGCGGTCTCCCAACTTTGTTCAGCAAGAACAATGTTGCCGCCACCGGATGGACTGACCCTGCTGCACAAAACTGGGCTGCTGCCCCTGCCACCAACCAGGCTCAGGGATACTACAGGAGATCCTTCGAGCAGGACGCCCACAACCTTGCGTACGCCGCTCACGCCCCAACCACCGCACAAACGTCGTAATTGCCCCACCTGTCAACTTTGACACCAAACCTCACATTGTTCCATAATGGAACACATTGCGACTGTTATTTAATATTTATACGCGACCTACTATTGTAATATTATTTATATGTAAATTATTTCTTATGGAATGAAAAATAAATTATTTCATAAATTGTATCTTATGTTTGTCATTTTATATACCCCCTTGAAACTTTGAATTTTCCCGATGATGAATCTTGAATAACTCTTACTATTGTGATGATTGATATAAGGGATTGAAAATATCAAAATATTTGTATAAAAAAATTTGTTTATTTGAATAGTTTTTATCTATTTAGTGATGGCCATTAAGGATCTGGAATATATTTTATGAATATTTTCCTGTGGTTTCGCATCGTATCAATGTCAGTTCACCTATTTAATTTTAATTAAGAAGACCATTTCTGAAATTAAAGGTTGTTCAATGAATTTGTTAAGATGGACCTTCCATTACAAAAAATATAGCAAGATGAAAAATATATTTTAACAAATAAACAAATCAAGTAGTGAAATTCAATAACAAAGTTTGATCTTTTTTTGAAAGGTTTTGAAAGGTCTTTTAATTTTCACTTTTCTATTTGAAAAATGAATATAATTTGAAAATGATAATTAGGTGTGATTTCTGTCAGTCAAATTTTAGAGAACTTTTAAATGACCCGAGATCATCATCAGTCAGTGATGAACTTGAGAATACACTGCATTGTAATTTGATCTGTGAACAACTTTTACTATTTGTCACCGTTAAATATTTCGTTCTTTTTGACCCTTATTATTCATTTAGGCTTTCTCCATTTCTTGAAGACCTTTTTCTTTTCTCGTATTAAGGATAAAACTTCTGCACAGTATATCATCTAACGACAAAGTCAGAAAATTAATTTACGCTTTTTGGGCCAATCTTAGCTTATCGTCATTTCGAAATTTATTCATAATTCAAAATAATTTTCACATATTAAATTTCCCTCATTGGAATACGTAACAAATCAGCACTTACCGTTAAAATAGAAAAGCAGATTTTTTTCTAACCGTCATTCAAAAAATAAAGCCAAATAAACAAACTAAATAAAAATTGAGCCAATAAATGAATTGCATTTTTCAATGGTACTTAACTTAAATACAAAAATAAAATAGTGAAACCTTAGACTGGTAAAAAAATAAATTTTTAATATTCAAGAAAAAAAGAACGCATAGTCGCTAATTGGACAACTTTTTTTACTTTTACGATATGTACTCTAAAACTTTCATCAAACATTGTAAAAATTTGAACTAATAAATTATCAAAACCATGTTTCAGGTGTTAACTGTTTAAACATTTTTAATTTCAACAAAGATTAATAATAATAATAATTTATTGGCCCATATAACATACATTTCATTTCGTCACAAACAACATTATGAAAAAGTACATAAATAAAGACCGCTCCTAGGGAGCATATAGCGGTATTGAACAAAAATTATTTGTTATAAATTATTTTTTCAAATTAAATAATAAGTATTTTATAAATTATCTAAAATGTTAATTTATTAGACAAATATTTGACTAAAGTGCAGTCTCGGAACAATTATTCAAATTAAAAACTTAAAATTGGATAATTTTTGTTAACCTTTTTTAATTTAACATCTTGCAGAACTTTATTTGAAATTTAGTTGTTGTATATTCCATTTTTCACTATTGTCAATTTTATGTTCGAACTGATTTTTTTGTCTGACGTGTCAGGTATACAGATGGAAACTATACCCATCGACGGAATTTTAACTCGAAATCGCAGCAGCAAATTTTTATTCCATATTCTTACAATGAAAATTAATATGAAATTTAAAACTATTATTTTAAAATTTGTTGTATATATATATTTAATCACTTTTTAAATTGTTTAAAAATTTTAGTTAGAGATTTACTTAGAACCACAATTGATTTAGATAATGTAAATATCTTTTATATATCTTAAAAAATCAACAATATCTGAAAAATGTTATAAATCAAAAAAAAAATTTTTTTATTAATGCGTGTATTATTTATGACATAATTACATAAACTAACAATCGCTGAATTCTAACAACATCACATGCTTATAATATTCTTACGAATTTCTCGCTCAGCAAACAACGAATAAAAAATTATTTTCTTTCCGGGCCACTTTCTGTTTGATAAAAATCCACTCAATACGTCAGCAGTTTTGTTAAATATTCAATTATCAATTTTCCCATTCAAAAAAATGAAATTTAATCAAATTCAAAAAATTTCTTAACGAGATACGACGCGTTTTGAGCTTGTATGTGTGTCGTCAGACTCGGGCCCAAGGTCCCCCACCCGCTGGTCCCCGAACGGACCTATAAATATATTCTCCAACCAGGACCAAGTCAGACTTAGTCCGAAAATTTTCCGGGTACACACCACAGGTAGTGAAAAGTTCGGGTCGCGTAGTGACAAAAAAACTTAGCTAAAATGTATAAATTCGTTGTACTGAGTTTGCTTGTGGCCGCTGCTGCGGCGGTGCCTACACCAAAATCAGGATTGGACTGCTTGAGATCGGAAGACATGGTCAGCTGTTTTGCTGTTAAGGCTTCGGCCGCTATCAGCAGGGCAACCAGATCCGCAGAGGTGCAACTCATTGATGGAGTCAGCTTTGTCAGAGAAACCCCTGGTAAATTGGAATAAATTAAAAAACAATTTTTTAAAAGATTCTCCAATTAATCCATAACATAATTTTGCAACCACTGAAATCTAGTTAGAAAAAAATTTGGTATAGAAAATGTCTGTATAAAAGAGATTAATTCAATATAATTAATAAACTGAGAAGAAGATATTTAAAAAAACTTACATATTTGTTGACACAATAAGATGAACAGATATATTCTCGTTGAAGTAATTTTGTTGATTTTAATATATCTAATATTTTTAATAGATTTTAATAGGTGTGAAAAAGAGATTGAACTCATCTTTAGTTCTGCCACTAATGAAATGCCGTGAAAATTTTGAAATAGTTTATTAACGAAATAGTAAACAGGAAATACAACAAAATAATGACAAATAGTAATTAGTTAAAATCTATGAAGGAAATTAAGTTTTTGTTTGTATTTTTTTCCAGTTGAACGATCTGGAAAATCAATGCTTCCCTCAGAGAAACAATTGTTGGCTGAGTTGCCCGCCGATGCTACCGAGCGCGCCCTCAAAGTTTCCAGCATGATCTACGATTCCGCCGTCAACTTCTTCAAGAGCCACAGCCTGAAGATCAACCCCGAAAACGCCGTAGCCCGCACCTTGGACGCCATCAGTGAAGGTAAAGATTGGCATTTACTTGATGATTCAATTGAGTCCTTATGACATCACCAATCCGGGCGTCACGAGAAAGAAATGTTCGAATAATAACTTTCACTGATTCCAAAACTTTCTCACAGTTACAACAATAACTTGTTTGCTCCAATCAAAAGTTGTATTAAAAAATCATCATTGAAATTGAGAACTATTTTCTAATCAATTTTTCAAATCAACTCATTAACTCTTTCCTACAAAGATGACGAAGACGAAGACGAAGACGAAAAAGAAGAAGACGAAGATGTCAAAACTTTGAACAAATGTTAGTATCGTTTTTTTCTTGCTTTTATTTTTTAAAAGATAGAATTTAATTTTCGTGTTTAGAATTCAATTTTCAATTTCAATTATCAGTCGGTTTTCACGACAGTTTTGGAAAGAGTTAATATTATTGAATGGAAAGAGTTAATAGGTTGTTTCTCATTTGCAGGGCGCGCCAAGGGTATCAAGAAATTCCTCCCCCTGATCTACAGCTTGGCTGGATTCAAAGTGTTCGCTTTGGTGCCAATCCTCCTCGGTGGTCTGGCTCTCTTGGTCCTGAAGGCCCTCGTGATTGGCAAAGTGGCTCTACTGATCGCCGGAATTCTCGCCTTCAAGAAGTACATGGGCGCTGACAGCGGTCTCCCAGGTTTGTCCAGCAAGAACAATGTTGCCACCACCGGTTGGACTGACCCTGCTGCTCAGAACTGGGCTGCTGCCCCTGCCACCAACCAGGCTCAGGGATACTACAGGAGATCCTTCGAGCAGGACGCCCACAACCTTGCGTACTCCGCTCACGCCCCAGCCACCGCAGAAACGTCGTAATTTCCTCAGCTGTCAAGTTTGACACGAAACCTCACATCGTTCTATAATGGAACACATTGCGACTGTGATTTAATATTTATACGCGACCTGTCACTGTAATTTTTATTTATATCTAAATTATTGCTTATGAAATGAGAAATAAATTATTTCATAAATTGTAAGCCAACTTTTATCATTGAGTTACCCATTTCGCTAGTAATAATATAATCAAGCATCAAAACAATTGTAATGAGTTTTTGTTTGTTCAAATAATTTCTAAGCGTTCGAAAGGAGGAGTGGAGGATTCCTGAGCTTGTTTTATCAGTGTTTTTACCAAGGAGGCGCGTCGTCTCAATGCAAGTGGAAAAGTGACTTTCTCGTTGGCAGACGACAATGAAAATAGTTAATTATGAAATGAACCAGGCAAAACCGTCTGCGTAACAGTTTTACATAAAAAATAATGAGAATTGAATGATTGAGTTTGGGTTGTCTGATCTAATAATTTTGTTCTCAAATTTATTCAATTTTAAATAATTTAATAAAGTAGTTAAAATGAAACTTTCATCTAAAATATCGTTAAATCTAATTTAAAAAAATTAGTAAACCTATCAAATTCAGTAGTAAAATTCAAAAAGTTATTTTATCTTCTTTAAAAATTAGTCGAATTTTCACTTTTCTATTTAAAAAAAAAAATGAAAATCATTCAGGAATGACGACCGATGTGATTTCTGTCAGTCAAACTAAAGAAAAATGAAATGTCACGAGATCATCATCTTCCAACCATCGTCCAGCAGTGGAGTGCATTGAAAAGTTATCTATGCAACTTTTACTGTTGGTCACCGTTTAAATACGTCGTTCCTTTTTTGTCCGCTATTATTATCCATTTGGGCTTTCTCCATCTCTTGCAGACCTTTTTTCTCAACTTCTGCGCTTTGCATTTGGGCCACAAATTTTGCATAGTATGTCATGTAGTGACAGACTTGGAAAGTTAATTTACACTTTTTAAGTCAGCGCGCTTATTGTCATTCCAAAAATTCACTCATCATTCAAGAATTTTCATGATATTAGACTTCCGTCATCGGAATTTGTAACAAATCGGAACTTACCGTTACAAACGAGAGGCAGATTTTTTTTCCTCAAAAAGGTAAATCAGATAAAAAGTCAAATTAACTGAATGAAAAAAAATCTATTAATAGTGCGTCAATACATTAGGCACATTTTATATTCCTAAGATAAAATTCTAAATTCCTAAATTAACACTCTAAATAATTGAACACAAACGTAATGATACAGTTAAAAGGAAAATCGACCGCGGTGGGTCATTGAAATGCACTGCAACGCTGCGAACGGGATTAAAATTCCCGACAGGGAAGTTCAGGTGCGATGCTTGCCAAATAGTTCAAATGACCCCACCAGTGCAGAAATCGGTTTGATATATAAGAAAACCATTTCAAACATGACAGTCAAAATCATTCCCGGTGACGGAAAACTTGTCACCTATTAATTATCAAAATTAACAAAAAAATATTTGTCATAAAAAATAACAAAAAATCGTAATAATGAAGACGCGAATTTTTGTATCGGTTTTGTGTTTGAGTTCAGTTCTGGCAGCTTCTACGCAAGGGCAGGTAACCGATCATGTCGCAAGGTTGGAATCAAAATTAGAAACGACGATGGATGAATTAAACAAGAAAGATAGCATCCAGCTAATGGGAGACTTAGTGAGATTAGAAAAAGTGCCTTTGGAACCGGTCGAGAGATCTGAAAAGTCGGAAGATCCTCTGGTTGCAAAAATAGAGCACTTTTTTCGCAGCAGGAAAATTCACATAGAATTTCCCAACGACGAATCAGCAGCTGATTATTTTGGACGCGCGCTAGGGGAGCAGAAAATTGACATTGAACTCAAAGGCCTCACACATGGAGCTTCTGAAGGTTGGTTTTAATTTCTAATCAGTCATCCAGGATTCAAAAACTTCTTACTCATTTTTTTTTGAAGGAATGAATTTTATTACATTTGATACTTTTTGATATTTTAATTACGAAATTGAAATCGCGTTTAAAAAGAATAAAATAAAGAATGATCAATTAGAGTTAATTAATTTACGCAAAAATTTCTATTTGATTTCTAATATCTTATTCAATTGTTATGGAATGATGCATAAGACTTAGCCAAGATGTTCTAATCGTTTGCATATTTACATTGTTACATATAATATGAAAGTTGTAATATAACGTTATGAATAAATGAGAGTATACTTATACTGAGATAACAAAGGGAATCAAAAAGTGGAGCATCGTACGCAACAAAAATTGTTTCAATGAAATCAAAAGGCGTTTGAAGGCGCATTTGCGGAATGAGAACTTTGTAGTTAATGGTAGAATTTTAATGTAATTACGTTGTAATTAAATCGTTGATAAAAAATTCAATTAAAGGTAACGGCAAAATTGAGATAGAAAATTCAAACAATTGATTGATGGTGTGAATGTTTAATGTAACATTATTTGAATACATGAATAATCACTTAATTTTATCTTAATACACATAAAGGTGTATGCTTATGTGAAATTTCTTTCATCAAAGCAAACGAAATTCAGACGGAAAAATCAAACAAAAATGATTAAATCAGTATTGTAAACTGATTCATCGTTGTAAAGTTCTATTAAAAATTATATACATGATACAATTTTAAAGGTTTGAAAAAATTGTATGTTTTTCCTTTTTCTTTAACATTTTGTAATATAATTTAAAGAACAAAATTTCATTCGGTTTTGTATCGATTTTCATATCCAGACTGAAAAAAAAATAAAAGCAAAATATATAATTTCTTTGTCATTAAAAATTTGTGCAAATATCATGTTAAACAAAAATAAAAAAAATTAATTTAGTAAAAAAAAAAATTGACTTGAAACGTAATCGGATTGGTTCATAATGGTTCTGCTGGTTCGTGGCACGTCCAGCTTCCGATCGCGAAATGAGGAACCCGTTCGCGCGTTTACATTTATAGAGATTCTCACGTCGGGACATCCTCCAATCGCGTCGAAGTAGGTTGTCGGTTTGCAAACCTTGCAAATCAACTGCGCGGAATTCGTGTCACTGCTCATGCTCCCACCTTCCGGTTGATGTGAGAAAAAGATAAAGGCTTGGATGAGAGAGAGAACGAAACAATTGCCACGTTTGATATATAGATCAACAAATTGTTATCGCTACGTTGTTGTTTTTAATAATTCAATTTTCATTGTTTTGATTGTTTGAATGAAACCATGATGATTTTTTTGGTATATGAATGACGTCAACGCATCGGTTGCCTTTGGAATAACAATTAACAAATTTTGGACGATAGAAAGTTGTCGGAGGAAAAAGTCACATTCTCATATTATATTCGGTAGACATGAGTCCAAAAGTGTGCCGCGAATGGTCGAGAGGGAGAAGGATTTCGGGTATCTGGGACGAGAATCGACAGAGAATGTTCGAAGAAAGTAGGCCCGAAGACATACGCACGCACCTTTGGGTCGTTTCAAAGACAAGTTCAAAATTCTCCCTGTGGGATTCGGTACCTTTTTAACACATAATTTACGATACTCGCATTCCACAAATCAATCACACGTTTTCGTGCGGACGATACGTTTGTGCCATTTTTTATACATCGAAACCACACGAAACCCTTAAGTACCGTTACCCGTTTCTGCTTTTTATGACAGGCCGAAAGATTCACAGCCTCCAACGATTTTATCAATTTTCAAACATTCAATTCAAACTTTCAAATCAAATTTATCCAACTTGATTATTTTTAACAAACAATTTTTATTATCCATTTTGATTTAATTCACCAAATTAATCCTTCAGAAATTTCGAATTTTACTAAAATTTTGACCGACCGAGTTTGAATAGCTTGGAATAGATTTTAATTAAAAACATTAAATTAAAAAATAATTCCAATTTAAAAATAATTGGAATGAAAAATAATTAAACGCCATAACAATTTGGCTTGCAATTGTTAATTTAAGATGAAACTTATTTTTAATTACAGGAAGGACCAAACTGAAAAGAATGATCGTACCAATTCTGTTAGCGCTGAAACTAAAAGCCCTGATTGTTTTGCCAATTGTCCTGACAATGATCGGCCTGATCGGCATCAAGGGTTTGGGTGCAGGACTCATGGCCCTGCTTCTATCCGGCGCTGTGGCTCTCAAGGCACTTTTGACCCCGCCGTATCACCACCCTCCGCGAGTTAGTTATGGTGTGGTCAAACCCTACGACATCCACCACGAGCATTGGCACAGATCTCAGGAGGAAGTTGCCGATCCCTACAGAGGCTGGGTACCGGAATACAATGACCAGTATCCGTACCAGGAAACTCCATCTTTTGTGCCATAAATGACTAGCATACTTTTCATACTAATTGTAGCGTATTATTTATTTAATTTATTTACCTGCGAATAAATTAGCTTTTGTAATAAAAATAACAAGTTGGTTCTCTCATTAAAACAACCAAAAATCTCCATCAGATATTGTGAAAAAATTTTGAAAACAAAGTCAAATATTTTTGGATCGGCGAAACAAAATATAATTAAAAACGAAAAGAAACTTGAAAATTACGATTTTAAGATTGGTAATAACTTTGGTATAAAATCTGATATGAAATATTTTTGAATTGACGAAAAAAAGAAATGAATGAATAAAAAAAAAGAAACACCTTCAAATTAATACTTAACGTCCACGCGGAACAATGCGGAACTAGTCGGGCCGATGACCTACATGTTCAATGGTAGCTAATGGATTCGTCGAATGCAGCAGGAAGAAGGTCACGTGTGTAGGACTTGGAAGAAAAGTACGTGGTCCCCGGTAGTAGGGAAGTGTGGAAAGCTGGAGGGTGTACGACAGGTGAAAGAATAAGGACATCGGTATGGACAAGCGCGACGGTTGGAAAGAGAGGCGCATAACTGGGTCAGTGTGCCGGTTGGGGGGCCCCCACCTTGCGCAGGGGCCCACCAATGAGAGCTCCGAACGACCTTCCGCATCGCTCGAACGGTACATCAAGGCCAGTAGGTCATTCTCTTCGTTCAGCTTCACTGTCGGCTGTATTTACACATCACTCTTTTACCTCGGGTGATCGTCCGGGAGAATCTCCTTCCTCGAAGACTTTCGTGAGAAAGCGGTGGGGCTCAAGACGCTGCTATATAGCTTAGATATCACTTGCGAAGGACGTTCTCTTTTATACGCATGTCGAACGGACAACCTAGGCTAACAACTCCGCCTGAGATTTCTGTTTCACTTACGAATTTTTCACGAACAAATTTATTAACAATATTTCTGCCGAATCAAAAATTTGTTTATTCAAAATTACTCTCTGTTTTAAATAATCAGTAATCAACTTGCTCATGGTCTTAGAATGATTTTGTTTTTCTACTTTTCCATTTTTATGTCAAATTTCAAAGTTTGCAAGGTGTTTATTTTTTTAATCAAATTATATTTTTAAAATTAAGTATGTATTGAAGGATATGAAAAAAATTGAACAAAAATATAATCGTGGTTGTAACTGATGCAAAGAATTTATTTTTTAATCTTTCGACTCGTAGCTGGACAATGTAAATATTCAAGGGAAAGTCGAATTTTACTTGTCGACTGAATGGAGAACAATAAAAAAAATATTTTTTTTTGTTAGAAATAGAAAGTGCAGATGTGAGAACTTTCTATTCCAAACAGGATTTGAAGGTATGTTTTTGTGTTGGTGGTCGTATCGAATTTTTTGTGACGTCCATACGTTTTCAATTTGAATCTGAGTTTTCGAATAACGCACAATTGAATTGTCCCATTCGAAAAATTCATAAGCAAAAATGTTTTTATTCAAATAATTCTTTCATTTCGTGTGATTCCTATAGGATTAGCTAATTTATACAACCAACTGGAACCAGAAAAGTGATAGAGCGTTACTTTTACTTCTCAAAAAGTTTAACGGTATTCGCGTCATAGAACCAGAATTCGAAAGGAAAAAGTGTTACACCTTGCGTTAAACAATAATACAATATTTTCAAACAAAGTAATGACGGATAATTGTTATTTATTATGTAACACAATAACAAGTTTGATGACTAGCGAATTACAACTATCAAGAAAAATGTTGAGAAAAAATATTGAAAATGATTTGGATTTTAAAAAACAAAAATAATTGTAAATAGCAAAAACGTAATTTTAACTGAGTGTATTATTTTTTGTTTTACTGAAAACGTTTATGTTCGAGCTCAGCGAGAAAATATTTTTCATCTTTGTCATGTTTCTCCATCTTATCACAGGAAGAATAAATGACCATCCAAAATCCAGCCTCCGTACCATAAATAAAAAGTTAATCCTATACAAATATTTTTGCTTTGCGTTATGATTTAACTATTTTTTCCCTATCTAATCATATGCCACAAAACGGTAAACAGAATTATCTTTTTTCGATTATGTTGATACATTTATTGAAAGTTTGCATTCGGATCTGAATACATTTATAAATGGTGCATGCATAAATAATTAAATTGTTTGCTTATCTACCAACATGTAAACTGGATAAAATGCTTGTTTTGCATTTATAAAAATTCAATTTTATCAGGAACATTGAAAATAAATGAAAAATCAAGTGTAACATTGTAACTTTACTTTTTTCATTTCAAATAATACAAATCTTAATACAAATTTTTGGCACAATTGTTGTTGGCACAATTTTTGTAATATTGAACATTTTTATAAATATGAAAAAAATCAAAAATTTTTTATCTAATTTAAAAATTAAAATTTTTTGACTTTTAGAATTAAATTTAAGATTTTAAAAACGTTTCAGTAATGTATACAGTAGATTTATGAATGATACGATAATTCATTTATTTATGATTTATGAATGATAGAAAATATTCAAATTCGTATTTAAGATTACAAATTTGCGTTCCTCCCAACTATATAAATATGAGAAAATATTTGTTTATTTGTTTGTATTAATTTGCACTTTTGCAAATGAACAAAATGATAGTTTTTGCATTAGGCGAAGTCCAAGCAATGCTTGAAAAGTCAAGGAAATGATTTTGATCAAAATCAAAAAGTGTAAGTCGAAAAATGAATATTTTTTATATTTCTTCATAATTTTTGTTTCAGTTTTTTCTACACTTCCCATATAAAAATAAATACGTCAAAATATATGCGACATGTATGTACTCATATGTCACATATATATTCATATATATAAACATTTATGCCATATAAGACATATATATTTTTTCACACGGGTGTCGTCGGGGGCGCCTTTAAAAAGGCAACCAGACACCCACCGACGCAATACAGGTAGCAGTATTAAGAGCTCGATTGCATCCAGTTTTCATCCTGTCTTTTGCATATACAATTTGAAGAAAAGCAAACTTACTTTCATGCTCGGAATCTCGCATGCATATACGTGACCTGTATTAACATACATCCAACCAATCAAAAAAACAAGCGGACCTTTTGACACATATTCCCAGCAGTTACAATGCGAATTGCCATGGCCATTCATAAACAGTGTGTCACTGTGCAAAGCAGGAATATATAATTCACAGTGATTTACACAAATGTGCACATACTTTCACGTCAAGATATTGGCGATGCGTTCAAGCGTAGACGGCGAAAATCCGATAGGTCAACCAGTTGTACATTTTATTTTCAGTCTAAATGCAATGAAAAAATTTTTCATTGCGTTCAAATTCGTTAGCCATGACCTTTTGGGCGGGAAATGCCATTCAAATTAAATTTCCCCGGAACGCCACTTGCAGCGCCGCTCATACCACTTGTCTGAAGAAGGAAAGTGATTTTCCAAAAGCGAATCTACGGCCAGGAATCAAACAAGCGTGAAACGTTAATCATTCGAAAAGAGTTCAGTTACTTGTTAACGCTGTTTTAATCAAAACCTAACGGATGTCGAGAAAACACTGAAACAATTAATTTTCGTGCATTCGCTCTTGATCCATTGAAAGCCGGATTATGTTTGTTGGGTAAAAAAATGTGTAGGATACGAGAGAACAGTTCAATCGTTTTTTCATTTTTCGAACCCGGAACAAACAAATGTGAAAGAGTGAAGAAAAAAGACAGTGTAACGTGGGAAACAATTTTCGTTTCAATGTTTTCTTTCCTGTACAACTTTTAATCTTAACAATTATCTTTTTTTACACATTTTTTTTTTCGTAAATTATTTATTTCAGTAAAGGATATATTTGTAAAACTGAAAGTCTTAGGAAGGAATTCATTGCAAATTACTAGCCTGTCGATTGATTATGCTAAACTCTTCTAAACAACGAAAAGAAACGCGCGAAAAAATTGCAACGTGAAGTCCATTCGGATTTCTTTGCACGAAGTGCAAGTAAAAATTACTTTCGAAATAAAAAATGACGAATAACTTTAATCGTCTCTAACTTTCATAAGGTGGGGTATTTCAATTTGTTTTAAACTTAAATGTGGGTCAGATTTTTGTTATAGAAAATCGATTGCAATCACAAGATAAAAAAAACTGAAATGGAGACAAACATTTTCTTTGAAGCTATGCCGAAGAAAACATATGGTCTAAATATGAATAAAAATGATTGATAAAATGTTTCATAATAATTGGAGGAAAGTAAAACTCGAATTCCAATAAAATTGCGATTGCGAACTTTCTGTCTGCTCATCTGGATCCCACAAGTAGAATCATAAAAAGCCACAAAAAAGTGTCGGATCGCCTTCGTTATTTTATGGCTACATTAATTTGTAACTGAAAGACGGTCTGTTTCAACATCACGCAGTCAGACAATGACTTTTTATTTAATTTTGATTAGAATTAGGATGCTGCGCTCTATTTGACACCCCCTACTTGTATCGAAGCGGCGACGCCTCTCTCGGCCACGCCAAGAAGAGGGAAGCCGTGATCTCAAGAGAATGCATGACTATTGAATGGGTAAAACGGAAAAACAACCGAGATCATTGCTATATATAGAGCAAATCAAGACCTAAGGACCAGTCTATCACGTGCTTCCAAATCAGTTTGCCAACTCAAAAGCAGTTGCCGAGTTTGTGTGTGTCGTTTTTGGGATTTTGATCAACACCCAAACCCTCATCATGAGCCGCAAATTTTCGTACCCCTCCGGGCCAGTTTTCGCTGTTCTCCTATCGTTGTGCTTGTGCCACTGTGTTCTGGCCGAAATTGCACCCGTGGCGGACAAACCGTCCGAGGAAAAAGCAACAATCCACATGACTAAAAATTGCAACAAATATTACAGTGCGATGTGTCTAAAAATGGACGTGGCTTCGTTCCTAGACAAGCTCTCGCAACGAGCTAATATTGGTGAGTTGGAGTGGTCCAGTGAAACTGAAAAAACAAAATCAGTGAAACTGAAAAAAAAAATTTTGAAAATTTTTGTTTTAATTTTTTATTTTTTTTTTTTTTTTTTTTCGATTAGGAATTTTGCCAGGAGTATCGATTGTCAAGGAGGAGAACGCGAACCAGATCTCGTCATCTGAGATGGTAGCGAATTTGGCGCGAGACTTCCCGAACGATGTCGACAAAAGGCTGGATGCTTATTTGGTGCAAAAAATTGGAAACTACTTGAGCAATCACGCGGTCTCAGTCAAACTCTTTGATCCAAAAAGTTTTGCCGGAGAATCAAACGAGGGAACAAGCCAGGAAAGATCCGTCGAGGGTAAGTTTTCGATAACAAACAAATTTCAACTGTACATTTGTTCCATTTAAAAATTATTTCAAACTGGGATGTAAAAGTTTTAATAAGTTAAAAATTTGTTATTTAATTTTTCAAAACTTAAATGAAAAAAACTAAAATATCAAAAAAGAAAATTGAAATATAATTGTTTGAAAATGTAAAACTAGAAACTGGATAAAAATAATTATTTATTTTAAATGAAATTTTAAATAAATTATATATATTTTAAATAAACTTTGTTTCATTGTTTAAGATTTTTCCTAACATTTTTTTGCAGGTCGCAAAAAAGATAAAGGAATGGGAGGTATGATGGCAGGTCTAATGATGATGAAGGGAACATTAGGAGCGCTCGGATTCGGCGCCCTGGCGATGTTGGCTGGAAAAGCTCTGATGACTGGACTGATGGCGTTGATGTTGTCGGCGATCGTAGGGCTGAAATCTTTGACGAGTCACCACGCAGCGAAAACAACTTACGAAATCGTGAGCAAGCCGGTTTACACGACGGCTCACACTCAGAGCTCAGAGGAACACGGTCACGGTTACGGCGGCTCGGGTTACGGCAGGTCATTGGATGACGTCCACGAGACAGTTCAGGAAGCCGTGATGAAATACGGAAACGCGTTAAATCGTAGGACCGTCTATTGAACCGGCGAGGATCCAAAGTAGGCACCGATTTGCAAACCAAATGGAGTGCGAAAGGTGAATCGTCGTGAGAACCCAACGACTTCCGGTCTGCTCTACATTGTACAGTAGTTAAATGACTGAGCCGTCTCGGATTGAGCTATGATTTAATATTTATTGTAATTTATTGTCTGTAATTTATTGATCTGTAATTAATTGATCTTCGTCGGCACGAACTGTGATCGAGGCACATTTTTTTATGTACTCCTGTAAGAATGTTGGATGTAAAATAAAACAAAAGAAGATGTCAGAAGATTCGGTGTTGTGAAACAATTATCTTGACTCGGTCAGGAGGTCTCCCTGTTCCTTTCTCTAATAAGCGTTGCGGAGTGCCAAAGGTAATGGAATAACTAAATGTACCAGCCCGAAGACAAAAACAATTGCAACCACTTGGCATAAAGAGCTAACCGATAATTACATTAAGACCTGCCTAATGGCAATCGTGACAAGGTCGCCGCAACAATTTTCCAGTGACATTATTTGAATGTATATAAACTGACGGTTGGTTCGCTGGTTCCTCGACAGTTGTTCTCTATCGCCAGCCATGGCGCGTCTTGCGATTTTGTTTCTTACTTTTGTGTGCGCCCTGGCCCACGAGGACCAGCAAAACGAAATCCCGGAGACTGACGGCGGTGTCGCTTTTCCGGGCAAGCCGGTTTTCGATTTTCAAAAGTTCGGCTGGCGGGTCGACGTCCGCATCGTTCCGGGAGTGAACTCGTCCGAGCCCGAGCAGGACGATCGGTTTCCGGACTTCCCGTTCCGGGACATCGGCAACTGTGTCTTAGAATTTTCGTTCACCTGCGTCCAGACGAGGTTCGCCCGTTACGTCGACGACATCAACCGGTTGGATGATATCAACTTGTTCGGTCGCACGATCACGATCGTCCGGGCCAAAGCACCAGTTGCGACTTCCGAGTCGCGCGCTATCGGCATTAACATCAGTGATAGGATTGATCGCAGCGTTGACGAGTTTTTTGATAGCCACGCGCTGAGAATCACGCTGCCAAGATGGAACGGAAAATCGAGCCAAGTTAATGTTATGTACAATGATACGAATCTAGTGGAAGGTCAGTTGAAACTCGAGTGATATGCATCGTTTTCGGTCGGCATTGTGGTACATTGCTTTGCTGTACTGTTGCAGGCAGAGGCAAAAAGGGGGGAGGCGGCAAAGGAGGGGGCAAGTGCAAGAAGATGATGATGATGGCCATGGGGATGCTCAAGATGAAATTCATGGGTAGGTCATCGGTTGTAGGATCAACTTTCGACTGTTGCAAAATTCAACATTTTCTTATTTTGGTTCTTTGTATTTGTTCTTTGTATTGAATGAATAGTTTCAGTCTTACTGGAGATGTAAACATTTTTTTTCAATTGCAGGCATGATGGGAATGGCCTCGATCAAAGGTATGATGATGGCGGGAATGTCTCTCATGTTGTCTAAAATGATGATGATCATGAAACTGATGAGTATGAAGAAAGGCGGATTTGGCGGAGGCGGCAATGACGGAGGTAAAGACAAATAATCTCTGACTATCAAAGATGTACTTCTTTTTTCTTTAAGGAAATCAATTTAAGAGAAACAATTTTCCAACTTTTGAATTTTTCAATTTTGTAAGGAATCAAGATTACTCAGATAAATGAGTCACTTAGAACTGCGATGTTCTATGAAAGTAGAACAAGATCAAACTGTTAGATCTTAATGCAGTAATGATTGCGGAGCATAAAATTTCTTTTGATATTTTGATATTGAAATAAAAAATGGATTAGGCTCTTGTACATACCGGTAACAACAAAGCAAGTGATATAAAATGGGTTAACATCTGACATACCGAATGATAAAATATTGTATAATAATATAAGCCGCAGTCAGATTTATTTAGAACTATTGTTGATATTATAATAACGAAAGTTTAATAGTGATACAATTATTATTGATGGATGGTGAAAGTCAATGATTGGAGGAGAGGAAAAATATTTTTACTGAAGGAGTTTTATGCCATGAATTATCTTTAAAACGCAAAACAATAAACGCGGCAAAAAGTTTGACAAAAAGTGATCATTTTCTTTTCGTTCATTTATTTTATTTGTTTTCATTTTTAAATTTACTTCTGTTTATTGTGAATATAGATTTAAAGAAAAAATGTTAAAAGTTAAAATAAAAACGAGTACTCATTTTTAAGTAATTTCAGTTCTTGCGTGTTGAGCGTAAAAGTACTTTTAACAATAATTTTTCATTGTTCGTTAAGGAAATTTGATGAGTATCTGTTGTAAAAAATATACACTCAATACCTGTAGCAATCTGTACACCTACGCCTGTCAGGCAACAAAGAAACAGGGGCTATTAGGATAACTGTCGACGTAAAGCGTTGCTGATTAAATTTAAAAAATGTTTAATTACATTTAATTAACCTTTCAATTAAAATGTCCGAATCATTTTCTTAGAAATCCGTTATACATTGTCAAACCGC
Organism: Trissolcus japonicus; assembly: GCA_030522925.1. NCBI lineage: Eukaryota > Metazoa > Arthropoda > Insecta > Hymenoptera > Scelionidae > Trissolcus > Trissolcus japonicus. The sequence continues at coordinate 239,536 of JAPYZS010000002.1, forward strand.
TAAACAACATTTTTAAGCTTGCTTTAGCAGTTAACTGCATTTAATGTCAGTATACACAAAGGAACGAAAATATATGGGCGAATATGTGTCAAATTTATATTTATTATATAAATATAATATATTTTTTCGATAAAATTTATATTAATTTTATATTAAATTTATAAAACTTATTGCCGCTTTATAAATAATTCATAAATGAGAATATGTAGAATATATACGAATATATTTTAAATATATAAAATATACGTAAAATATGTTTTGAAATATATTTTCGTCCGTGTGGCTAATAACTAAATAGACAAAGAGAATTAAATAAAGAAATCGATTTTATTTAAATAATTTCAATTTTGTAACCCTTAAATGATTCGAACCGACCCAGACGAAACTGTTGAAAATTGATGCTTCTACCAAGTTTTATAAATATTTTTTTAATTTAGATTGTTAATTAACAAATAATCGTTGTTGCACCATGGCAATTGTATTCCTGACACTCATTATGATTTCATTGTTGATAATTTTTTTGTATAATAATTGAAACACAACTGGGTCTGAAAGACCCAACGCATTCACTTATGTGAATTTTGTAGTACTTTGTTGTACATGTGTATTGAAAATTCACTTCAGCTTCTCCTTAATTTTATATATTTTTAGGTTCAAAAGAAGTAATCTGGGTTTCTAAAGGAGGCGGTGGAGGCGGCGGATGTTGCGGAGGTGGCGGCGGTAGTGCGCCAGCAGATAGTTACGGAGCGCCACCGCCCAGCAGTTACGGAGCCCCGTCGTCCGGAGGCGGCGGATACGATTACAGTGGCGGTGGCGGTGGTGGAGGCGGAGGCTGGGGACGCAGCTTCGAACGTAAAATCAATACTGACGACGTCGACTATCCCGAGAATGAAGATCTCACCGGCCCGGAAAACACAGATACCGACCTGACCACGAAGAACCAAGAAAGCAACTGGCAGGCAGAAAAGAACTTGACCGACACATGGAACGAAACTGCCCCCCTACGTACGATGGCTTACCAGCGCGCAGGTTCAGTCGGTATAAAAGAGAACGAGCTTACCGACGAAAGGTCAGCGAAGAAAGACGACCGGGAAAAATACAACGTTTATCCTACGAATTATCGTAAGGCCGAGGTGAAAAAATATAACATGGACCATTTCGCTAGAATAAGGAACCTTTTCCGTAGGAACTCAACGGAATTGAACCCCGGCAGCGGGCAAACCGGAGCCAATTCATACAAATGAAAGGCCCTTCTATTTATTCTTTTGTATTTAAAATAAATTATTTATTTAGCCTTGTAAGCGAAAAAAAGTAAGAAATAAAATTGTAAATGTTACCCAGACTGAGTTTCAGTTGTCGGCCTTGTTTTCCTGTCACAAAAAATGTAATTACTTATAAATTTAATTGAATTTAATTGGACCTTCCAACTGATGACGAGAAACATGATATGACATCCGAAAATCAGTTCGCTAACCTACTTGGATGGATGTCATGTGCATAATAGCGAAGGCACAATTTTGGTCTGCGATATGATTTTATTTGAATGAAAATAACGGCATGTTAATCCTCAAGTCGTTCGACGGTTCAGTAACCATATACGTGATACCGCACGCAATCGCGTTGACACAAGTATAAAAACCTCACGGTGAGAACTAGATTTTCCAATATGGTGTCTTCCGGTCAGTTACGCAATGCTCTTTTTGTTTTGAAATCTTCCGTCAAACTTGATCAGCGATGAAAATTCAATTGAAATTGCGCGCGCAAAACTGGTACCATCAGGACTTTTACTGTAAACCACAATTACGTTACACGAGCCTGCCTCCGTACGGGCTCATTAACATGGTATAACTGTCGACGGTTCTGCATTGCTGTGTTATCGTTCATTATTGTAAATCAAACGCACGTAATCTTCACAGAATTTGCAATTTTTAATTGGGTGATCTCCGGTCGATGTGACCAATTAATGGAAATACATCACAGGTTCAAAATTTATTGTTCCATTCAAAGCTCGAGACAAGAAGCTAATGAAAAATTGTCTGCAAACATTTTGTTTTATTAAGTACGATTTTTTAATTACAGTAACAAATCAGTTAATTAATTAGAATAAAAAATTAATCAACAATGTTAATTCATTGTAGAAGATTGTTTTAAATTTGAACTGATGAAATAGTTATCACAGTCAATTAGATTTGACGCTCGAGAAATTTATTGGATGGATGCTCCATCGCACCAGATACAGTGTTTATGGTCATATCGTCGTGTCGATGATCATATAACGATCCAGCTATAACAAGGCGGTTATGAGAAAAGAAAAGTTAATAATATCAATTGACAATGGCATGCGGCACGAATCAATAGTTCCGTAATGAGGGGAAGTCAAGCTCCAATGGACACTCGTGTATTTTTCATCTCTACAATGCATCATCAAAAATCGGTCGAGCAAAACGGTGCGAGGCATTGTGCAAGATTTTTAATACCTAAAAGTGTACTATATTTCGTTATCAGTCATGGTCGAAAGTGTAACAGTATATCATATTTTGTGTACAAAAACAGTTATATTATAAACTTTCAAGACATTGTTTCTTTTTCATTTTACAATCCAGATCTTACCATTCAATGAAAATTTTTTTATTAGACAAAGTGCAAAGTGTCCAAAAATTTATAGTCAATGTACGAATACTGGAAGGGTTGAAATATTTTCTTCAACAGTGCCATAAACATAACTGTTCATTGAAAAATCTCACTTCAGTTTTCCAATTAAAAGTCAAGACTTGAAGGATGTCAAATAATTCAGCCGAACCTGTTGGCTAATTGAGTCACAAGTTTGAACATCAAATACGGCCCCCTAGCGAAACGTAGAACTACGAACAATAATTTAAATTTTGACCTAGCTTGGTCTTTTTTTCTGTGTCACCGTTAGGAATATGGGTCCGGGCAGATCGAACCCAAAAAAACCACTTTTTTTGTCTGAATTCATTCGAACCCGATCACAAAGGAAAATCCGTTATAAGGCATTAAAACTAAACACATCACCAATGTGTATATGATTTATTCAAAATTGCCTCTCAATGTGAAAGACCTGATTAGCCGGAAGACTCGAAAGTGTTCTTTGACCACTTCGTCAGGGGAATTCAGTGATGACAAATTGGCGAATCTGTACGGGCTGCAATTGGCGCTAACAATGGAACGCGAAAGATAAACGCCTTATCGGAGAAAGTTTTGTTCTACTGTTTTACATAAAACTGACCCACAAAATGTGGCGATTTTTTGTTGTTTTCGTCCTGCAATTTGATTGTGGAAAGTCATTGTCATAAGAGCTAATTGTGATACTGACTTGGCAGCTTTTCGTGCAGGCGCACCGATGTCTAGTTGTTTTTGTTTGACGACTTCCTTCGGCCACCGTTAGGTAACCTAGTCATCGTTCGTCGTGGCACAGAGTCTAGCGAACTTGACCCATCAAGAATATCAGAGAGAAAGTTTATCACAACCGCGCGAACAAAAAATGCGCCCTAAAAATAATTCAGCAAATCTGAAATCGGTTCACTTTCCTGTCTAGGAAGCGAGGAAGACCATGCTGACTCGGTTGCTTTGTCCCCTGACACGGAACAGACGGTATGCCGCCGTTTACGACAGGCGATAAATTAATGCAGAAAAGTATCGTGTCCCCCAGATACTTTATTCTAATAAATAGCTCGTCATGAAACGGATACACAATCATAAATCAGAGACGGTTCAAACAATTATTGTTTTATTAATTGTTTTTACATTTTTTTTATTTTCTTATGAATTTAAATTTCATATAACGGATTTTTCTTCTCTTTAAATTACATCTTTTTAATTATTTTACAATTTAAAAATGATGATTATGTTTTGCAAAAAAATGTTGGACCTCGAAGACAGTAATTAAAACTTGGTTAAAATTTAAAACCTTTCAGGAATTCCAAGTTTGTTTTTCAAGACACTTCACAATGTCGAATAATTGTTGAAGTTACCAACTTTTGAAATTCTGAATTTTTACGAGCAGTTTTATCACAGGACGATGAGAGATGAAAATTTATCACCTCTGATTCGTCAGCTTTGTTTCTTGCAAAGCTGACGGTGTTTGCAACAGTACAAATAAACCCATCAAACAGCTCTGTTCGGCGCGTTAAAAAGTGAACACTTTCGCACGTAAGTAATTTGATGTAATTTCATGTTTTCTACATAATAGACGGCGTAATAGGCCTTGCGCCGCTGTATACAATCAGACAGTCAACAGATCTACAAAAGATCTTTCTATTCTACTTGGTGTTCGTCGGTGTAACATTATGACACCGCCGGTAAACATATTGTTCCGTTGGCTGACTAAACTTGGGCACTAATAGTTGTCGGTTTTGTTCCAGATCATCATTTAGTAGTACAAAAGAAAACATTTTTTCTTTGAAATTGTAAAAGAAAGTCGAATGAAAGTCACACTGAAAACTCGGCGAACAATCTGAATTATTGAAAAATATAATAATAATCATTTTTAAACAAATCAACATACTTTCAAGTTGCATTTTAATTTTAAATAATTTTTTTGCAAAACTTCCTGTCCAGGTGAATTGAACCAAAAAAAAAAACAAGATTTTTTTAATTGGGGAATTTTTTTTCTCTTGATCACGTTTCCTTAATTGTCTCGTACGCATTTTCCGCTAAAAACCGACTGAACTTGCCGAAATGATGGACCACGTGCAGATTGTAAAAAAGGTAGCACGTTTAAGATAATTTACAGCGTTCTCCTGCACCTGTGAAAGACGTCCGGGACGATTAAGGTATACAATCGTTTGTATTCCATTGTGCCCGCTAAATTCAGTAGCTCAAAATATATCATGCGACTTATTTTAGTCGCATGCTCAAACACGACTCGGTCGGACTTGTGTGGAATTTCAAAATACGATTAGATCCGGCTTTTTTATGTAGTGACACGTTCCTAGATCAACACATTTCACGTCACAATGGGGCCCATTGATGTGGTATTAATATCGACCAGACGTTTTTCTTTTTTTGCAGAAAAACGTGAAAAGTGAGATTAATGAGTTTGTTGGAACGTGCGGAATGTCTTCGTGAAAAATGTACTGGAATACCCGTCCGCCGGATGTTGGGGAAAATTTTCATTCACACTTTTTGGAGATGTTCCACGAACATTTCAATTCAGTACACCTGAACTGGCGGGTCGTGTGAATGTGAAAAAAAAGGATGCTCCATCAAAACCTGATTATGAGCGGGAAGAAAAGTTATCGGACTTATGTAAATAAGTAATTAGAAAACGGTTTTGATCCATTCATGCAGTTGATCTCATGAATGGGTGTGTATATTCAAATTTCGCAGTTTCTCTCGAATAATTTCATTTTTTTTTCTAATACAAGTGTAACGTCAGGTTTCTTTCACGCTGATTAGAAATTAAAAACAATTCTGAGTTTTCAATTAAATTTTTATAACGACCATTAAAACAGCGTTGAGAAGGGAAAAAAACACTTAAATCATCCTAACACATGAGCTTGATAACTTTCTATCTTTTTCATTGGAATTCCAGAAAATCACAAGATCAATAACCCAGTTGTGTAACAATTAAAAAGTTAACAAAATTAAACCGTTTGAATCAGCTTTGTTCGTCCAATTAATAAACAAATTATAATATTTCATTACACGATTCTTATGCATTATTTTTCCAGTTTAAAATTGACATCAGCGATGATAACATTACTTCATCTGGAAAATTGTACATCATTATTAGATTTTCTCCTTTTTCATCTGAAGCAGGTGGATATGTTCACGTAACATACTCATCCGTAGAAAGTGAGCGACGATAAGTGTGCTGATTTTGGTGCCTTTGAAAACCTAATGGAAAAATTTGAGCAGAGGAATAAAAAAGAAAGGATACGAAATTAAAAAGAGCTCGCTTTTCGGCAGCGTGCGACGGAACACGTAAGACGGTCAAGCAACAACCTACCTACCCACAGACCTACCCATTGTGGGTCAATGGAATTCAGACGAGCGGCCGTTCGTCGACCGCGTGGAATTGCCCGGCTGATTCTAATGGGCCGTATTAACATTTTCCTTCATAAACATTGTTGTCTCCGAAAATAAATACTAGAACGACGAATTTCAAGATTTCGAAAATTAAAAAAGAAACCATTTTTTTATCAACATCTTTTTGAATTACTGGTTTAACAAATTAGTTTGCGTAAATTTGCGTGGAATCTCAGCTCTTTGATTATTCAATTTTGTCTTAATTTTTACTTTCAAAAATGATGTTAGCTAATTTACACAGTCGTATTATTATATTCCCAATTTAAATTCCAGTTTTAGTTGAGATTCGTGATTCATTCTCACCATTCCGTTCTCAATGTTAAATGCATGCATCCACGTTATAATTCGTGGTCAATGTTTACCGTTAAAAGTATTATTTTCCGGAATATAATTATAATTATGTTTACATCACATTTGAATAACGTTTGAGACGGGCGACCTCAAAGAGCGGACAATCAATCTGGCGTGTACTCTGTTTGGTCGCTAATTTTGAAACCCGGCCAGGTTTTGTCCACGAGGTTTTCAGATGCTCGAACGCAATTATATCGATATGCGATAATACCGTTAGGCGTTCGTACAAATATGAGTCGAGCACTTTCGAATCGTTGCCTCGATTCTCAAACAATTGACACCTCTGTTCCCGTCCGAAATCATTAGCATAACGATTATCGATAACTGATTCATCGCCAATTGGAATTCGCGAGACCAACTGACAGCATCTTTTTTTCTTACCATTTTTTTTGTTCCCCTTTTAACAAAAAGGAACTTTCTATAAAATTTCGTCCAATTTGTCTCATTATGAAAACAAAATTGTAGGAAAAAAGCAATACCAAATACAAAGATTGCATACAATTTTAATGAATAAACAAAGGAAAATTTTCCAAAAGTGTATAAAATAACTAAATCATAAAAAATTAATGTTTAATCCGACGAAAAAAAACGCAGAAATCGAAATGCAAAAAATAAAATTCCTTGATCTTTAATTTATTTCTGTTTATAATTTATGTAACTATTACTTATACACCTCAGGTGTATCAGATCAAACCCACCGCTCGCAGCGGTTGCATTTTCGTTAAATTACTAGAATTTAGTTTATAAATGTTTTTGCGAGATGTCGAGGCACGTGTCGAGCGATGCCCAAGACACAATTTGCCGCTCCTATAAAGAACTCGGTTATCCGTCATTTTTCAGGAAAATTTCACATCAAATGAGGCAAAAATGTCTTTTCAGAAGAATTCTTTTTTGTCAAAAAAACAAAAAAAAAAGAGAAAGAGAAAGAAAAAAGTGATCAAGTGACGCTGAACCGATGGTCGCATATCGTTTGCACCTGTATCGTTAAGTACTCAAAGGAGCATGAAACGAAACAAGAATCCAAAAGAGGACAGTGAACGAGAGTTGGGTACGTGAAACATATAAACGCAAGCGAAAACTGAAAACTGAACCACCGTGGAAGCGAGAAAGGTGGGACGAGAATTGGTTGAGCGAAGAGGAGAGAGAGACAGAGAAGCGGACGATAATGACCTTCCGCGGATGTTCGGAGCAGGAGTAGGAGACTCTTTGACACACTTGGCGGCTGGGTTCGTAGATACCGGAGGAGCTTTAGTTTTCAACGGGAGATTGTAGGGGTCAGATGTTTGCGCGCGCGAGCCACCGGTGACAGGGAGAAGCCCGGCGTGTGCGATGGCAGGTCGGTTTTTGTGACCAGTGTCAGCGAGGCTCGAGTGGACATGCCCGTAGAAGGGGCCGCGTTTTTGCACTCACACAAGCCCGAATCAGGCTACGGTCAAAAATGTTGCGCCCCGCGACGATTCTGATGGTGTGTCTGGTGCTCGGCTGGACCCAAGCGAGTTTCCTCAATTACACCAGGTTCACGAGGATCTTCAATTTCAAAAATTTCATCGCTAACGATACCGGCAACGAACTTTGGCACGGGCTCCTGCGAGACTGCAAAAAACGCGTGAGCTTTTCGTGCATCCAGAAGAACGCCTACACCTATCTCGACAGCGCGTTCATCGAGCGCGATAATATCACGGTCTTCGACGGACTTGTGCTGCGCAAAAATCAGCTCCAGTATCAGCACTGCGACCGCGACGATGGCGTGGACGATAACGTCATCGACGACTCAAGGGAGTCGGATGGCTGCCGGTCCAATGAGGCGAGGGGCTTCGAGCATGAACGCCTCACACCTCTGGAGGAAATCACCTCGTCGTTACGTCGCAAGACCGTCAAGTTTCTAGCCACTCGGGATTACGAGCTGCAGCTGCCGGAATTCTTCTTCGAAGGTGCCAATTTGAAGATCAGCCCGCGAGAGATCGACGATAGTGGTGCCCTCATCAGGGTGGATTTTGGACAGGACATCGAGAGTCACGGACGGGTCTTCAAAAAAATACGTACGATGATAGAAATGATGTTTTATTCGAAATGAATTATAAATGAATGGTTTAAGGTTGATGGATCTGGTTTTGTTTAAATTTTCAGGCAAATTCATACAGAACAAATTGCTCATGAGTTTCTTAGCTGCGATGCTGATCATTAAGCTTATCAAGGTGAAGTTCATGTTCGTGATACCGTTCCTGTTTGGTGTCGGGACGGCGAAGAAGCTGTTCCTCAAGCTGCTGCTCTTTTTCGTGCCAGCGTTTGCGCACGTGTTCAAACTTTGCTCAAGCTATTACAGCACCACCAAGCATCACCATCATCATCACCAGGTAAATTTGAGACGACGATTCTAAAACCACACAACAACATCAAAACTTTTTAATCTCTTAGTTTCAGACATCTCGTCGCCGTTAGTTTGAAATTTTAACCGTGACTATCAATTTATTATTTATTTCTTTTTTATTTAATTTTTCAAAATTCTTTTCACCTAAATTCACGGTTCCATGGTGATGCACTTAATTGCATCTTGCATCGTACATTCCACTGTCATCTCAGATATATTAATTATCAACAGGATCAAAGAAAAAAAAAGAATTAAAAAAAGAATTAAAAAGATACAACCAGTTTTAAAATGAACATCTGATTGATTTATTGTCCGGTGTCGTAACATTGACCTACATTGACCTTACAGGTTGCGCACCACCATCACCACGTGCCGGTACCGGTGCCAGTTCCAGCGGTGACCCCGGTTCACCCCCCGATTCACCACGCGCCCTACGAGGAGTTCGACGGTTACGATTACGCCCATCCAGGGGTCCAGTACCGCAAGGATATTGAAGAGTTGAAGGAATGGGGCATCGAACCCAACGACGAGCCCTACGACGAGCCGGTAGGGCCCGTTTATCCCGGGCCTTATGGGGGTTACAAGCCACCCTCCCCCCTGGCCCACAACCTGGCCTACTCCGCCTATTCGCCTGATAAGGTCAGCCGAAGGGGTTCGGATTTTAGCAGTCCCGCGATTAGCGTCGCTGGCGCCTCTGGAATCAGGCCTAATCCGACGATGATCACGCCTGTGACCAAGGTGATTGCGACTGTAGTCAAACCGCACGTCATCGCCAGGATACCCGGCAAGAAGCTGCCGAAACAAGCCTACGACGACGATTATTTTGGCCCGATCGTGCAGCGACTTGACGAAATTTTTCTCCAGATGGGCATCGTGGAAGAGAGTTGCAAGGTGTCGATCGTCTGCAAGGTCTACAGAGACCCGCTGGGATACTCGCCTAGCAGCAATCTCGTGTCCAATGAATTGTCCAGGTACGAATTGCGCCAATCGGGCCACCGTGTCTGACGTTTTTTGTTCGTTCTATACTCGCGACTTTTCATTGTTCTTCTTTTGGGGACTTTTTTTTCACGGTTTGGTTTCTAGCCTCTGGCCTTGGGGAAATTATAATCCGGGGTTTTATATTTATGACGCGCCTACAGCCAGTAACGGAAGATCTGTTCAAAACCGATCGAACTGGATGAATGTTTACCTCGGATTGGTATTTCGAAGTAACGGATATAAATACGTTCTTTTTTAACTTTCAAACAGCATTAGTTCGTGGTATAAATTTATTAAGCAATTGTTGCAGGAGTGTCTTTTCCGAAGAGCTGTTGGTTGTGGTTTTGTGTAGTTTACATTGTGTTTTCTTATTCCTTGTGAATTTTCGAAGAATGCATTTTAATTTTCTTGCAACAAGTTGTTTGGTTGTTAATTTGAATGATTTTAACGAATGGTTTTTGAACGTTGATTTTCTTCTTGGTTTGTTGTGATTGAAGCACTGATTTTTGTGTTATTTTTCAGAGACAGTCATGATCTACCGACCAGAAACCCTCCTACTGAATCCAGCCAAAGATTTCACTTATATGTGAGTGCAGCCAGATTAGGACAGGATCGTGGGGATTGTGAAAAAAGTTACCCGTGTGCTAATAAACTGTAAAACTTGGAACGAATCAAAAACATAATATAATGCGAGCTTTTGCGAACGATGATCTATTGGTCTAAGATCGGTTTTATGTTTTGAAACAATCTTTCTTTAATTTTTACTGCATTTTGTTTTACTTTTTTAATTAATTCGATTTAATTTTTTTTAATTTAATTTTTTGTAATTTAAATTCGAACAAAATTAAAATAAAGACTGAAGATCTTTGACCGACAGAATCATAAAGCGATTAAAATATGATATTAGTTAATAAGCTTGATCAATTTCACATGTTGGCTCGAGCACACGTTTCGGTTAGACGAAAAAATTTTAAATTTAGCTCAGCTTATTGATTAATATTAATATTATCATTGATTAATTAATGTTTCTTTGATGGAAGTCTAATTTATTGTCATATCTTAGTTTAGGCTAGTTGTTGTTTTTTGTATTATTATTTATTTGCACTCGAATGCCATATGCAAGAATTGTTTTCGGTTAAGTTGTCCGAATGCGGGGGAAAGTGGGAGTTGATTTGTATGTACGACCGAAATCGCTTTCGAAAATATATTTTTGAGACCGTGTGTGTTTACTGTTATTTCTTGTAAAATAAACTCTATTACGATTACTCATGTTTTTTTTCGTTTCCTACTTTTTATTTCTAATCGATGTCAAGATCCATCTCACGATGTGGAATATAGTTTGAATTTTAATAGATTGAATTACATTTTTTTTATTGTCATAAGAACCTGCATTCTTACAGATAAAAATACATGCATAAAACAGCTGAAAATTTGATTTATTATATATTTTTATTGTGAGAATTATATCTATCCTTCAAGATGATCGCTATTTGTTCTTTATTTATTTCGCTAAAATTGAAGATAAACATTATGGCATTGAAAGTATCGTATTATGAGGCATACATTTTTCACACTATACGCTCGCTGAGTATCTCTTGAAATACTGCAGATTATTTATTGTTCACTACCGTTACTGAATTCTAAAGGTCTTTTTTTACACCGTGGATTCAGTGCAACGAATAATGCCCGATTAAATAATTCTCTAATTATTTTGCACGGCTGTAGTTTTTATTTAGTGCATTTTATTATCCCAACAATTTGCTCTTACAGAATTTCATTAATTAAAATTTGTATTTATTGTTATGCTGAAAATGTATATCATTTTTTAATATTGAAATTGGACGAAGTTTTATTTCAATTTCGATGAATGAATTCCAAGTTTCTGGTACGGACAAATTTGCAACTGAATGGAGGCAACAAACGTATTCCAACAAGTTATGTGAGAAAACTTTCGAATTACGGTAAGTGAATGTATGATGGGATGTAATTTTTTCCGCATTGTCTTCGTTTTATCGTCAAATTTAAACTTTTAACGAAAAGCACAATTTCCAACAAAATAATGGAAAAATGTTTGTTTGAAAAAAAGAACATAATTAAAAAATAAGATATCGAAATGAATCATTTTGTGAAAGAAAAAAAATTGGTGTGACGTTCGTTTCATATAAGATTCTGTAACGGTACCCATAACGTAGTCTATAATTAGGTTTTGTACAGAAAAATTAATGCATCAAGACAAAAACATTTCAATTTTTTATTTCAATATCAATTTTTCAGCTCTAGCATTGAGACCAGTCAATGTTACAGCCGCGATTGTGAAACAATTTTAAACAAACTTTACGCCTTTCAATTTTTCAAACGTAATCATAATGATTTGCGATTTATGAACTAGTTATGTACATTATTTCAAGATTTCAAGACAGTTATAACCTCCGTAACGATCGTCAAGCTTTTTATACGTTTTTAATTTTTTTTCAACGAAATCGTTTACCTAAAATGTTTTAATTTTTATATAAAAATATAAATTATTTTTTGGTTCTATATACAAAAAATAATCGTATAATTTCATACTTAATTTATTGAAAAAAATCTCCGCTGAAATTTTAATTTTAATCACGAAAATTCGTTTAAAGAAAAATTGTCTAGTAATCTAATTAGAAAATATAAACGAAATGTTAAAATTAACTTATCTTTTATTTAAAATATCAGATGATTCTGACAGGTAATAAATTTGCAATAAAAACTACCAAACTTTAACTAAAATTAAGACTTTAGTAAAATAAAAATGTTAAAGTTGTCTTAGAAGTCTAGTCAACAACTAACCCAAGCGAAAATTTTATATACGCAGACATATATGCGACATTTATGCAACATATATGCGAAATATATGCGGCATAAATGTGTCATATATGCGACATAGATGCAGCATAAATAAGCCATATATGTGACATATATGCAATATATATTCTTGCATGTTCTGGCGAATCGCGTTTATGTTTACATATATGCAATATATATGTTTCTTTTTACCTGGGAATGTGTAATAAAAAGTGAAAAGTTTTTCTTTCGATTACCTTTTTCATCACTGTCCCAATTACTTTTCTTATCAGCCCTAAATTGTTCGTACTTTTTCATCTCCCGGAAGTTCGCGTATCAAACAAAAATCGTTCTAGTTTTTCATCCACCGACTTTTCTAAAAACCACCTTTAAATTATGCAATTTTCAAAACTCCAAACCAGGATGATGTTTACGCAGACATCATCATAACAAAAGAACACAAACGAACTGGCAAAGTGCATATATACCAAACCACTGGGACATTGTCACCCTAGATTATCGCACCTTGCTTTCATTGGGTGATAGCACGTCCCTAATCAAAATTCACCGAACGCACAAAGCTTCCGAGTATAAAACCGAGTCGTCGTTGTTCAATTGTGCATTCGGTGCTTAGCTTCAGGATTCGATCCAACAGTGGTCCCGTCATGAAAATTGTCTTCGCCACTTTGTTGGCCCTCGGGGCTGTCATAGTTGGCGCACAGGATGTCAAAACCACCGCGGAGACCCTGCAAGATATCTACCACACGTGAGTATACAAAAACATTCCCCTAAATCTGACCCACCCAATGACAATTTCAAAAAAAAAAAAAAATAATAATAATAATAATAAAAAAATAACAAAATATGTTTCCAGCTGCGCAGAATCCTCATCTCTACTCTCGTGCGCGAAGCCAAAATTCTTGTCATACTTGAGCGAGGCCTCAAAACGTGAGAGAGTTCCGATAACGGAGGACCTGACGATCGTCAGGTCGTTCAAAACCGAGGACGATGGCGGCGACTTTTATTCGTCCCAGGGAACGCTCGACACCTCTCGAGTGCATCTTCTCAGGTCGATGATGTTGGAGAAGCTCGACGACTACCTCTCCAGCCATTACGTTGAGGCTAGACTGCCGGAAACGATAATTGGATCGGACATCGTGCCCAGGTCACTGATCAACTCTGTACCCAGATCCGTCAGTGTTCCGCTCACAGATTATCCGAACGGTCAAGGTAAAGTGAAGGCCAAGTGCAGATGATCGTGTTTTGCGTGGTGTAATCGTTGTATAAACGCAGCTGGGTTTCGGTGCAGTTTCACTTTTTTTTTCAATTACAATTACCCCAGAAAGTAAGTGCAATTTTCTGCTTCCAGGTCGAGGTTTTGTTAAGAAGGTCGTGATTCCTTTCCTGTTGGGGCTCAAGTTTAAGGCCACCGCGATCGTTCCACTTGCACTAGCTCTGATAGCGCTCAAAACGTGGAAAGCATTGACGTTGGGCCTGCTGTCCATTGTCCTGAGCGGAGCTCTGTTGATCTTCAAACTGACCAAACCAAAGGTCGCGTACGAAGTGGTCCACTACGGTCATCCACCCGTCGAGACCCCGGCGCACTGGGAAACGTCGCCCAACGGACCCTACAGAGGATACCGAAAATGAGTTGTGAAAATTCGACAGCGATCACCAAAACTAATTTATTTATTAATTTATTCAGTCGACGAAACTGTGGAAATAATAAAAAACAAGTTTTTTAAAAATCGTACTGTTGGTCATTTTGCCTTTTTTGATTCCTTAATTTATTGTTTCAAGATGTTGAATTAAAAATAATTGCGGTTGATTTGAAAGGTTGAAATGATGATTTAAATTATAGTGGGAAAGATGGAAAGAAAAATTATATGAATAGGTTTTATTGAATGAGGTAATTGTTCGAGTGATGCCCGTTTAGTTTCATACGGTACGTCTGAAAGAAAAAGTCTCAGAAATGACTACTCCAGTTTGCTGTGACGCCGCATAATTTTATGTCCGCGTAATATTAAATTATGCGTTACGTCGAGCGGTGATTTCAGAAAAAATATGAGTTGTCAGCCCGCGGTGTACGCTCTGTATGCGTGAGACATCTATCCTGCTCCTTTGGAACAATTTGGGCTGAGAAATATGCGCTTAGGAGGGTCGTAAAAAACTCAATTATTTAAGTGCATACTTTTTAACTTTCTCAAAAATATTGATCAAAAATTATATATAATATAAGATATGAAAAAATGTTGTATTTTACGAGAAAATTCACAAGAAAAAGAAATTTGGATGCGTGTAACAAAATATACCTGATTGATTCAGCGTTGACACTTCGAAGGGAATCGTAAACTTAAAAAACTTAAAAGTTCAATGCGCAAAAGTTGCAGACGAGCGTAATGTCATAGAGAGTCATCAACGTGTTATGAATAAGCGAACAAGTCGATGACACAGTTCTCTCATGGAAATATGAGGTTTCCGGTTCACAGGTCGAATATTTTTGCACCAGTTTTGTCGTAGACTTTTTTTAAATTTATTATTTTAATTTCAGACTTCTTACGTCAGTGTGATATTATAATTGTAATTATCTTTGCAAATCTGTTGTTCGAATGAAAATTACGTCTTCTTATTAAATGACATAACTAATTTTCATTTCGTACGTCATAAAAAGTTTGTTAGTCAAATAGTTTTTAGTTGTAAAAAATTGCAAATTTGCTGTGATCGAAAATAAAGCAGATGATAAAAAATGTCCCAAAAATTATTATTAAAAAAAATGTTTCCGATTTTGATTTCGGATCAAAATGAAATCGGCATGGTGTTCCAGTTTCCTAATTACGTGTAATAAAATTAATCAAGGTATGCAAGAAGAGCAGATAAAGCGATGCATACAGTTATATTAAAGTATCGATGCGGAATAATAAACACTTTCATTTCTTCGAAGATAAGTCATGCGACATTCCAAATCAAATCAAACCTTTTTCATTGTCATGGAATAACAAAGTTTGGAAAAGTTCAACAAAATTTTGTATTTTACAAATTATTCGAAACCCAAATATGAATTTTCATTTTTAAAAAAGGGGATGATTTAACCCTTATCTTATACCATTCAATTTCTTTACACTCAAATTATCATACTTGAATTTAAAAACAATTTTTTGATCATAAGGCTGAAAATTTACTTCACTCCCTTAAAAAAAATTCAAATATTTTGTTGTAACAATTTAATAAATTTGCTATTTTATAATGACTAAAATTATTTCATAAAGATAAAATTTTAAATTAAGAACATTAAAAGACTAAAAATAATTGTTTCTTTATTTTAATTATCCAAACTGCCCCTATATTTGTTCATTTTTGTTTTGCTAGGTAATCCGCTTTTCAAATTGTCCGCATTGAAAAATCCGATTATTTTAAGGCCGACACAAGTTTTATGGGACGAAATAGTAATAAAAAAACAATGTTCAATTCATAAAGAAAACTCGCATTATCTCGAGCAATCCTCTTTCACTTGTCGCGTAAAGCGACCGCAGAAACCGATTGCCATTCGTGGCGCGTGTAGGGTTCGATAGAGTTTGTGTTGTCCTAACTTTGCGGCTCATCGTCCGGTACCATCGCTCTCATTAGTAAGTCGCGACATGCAACCTGCGAGGCCTCAATAATCGAATACCATACCGAACGAAAAGAAAATTGTGCATGTGGTAGGGACATGCATGTCACATCGGGACAATTCGAGTGCGACAATAGGTTCTCATATAAATAGCCATCAACCCGACTCAACGTTATCAGTCTTCGGCTTGTCGTCGCAGTTCCAAGGTTGGATCAAAATCAAACTTCGAAAGATGAAGGTTCTCGTTTTGTGTTGCTTTATCGCCTTGGCAGCCGCGCAACCAGCCAAAAATGAATTCTGGAAGGGCACCAGCATGGATACCATGATGGACCAAACAAAAAGCGAATGTGCCCGCAAAAACGACGAGATCTCCTGCATGAAGTTCAAAGTTCTCAACCTCTTGGATCAGATCTTCCGCAAAGATAACTTCAAGGTACACAATTAGCCCTTTCACTATTCAAAAACTCTTCAATTTTTAATCTTCTTAACACCCTTGATCATTTTCTTAATTAATTTAATTAAAAAAATGAATTAATTTTTTTTGAACTGTCAAACAAAAATTTTTAATTTGTATGCACCTTTTTTTAGAAATTAAATGCATTTATATGATGAAATTTGTAGGTCTCAGAAACTGTGGAAGTGACTCGCAACTCGTACCCGGTCGACGAGGTGTCAGCCCGTAGCGAAGGCAGTTTTTTAGATAACGCACAAACTTATCTAACATCGCACGACGTCACATTCAAGCTTCCACTTGAAACTTCGGTGAAGGTCAGTGCCAGGAACCTTGAAGACGACCAGCTGAGCTTCGACGTCAAGTTCGGACAAGGTCGAGCGGTTGAAGAGGCGCGCAAATCGAAGCTGAAGAAAGTCATTATTCCAATTTTGGTGTTCGTACTGCTCAAGGCCCTCACCCTCATCCCCCTGGCCATCGGTGTGCTCGGACTGAAGGCCTGGAACGCCCTTCAACTGTCCTTCTTCAGTTTTGTGGTTTCCGTTGGCTTGGCTATCTTCCAACTTTGCAAAAAGATTGCCGCTGATAGTCACGCCGCGCCACTTGCAGCCCACGGACCCTGGGAGTACCAGGCCGCGCGGTTCAGATCCTTCCAGGACGAGCCCAGCATAGTGTCCCACGATCTCGCGTACTCGGCGCACGCGAAGCCATAAGGAGATTCTGCGACTGATGCTTTGTACCATACTAGTTGATAATTATTTATGTAAATTAATAAATCGTTTGTCGCGGTGGTTGCATGAAATAAGTTTTCTACTTTTTCACTCGTATACAACATTGCGATAATTGTGATTTTTTAATTTATTCCCCATTTATTATATTTATTCCAATTGGAAGCAGTCGGCTGAAATTAAAAATTAGGTCGATTTTTGTTAATAAAAATGGATTTTTTTGAATTCTTATTGTGTTTTATTGGTGTTTAATGAGTGCAATTATTCATCAAAATATTTTTTTAATTGAAAGTGACGGTAGATTTTGTTCGATTTTGAAATGATTTTTTTGGACAAATAAATGCATCAATAAATTCAAGGACTCAGAAGAAAAAATAGATTTTCAACTCCATTTTCAAACATTTCAAGAAATATTTTTTTTGAAAATTCCACAAAATCAATTTAGTGTTTTCTTTTATTTTTGTTAATTGCAATTATGGAAACAAAAACATTCAATATTTGAATAACAAACAATTTGGCTACTTAAAGTATATCGAAATCAAAAATTTTCTCGATACTTTTTCAATTTGAAAAAAGGCTGTCCGAGCGCTAGTCCTCTTATTGAATTCGGCCCTTCATTTGAACAAATTTTCTTATAGTCATCCCAAAGTTAAAGATCTGTATTTCATGAAATTTAAGAATTTAAGATTATATCCGTTTTTACTTTAGCCACTTAGTTTGTTTAGTTAATTAATTATTACTCGGCAGAAATTAGATTTTTTTCATTCAATCTTTTTTTATTTATTTATTTAAATTAAATAGCGAGGTAAAAAGAAAAATGTTCACGTTAACATTTTAGCGACAGCTATTTGAAAATCATCACGTTCCGCGGAGCAGAAAGTTACATGAAACTGATCAGTTTAGGAATTGCGCCTGCTGCATCATTTTCGAGATATAAATAAGATGAGTCAACATCATCAACTCGATGTTCGCTGAGTGGATTAAAAACATGAAACTGGTTTTGCCTGTACAATTTTTCATGCTTACTCTTTAGAAACTACATAAGACGTAATAACAATTCAACAGCTTAGGAACATTTTTTTATGACGATAAAATTTCATATGCAGATCATCAATTTATTTCATCGCACAGTATTTATTTCCACATCAGAATTAATTTAATTTTGAAAGAATTTTAATGAAAGTTTCAATTCATTAATTTTTTTAACAGTAAAAAAATTGTTTTTAAATAAATCACAAGTTAGAAAATAAGAATAAACGAATTTAAAATGATAAAGCGACAAAAAATTGTAGATAATTTGAATATTGAAAACTTATTGAAAAGTTATGGTAATAAAAAATTATAATTTTGAAAAAGTTAGACAATTTGTATACTTTTAACAAATTTTGCAAATTCATACATTGTAAACATTTTTATAAATGTTATCAAATAAAGCCATGGTAATTTTTATTGACAAAACCAATTTTTTGTAAAATCCTATCATTATTTATAATTTGATTCATACTGTGTATTCACAAAATTTTGACCGAAATTTTTTATCAACGATGTAAATGACTTCAAAATTACTTTCGATTCTAAATTATCCATCAAAAAGCAAATTGATATGATTAGTCTGAGACCAAACCATTTTTTAATTTTTTTATGGCGTACTTGTAAATAAATAAATAAATAAATAAATAAATAAATTAGGTCCGTCGAGGGTTGAAATTGATATTCTTCGTATACCTGAAACAATCACAAACAAATGTTATATTAGTCGTTCTGTTTATTTAGTATTCAGACAAGCTCAACATCCATTTACTAGAAAATGTACGTTCTGACTTGTTATTTTATGAGAAAACGAAAGTTTTATTACGTTGCTCCAAGTATGTACCCAGCAATTTATACATGCAGGTTTATGATTCCACGTTTCTACACACACATCAACAAACGGTACATTGTATCAAGATACTTATATTTAAGATTCAATATAAATATAGTTATACAAAATCATTATTTTAATTTTGTTGTTATTTTCTATAACCACCCTCTCAAAATTTTTCTGAACTTCACCATTTGCAAACATCAATTATTTTCATAAAACTATTTCACCTAAATTTTTGCACAAAAATTCCTTCAGAAATGACAGAATTTTTTTTTTCAAATTTAACCAAATTCAATTAAATATTTAGTATTTGCAATATGACAAAATTTGAAAACGTCTTCCCATTTATCGTTTCAAAAATTCAGTTTCAAATTTGTCAAAACATTGTCGCTTGTACTTTTATTTATTATGCAAACACTTGCTATATTTTATGCAAATTTCCAAAACTGAATGAGAATTAGAAGATGATTTGTTCAGAATTTCATTTAAGCCTGATATTTTTCACTTCATCGCCAGAACCACCGCTAAACACGACTAAAAAAACCCCCCTGTTACTTTAGATTCTATTTCTATTCCTCGGATTAACGTATGCATCAGATATCAGTACAGTTGTCGGGAAGAATTTAGGCTCATCACATACAGCAGACCCACACCAACAAAAACGGCAAGTTCCGTTTCCCGTGCGTACATCACATGCCATGGTGTACACCGCAGCCGAACCCCGTCGTCCTCGGCAGCGTCACTTCATCGTGAGTGAAATTTCGATATGATTTTCCTTCGATCGTCAATTCCTGACATGCACGACCGAATAACATAGATTCACCATGGCAAATTAAATAAAAGGGGCATGCCACTCCTCTGTCAGTTGCAGTTCGATCGCCGATTGTGTCTCATACATTCGCGTGTATCGGCGAGTACGAAAACCCCGCGACCACGTGGCCGAGCTTTTGGTTTCCAAGGACAAGTCCCGGACGGTGAAAGATGCGTCTGATAACAGTGGCAGGCCTCCTGGCTGCAGTGACCTTGTCGTCGGCGGACTTTTTAACTCACTCGCTAAACAGCTGTGCCCCCGCCGACTCCTGGACCGGGTGTATGAAACACCAGCTCCTGCACCACCTCGATGCTCAGCTGGGAACCACCACTGACGCCAGGTCCCTCGAGACCATCGACGAAGCTGTCATCTCGAGGACCTTCAAGTACTTGAAAAGTTTCGACTATGGCGTGCAGCTGCCTTTTGGTGCCAGTCTCACGTACCGGCCCAGCAGGAGCTTGACGGATCTGAACGTGAACTTTGCCGGCGACCAGGTCTCCAATCAAGCTCGAGGACTTTTGAAAAAGAAGCTCCTCCTCCCCCTCTTGCTCATCCTCAAGCTTAAGCTCAAGGCTCTTATGCCAATCTTGGTTGCTTTGATTGGCATCAAGGCCATGAAGGCTCTTATCATGTCCAAGCTTGCTCTTTTGGTTGTCATCGTTTTTGTCGCCATGCAGTTCTTCAAAAAGGGGGGCATGATGCCACCCCCTGGTAAGCTATTTAATTTTAGTTCAATTCAATTTTGATTGCATTCAATTTGAATTCGATTCAATTTTCAAATAAATCTTAACGCAATCCAGATTTTAATTAGGGAGACTAAGGTTGATTGTTGTGTTTTAGGTATGACTATGGATCCAGTCCCAGCATACGGTGCACCCCCTCTACCATCGACAACATCGAGCTACGATCCAGCCGCCAACACGTGGGACGGAAACGGTCCTTATTCCAGAGTCTGGACCTCAAGCAACAGCATCGAACCGCAAAATCTGGCCTACAGTTATTACGCGCCAAGCAGTAACAACAATGGATACGGCGCCTCCGGCTCTTCGTCCTCTTCGTCCTCCACGTCGTCCGCCAACTCTGGAAGTGCAACGAATTATTAAATCTTGATTGGTCAATCATGGAAAACAAAACGAAAAAACAAAACCAAATGACGCGAATACAACAAGCAAGGAAGCACGGTTAACCTTGCGAGGAAATTGGTCCCTCGTCAGGTCACCGGGGAAACGAAACTGTTCGAATCGAATGTCTCACAAGCGTTTTCCCGATAGCGATTTTTTTGTATGACACGGATATACCAAAGTACAAGTGCTGCGACGTTGGTTGCTTGATTTTGTATATTTATTGATCGAATTTATTTATTAGTCATTTGTTTTTTATTAATAAAAATAATTTATTGTACACTGATGGTTCTCAATTTTTCCCTCCTTTTTTTGTTTAAGAATTTTAATTTTTTTTCTTTTTTTTGCTATAATTGATTAGTCACATGATTAAGATTAGGGTTAAGATTGATTTAAATATATCAGATGAGTTTACACGGTTTTGGATCAATTTTAATATCTCAGTTGAGATTTTCAGTGAAGGCATTTCAGTTGAAAATACAATAGAAATAAGAGAGATGTGAAAAATCTGTTTCCGCTAACCGAGACTGAAATCCATTTAAAAAAATAAGCCTCGTAACAATTCGTAAGGCTAATCTTCAATTAAAAAATTCGTGATGAATTAAATCCTACCGTGAAGTGTACGGTTTAGAGGATTTAACTGTTGTGCGAAACATAGTGTAGCTTTCCAGTGGGTGAAGACGAATACGACATGCTCCCGTAAATTTTTAACGTTGAGGAGAATGGTTTAGAATCTACGAGCTACATAATGTCCTACTTATAGTTTTAGACAGGATGGACAATTGATGCATACAAATTTATGGTGGCAAACTTCAAAGCACGCCTATTTAATATTCAAAAGTGAAATTAATTCGCGATTAACGAGGAGAAATTCGGCCCCCTTTTTTCGAGCAGTCCTAGCTCAATCAGACGAATAACAAAATTTACCTCGAGCCAATTGAATTTTTAACAACCTGCATGCTAAATCGTGACTGTTTTTCGGTTTCACTTTTAGATTAGGTTCCAATTATAAATGTTTGCTAAATTTTCCATGCGAAAAAAATCAACTCTTACGAAACAAATATAACAATTATTGCTCCAAAAGTACAAAAAAAATTAACAAAATAAAATTGCAAATCGTTTGAGATGAGATCTTATTTTCATTGCTTTTCACGTCATTACTTTCATATTATTTTTATTATCTCGCACAAACTTTCTTAGACTTTTTACTCTATTTATTTGCAATGTACTTTTGTTCAATAGATGATTTCTAATGATAAAACAATTATACTAAATCGTTAATTTTTTCAAAGAGAAACATTTAATAAAAGTATTTTTAAGAAATATTTTTTTGTCATTTAATGATAGTCAGTAATTAATTTTAATCAACCCTTGTCAAAAAATTAATCTTCTTTAATTTCTATAATTTATAACTTCGTATCATCTCTCTCGTCTTGCAACTTGTTATATTCCATAAGTAAAACCTTGATAATTCACAGCGCTCTCTGTATGATAAGAGCTCAAACTCTCCCATTGACCAGGTGAAAGTTTAAGAGCTATCTACCGGAGAAAAGGCACCGACTGTATTGAGCACTGCAGTGTACCTGTGTACATATTTTATCCTGTCTTACCGACAATGCAGTAACTAAGTTATTTAGTAGAAAGTTCTTAATGTTTACCACAGGTTGCGTTGTAATTTCAACTCTTTTTATTACAAAATTATTAAAAACCCAACCGGAGGGGTAAAAAATGTATCCCTTTTAAATTCATCCCAGCATTATGAATTAAATTCGGTGATACAACAACCTGATTAAAATCTAAATGAGATTTTCAAAGTGAAAAAAAAAATTGAAATTAGTAAAACAATTGTGAATTATTTTTAGATCTTGCGATAAAAGATGCAAAGATGAAAAATATCATTAGAGATTGGATTGGAAATCGAGATTAGGGTCGAACAAAAAGTTTGTCTTGAAAATTTAAAAAGTACAATCAAGTGCGAGTCTCTGCTTAACAAGTCGGTTGTTTTTACGTGAAGATTCATGTCAAGCCGACTGGAATACAAACCACTGCAAGATCGGCATTAGTACGTGAAAGTGTTGCCTAGACACTTAGCAGAATAGTAATATTAGACCTAGACTACGCGATGCAGCACGTTAGACACACAACATCAGATTTGGGACAAACTTGAGTCGCATGGAGTGTTTCACTATCGATCGAAATTGTTTCTTTTTTTTTTTTTTTTTAGTTTAAAAGTAGACTTTGCCTGGACGGAAAAAATTTTCTCCAACACTGTAAATAAATGAATGATTAATTAATTTTTCAGAAACCAAACGTTCATTTACGATTTAAATGAAGCATGTAACGCGACTGAGGTGAACATATACATTTTAATTAATTATTTTTACATACTAATCCGTCTTGGATTTATTAGTTTTATATTTTTATTGAAAACAATACAATTATTTATGATCGGAATACAGTTACCGAGTTCTTTGTTCGAAAACGTTTTTTTCACACTCACACACAGATATTATAATTAACTTGCCGATAGCAGTTCTTAAATAGAACTTTATTATACAAAACGTAGTCAATAATTGTTTTTGCAATATTCGTTCAACAATTTTTTTTAAATTTTTTCAATAATTTACAGAGTGAATTTTTGTTCTCGTTGCTCTTTTGTTTTTCTGTTTCAAAATTTAACTGCCATTGAATAAGGTTAAGATCCATATGATTTTTCGGACAATGATCGTATATCTTGAAAATGAAATTGACACTTTTACAATCTTTCACCTTTTTTTTCTCAGTGCTCCTTGAATTGATAAAAACCACAACGTCCAACAGGGTGCCATAAAAATTTTTACGGCACAAGACCATCACCGGTGACTGTGGAAGGGTTTTGAATAGTCCTCGTCCAGAAGTATGCACGAGCCTAAACTACGAAAAGTCCTCTGCTAGTAATCCGCTTTCTGTTCCTTTGACCGTTTGGATTTCCCTTGCTGTCGCGTCTTTGATCGCAACTTCCGAAGAACACCCGTTCCCGGTAAACGTACGATTTTCAGGACAAAAAATAATGACAACTGCATGTCAAAACTGCTCCGGCAGGAAGTCCGCAAAGTTATAGCGTGACATTTTTTCACG
Source organism: Trissolcus japonicus (assembly GCA_030522925.1). Classification (NCBI taxonomy): domain Eukaryota; kingdom Metazoa; phylum Arthropoda; class Insecta; order Hymenoptera; family Scelionidae; genus Trissolcus; species Trissolcus japonicus. The sequence goes on from JAPYZS010000002.1 coordinate 263,797, forward strand.
TATAAAAATGTGCTGTCTTTGTGAGCATACGTGTGTTGGGCGTTCGTGTGTACGCTTGTCATAAAAAGCCCGAGGTATGAATGCTTTTTTTTTAAACTCTCCCCCAATTAGAATTTCATGATCGCGCAAATTTTTCGGATCCCGGAAAAGTCACGTCTCAAGAGAGGGAACGTTGATGTTTTTTTTTCTTTTTTTGTGAATTTCGTTCCTTCTTACGTGCCACATTGTTTTGTGGCGATTCGCAGATTATGTAACTCGCACGTTGAAGGTGAGAACCTCGGAGTCTCTTCCGTGTTATACATACAGAAATAAACAACCTAATATATCACCATTTTATCAACATTTTTTCAATCCTCGCTTTTTTTGTTTCCTTTTCTTTTATTTTTACTAAATTGTTCGTTTTCATCTCAAAGTTTAAACATCTTGCACCGTCTGATTTTTTTACTTTTTAACTTCTTTTTTTTTGTATAAAAAAATTATGTATTGGCAATAGCTGAATTGAGATAACTTTTTTTGCAAGTTTCCAGGTGAGATGAAAAGTTCCATGCAGGCTGCCAAACTTCCTGCAATTATATCTCTGGTATATGAAAAACTATCTATCTTCTGACGTGACCACAAGCTGCGAGTTTTTTTTTCTCCAAGAAGCTGCGGCGGAGATGATTTTTATAAAATTGGAGTGCCTCGATGGGGGCGCGTATGGCGCGTGCGCATCGGAGGTGGAGACGCATTACGAAGGCGGAAGTAAATTTCGTAGGGTGCATGCTTGCATCTGTTTCGAACCTGTCGTTTGCACAGACGCGTCCTCCCCACTTCCACTATTGCTAAATCATCATACAATTACGGTAACAATCGCAGCTAAAAGGTATTTTTTAATGGTACTTTTTGCGTCCTTCGATGCTTTTGTTATGCTAATACGAAAATCGTTGATTGTAGTCTCCGTCCGCCCCCTCCTGCCCCCTCTCTTTTTTTACACTTTTATTTTCTTTGTGTCTAATTAATTTACGAAGTCACGAACCACGAAGCAAATATGTTATTTTCAATTGAATCCATCTAACGACTCTTGTTTTCTGAAACGGTCATTTCCAGCGAAGAATCGTATACAGAAAGGTCTCCCGTTCATCTTCCGCGTTTGAGATGAACGTTTTCTTCGAACGCTGACATTCTTTTATCTCGCGAGAAATCCTTCCGGAGTGAAAACGCAAAGTGACTTTCATATATAGTTTTTCAAGACTCGCTGCTAAACTTTTCTCGTTTCATTACAAAATCATCGTTCTCGGTTTTCATTCATCGAGAAAAACTGAAAGGGACTTTTGAAATGGATCGAAAAAAATATTTTGTTAAACAATTCTTTCAATTTTTGTTTTGAAAATTTGATTTTGCAATTTGGGTAATAGAGTGATATTTTTCAGTTTAATAAATGCTGCAAAATTATATATATATATCGCAGAGCAATAAGTTTAGAAGTTCAACGACTCCGTTTTATTTGCATCCACAAATAAAACGAGCATTTCTACAATCAACTTGCATGGTAAATAGTTATTAGTAGACCACGTTGGTATTATCGATTTTGTAAAAGCGTTTCTTTTTTTGCAATAGGCGTGTAAAAGCAGAGAAAAACTTCGCATAGGAAATGCGGAAGAAACGACGATATTGCCTGGGCGAGGGATAAAAAAAATTGCCTGATGATGTTAAGGAAATGCAATTGTACAAATTTTGCATCGCATTCTTTGGCACGAATGCTACATTTCTGGCGATGAATTTATTTTATGTTTTTTTATCACTGAGTTTAGTTGGGGTAAAAAAAAAAGTATGCAGCAAGTCGTCAATAGGAAGTTATCAAATGCGGGTGTACGCAATCTATAAAAGTGCCAGTCGGTCGAAAAAAGGAAGAAAAGTTGAACTTGTTAAAACTAATAAATGTTTAGTGAGAAGAAACATTGAAGATTTATATGAAAAAAAATTCAAATCACTGTGTTAGTTTTCGTTTAGTTTCTTTTTGTCATAAGCTTCCAAACGACATTTTAGTGAAACACGCATTTTGATATGCGAAAAAAGTTGTGAACAATTCGAAGACGTGTGTACGTCAAAGAGAACAGGACGCTTCTTCTGACCAGTTTGAATGAACCGTACTCCATTTTCAATCTCGGGAAAAAAGTTTCAAGGCTTTTCCCAATTGTTGAAATCACATTTTTTTCATCAGAATGAAAATCCATTCCTTGAACTTGGCATAATAGCTTTAGCAAATACAAATTAGTTTCATTTGAAAAATAATTCAAATGATTCGAGAAGTCCCTCGATAATTTTTTTTTTCGTCCTTCCGAATATTTTGACAGGATGCAAACGGTTAAAATCAAAACTTGACAACTTTTGTGAAACGCGTTTGATCGATATCATCGATGTAAAAATGAGCATATAAGTTCAGATATATATCAAATATATTTTTTTACATAGGATGGGTTTCTCGCGCATTCCATAGCCTGGTGTCCGATGGCGAGGTGACGTTTTGAGAGTCTTCCTTAAAACCGAAAGTGATGCAAGTTCGGGTGCTGATGCACAAAATGCATCCACGTGAACAGGTCTGTGAAACGAAATCGGAACCACGTGACCCCATTAAAAGAATTTGTCAGAATTAATTAAACTTGAGGATGTACCCTCGCCCCATAAGATGTAATTAAATACACAAGTAAAATGTAAATATATCCGCCTATTTTTGGGTACACCGTTTGCAATAAATTTCAACGTCTTTTAAGATAAAGTTATTCGAAATCGCGAAGAGAGCCGTGATAAACAAATAAATTCGTTTAATGGAGGCAATCAAGTTTGGCGCTCGGCTTTGTCTGTGGAAGGATGCGAGAATCATCATCACGGACAATACAATTTTCTTTGAATGCAAAAATTAATCGTCCTGTCGTCGATTATACTCAATCCTCTTGCGATGATTATAGGATGTTTTTTTCTCTTTTTTTGTTTCGTTCACAATAATAACATTCAAGGGACGACGATGATAATATTTGTTTTTGAATGTTGAAAATGAGCGTCTTCGTGTGAGGTGTTGAAACGGTATTAAAAAAGGGGGACACTTGTTTCGCACGGACTGAGCCGCATAATTGTCGGAACCAGCAAAACAAACATATTAATCATGCGCAAAGAAAGTGCGTGCGTCTGAATCATCGTAACACTTCTGATCGAAATCTCGCCCGGCATTCTCGGTTGCAGCATTGAGGTCACTCGTCGCCAATCATAGAACGCGAAAAGTCGCAGAAAACAATTCGAAACGAATCGATGGCGCGGCATTGGCGGCGTCGAAGATCATTGTTCAAGTTCATTGCTCAATCGGCGTTGACATGACTAGGTCTCGTGATTGTCCGATCGCTGGTATCTGAAACTCTGCGGTCATATATGTCATATATCATATATAACACATAAGTCATATGACAGACAAATGTGCCACATATTGAATTTGTACTTACGTTTATATATGTGACCATATATGTATCATATATCACAGATATGTTTATATATATGGACATATATGTTTACATATATCACATATGTCAAATATATAATTTTTATTTCATATTCATATTAATAATTATTAATTATTATCCATATCAAATAAATATAAATATTTAATACACAGTAAACGAATAGTTGATTTAAAATTAAAAAGTCAAGTTTAAATTCACCGAGATTCGAACACTAGACCCCGACGCGGTAGTTCAAATTTCTAACCGCTGTTCCATTAAGCTTGTTCCAAATTGATTTCAAAGTTCTATCTACTCATTGTAAATGTTTACAAAATTAACATTATAAAACAATTTATAATAATAAATATTTAAGAAAAAATTTTTAATTCATTATTAACAATATTAATATGACCGAGAATAAATTCTCAACCCTTATATACTCTGAAACTCGAGATTCACTGAGCTATACCATCACAAAATGAAAATTCATCATGAAAATAATATCAAATAAAATAATATAAGATTTGCTTTTCTTTTGACCAATTTTTTCCTGGCATTTTTTTAGAACTGCGACAACTAGAATGGGATTTCGGCCACCTGGACGATCGGTGAAAAAGGATGATAAAAATGGAACCGAAATGTTGACTATATTACCTTCCATTCAATGGCTTTTGAACATATTATTTACGACTCATCTGATAATTAACCAGAAAAACGTGCAATCTCAGGTTGATTCGTGTGAAATGTGGATCCGAGGAATTTTTCCGTTTTTTTTTCAGTGCCCCAGGGCTAGACTTCTTGGCGCGCTTTTAATAGAATTGTTTGGGTATAATATGTTATTACGTAATTGGGAGGAGAGCTATGAATTTAAAAGAAGGTGATTATCAGGAGAATTGAAAGCATCCCAATTTATTAGCACGGTCGTGATTAGAGGAAAGGTGTGGTCCGTTTCAGGAAACGAGTGCAAATCGTTGGAATAATTTTTCTGCTCTTGCTGTTATGCCCGAGAACTTGGAACTTTTCTGGCGAATGTGAATAAAAGCGGAATCCAAGCTCCTCGGAAGGACTTTGTTCTAGATTCGATTGTACGAAATGAACCAACGGTACACTTCCCTCCGACGGGTAACCTCTACTTTATAACGGAAGAGTGGTAAAATCTGGGTGTTTCGGAGATGCGGAAGGGTTACGGACACCCCAAAGAACCGCTTTTTTCAGCGGTTTTTTCCTGTTGAAATGCACTTTTTTGTTCGCAGTTATACCGTTACGCTCAGATATGCGTTGTTTTTTTTTTCTTTCTTACTTAACTATACGGGCCTGCCGATCTCTTTCATCGTGCGGCTTCCGCGTTTTGGTTGCGGGACGACTTTTCAAGTTCACCGTCGGAGGAAGAGGTGTGGGAAGATCCGGAAAAAAAGCGACCGCATCTGTCGCATGACGAGTGTGCTTCACTGGACGGACATAGAAAAAAAATCGGATCTAATCAGAGTATCCCCGACGGTTGCATCTGTGCAAAAGAAGAGGGAATGTTTTTATTAGTTTATGGACGACAATGCGACTGTTGTTTCAGATGCAGTGCCATTTTTTTCTACCGTAACAAATCTGATCGGAAAACAAATACACCGGGATGATCTTTAGAAAATAAAAAAAAAAGAGATTACCTGCATCGTTGTTGCCGAATTGTAGTTCTGCCGGCCGGATTGATACTTCGGCTGTGTACTTTCTTGCTTTCTTTTGTCTCGGTGTTGCCGTCGGCATAATTTGTCATATATCTTAATTTGTGCAGGTGCAATTCTCATCTCATTGTGACACTGGCTTAGCAATAAAAGTTTAGTTTTATGACGGAAACTTCGGAAGAATGCGCTGGAATGAAAGTACGAAAATTTACAACGCAAGGTGTGTTTTTTTTTGTTTGATGTTACATGCACTTTAACAGCCGCTGTCAATGGTTGTTGAAACTTTTTAATTTGATAAAAGTTTTGTGCATAAATATCGAGACTTTATAAATGTTTATAAATAGACGCCTTATGACGTGGAAGGGAACGAAAAAACCATTGATTATAAAAGTTTTTGAACTTGAGGATTGTTTTGGCTCGTTTTTTAAGTCGTTTTCGAGGTTACAAAATGGTTTTCATGGTCGATTGTTTATTGACAGTGGGAACATGAGAGGAAAAAAGATGGAAGGAAGGTAAGATAAGAATGGAGGTGAACTTTTTTGGACAAAAAAATTTCTCGAACTTGAAAAATTGTAGGCGTAAAACGCGATGAATAAAAAATTGTAAGAGAGAAATAATAAAGTTTGGCGATTTAGTAGATAGAAATGAGAGATCTGAATCAATTTGTTGAACATTAAAAAAATTGGAATCAAATTATTAAAAAAAAATGTTATTTGTAAATACATAACGAACATATTGTCACGTGATTGATAAATTTGCACAAGGCAGTAACCCAGGAAGGAAAAAGGTCAGACGGCGGTGTTACATGATCGCACTTGATCACATAAAATCACGTACAATTAAGTGTAATTACATCTGATCATGTCTGTTCTGTAACTAATCTATTACCATACATTCCAAAATATCTTTCATAGACTTATAGAAAATCAGATACAATCAGCTACGCGAAATCAATTTCCCGGTAGGTTCTTCATACAATTATTCAATCAATAGAAAATACAGAAAAATATACGTGCCAATAAAAAATATTCTGAATGCAGGACAAAAAATGCTCTGTACTTTTTACTTCAAAAACTTCAAAAAAAAAAAAAACACTTCTGGCCAGGAACCAAAGGACGAAAAATTATTAAAAAAAAAGAAATAACAAAACGTAAATAAAAATAAAAAACAAAAATAAATTTTGTCTGTACAGTATTTTTTGGGTTGAGTAAAATGGCTCCAAATGTGTTTTGTTCGATGTAACGACTGGTACTCAAATTAATGGCTAAGTCGAAAGTTAACGATCGGAATAAAAGTGGTTGCAACACAGCATGAGATTTTAGGCCTGGAACAATATCTGTCGCAATGAGTGAAGGACGAGCCGGATGATAATTCGATGAGGACTATGACTATTACTCTTGTCTTTTCTCTCCTACGCGCTGTCACGTGAAACTTCATTCGTAGGTTCGCAGCCACACTTGTGTTGTGTAGTTGCAAGAAAGAGAGAAAGAGAGAGAGAGAGTCTCTCTCAGGAGAGTCAGGGGCAATGATCGGTGGTGGGGACGAACCAAGGAGGATGTGGAACGGAGAAAGGAGGGAACAAGGGAAGAAAGGGGAAACCCACTAACCCAGTGCTGAGTCGCTCGCAGGTCTGCAAAAACAAAAGAGAAGCTTTAATGCTACACAGCGATCCCAAGTGTTGTCATGACTGATATCTCAACTTAGCTAGTTGAGCTGTCATTCTCTAGCGGTTGTAAATTATTTTGTTAAGTCAGCTCGTCGGAGGTGCCGGGATAGATAAATCCAGAACCTGGGACGTATGCGGGTACAAGACAATGAATGGAGACAAAACAATTTTGTTCACACGTTTTTTTTGTTTTTATTAATACAAAACGAATAACTGCTTACAATTGGTACATTTTCAAAAAAATAATTTAAAATACACATCGTATCGTAAGGACTGACTAAAGCTTAGTTGAGATGACGTTCAGTTGGGGGCCGTTTTTTCAATATGTCTATTATTAACATAATGTTTGCTGACGACTCGGCGGAACTCGCTGGTGTCGCTGGGGGTGAAGATTCAAAACTGGCGCTCACCTTCGGGTCGGCCAAATCACCCCTGGGACAGTTGTCGAGTTCCGTCGAGCCTTCAGGGCATCAACAACAACAATCTCGGCTCACTGAACGTAATCTCAAGTAAAAATTTGTTTCTCTTTTGGTCATGTTTTATTTTATTCAACACACCATTATTAGATACCAAGTACCAAAAACGTTATGGAAAAACAGCTCCGGTTAGGAGTGTACACCTAGTGTGACGTCACACACCGTTAATACAGCGAGCATCGAGATTATACAGCGCGGGCATCATTTTTCATCCACAATTATTTTTATCCGACGTATTTTTTTGTGGTAGAAAATTACATCGCCCATTTTTTCAAAATATATTACTTACATAGCTATCGTATAATTCTTTTTCGTCCTAATGGTTGCGATCGCAGTGACATAGTCGCTCTCCGGTCGCGTGTTTAACAATGTGTAACGTCTTTTCCGGGTTCTCTTAATTCAAAATGTCCGTTAAAAAAAATTCGCAACACCAATTTGAACGATTCTTTTGGATCAGGCTATGGAAGGCAGACCCCCTGTGATTCGGCGGCCGCCGCGCGCCACCGAAGCCACAAAAACACGATTCGCAAAGTCTTCGGTATCCCCATGTAAAAAAAGTACAAAAATATATATTTTCATTATCTGTGTATATCTTCATCTAACGTACTGCACGGAAAAAAAATATATAAATCTTGTCTCGTTTCGTTCGTGTGCAACGCTCACGTTGATTCATCGCACGTCATTCTAATGTCCTAATCGGGGGATCGCGGTGATTTTCAAGATCGTCGGGTTTCGAGTTTCCTACGAGCAAACCAAAACTCTGCGACCGTTGGTATCTAAATTGCCTCGACGATCTAATTGTCCCGAGCGCAAAGCCAGGAAAAGCGAAAACGCGTTTTTGTTTTTCGTTTCTTTTTTGTGCCGAAGTGATTCAGAGGAAGAGATGACGTTTTCTTTTACAATGTTACATTTGTTCCTTAGTTTTTACATGTACGTCAGTGATGTTTATTTTTATCTGAACGACTTAGTTTAATTGAAAACTTCTGAAAAAAAAGCAATTTATCGTGAACCACAACTCTCCTGGGAAAATCTATGCGTTACAATTTCGACGTGCGAGAAATGCGAGAACGTTCGTAGATTTGTAATGCTAGATACGATAGTAACAGTAGCCGAGCGATAGTTTATCGTAAGAACAAAAAAAAAAGAAGTTGAAAGAACATAAAAGAAAGGTGCAATCGACGAGACTCGTGTAGCAAGAGAGCGGTTTATAAAAGTGGCAGTGCGTGGTAGTGAGAATGTGTGGACCCCCGAAAAAGTAGAGTGGAATCTCTCGTCGCAGCGTCCTGTCGCCGTTTTCGATGACGTCATCCCGCCGGATGATGGAATCTTAGTTAACGTTTAGTCAGTCTGATTTGAGGTGTCATCGTCGGGAGGAAGAGCGTCGCAGAGTTGGCAGACACTGGACACTCAAAGTCTTTCCGAAGTTGTGAACACAGTGACAGGATTTCCTTGACGGTTATAAAGTTGTGACGGAATGCTTGTGACGGTTTCAAATTGTTCCTCGTCCAAACTTCGGTCACTGATTCCAGGATGTGCAATGTAGCTGAACCTCGTGTTCGTCTTGTAGAGACAGACCTTTTCACCACAGTAGAATCATTGAAGTTTGGTTCTGTAAATGAAAGAAAAAAATTACAATTAATTGCAAGGTTTCTAATGCAATTTTACAATGTATGTTCAAATCGCCGGAGTGTTTGTTGTCTTATTTATAATTTTTTTTTTTCAATTAAAAGGTATCTATTTCGGAAGTGAGATAGAAGCGCGGGAGTAAGATTAAGAAATATAATCAAGTTTAATAAGCCATTCAGTGTGTTGCTTTAGTAATCACGTCTCGGGTTGGTGTGTTTTTTTCCTCGCTTCCGCAGGAGACAATTGACTTGAATCTCCGCAATAAATCTCGTGTTAAAGCACTATTCTCAGACCCACGAAGGACAGATAGATCGACGGATAAAAAAGGAAGCCTCTTTGCTCTTCACTCCCCGGCTTGTTTCGCAATTATTAAATAATATCCTCAGATTAGTAAATCATGACTGCAATTGCCGCTCCTCTCGCGTAACCCGATGTTTACATTATGCTAATGCGGTGAGCGCGGCGGTTGATATAAGTGCAGTGGCCACGAATCCAGCGGGGAGATGCGTCAGACGTGTCACTCGCGGCGGACGTGGGAGTCTGATACGTTGGTGGATGCTAACGAACGGAGCTAAACAAATTTGCAATCGCGCGAATTTCCAAAGCAGAATCGAACTGGCTCTGAGAACCCAAAGTGTACGTTTTCTGATCCCGGCGAAGGCCGCCTAGTGCATTCTAGCCGGGCAAAAACTGCTCTAGGAAACCACGCCCTGGCCGGCTCTCTCACTCACATGTCCTCGAGGACATTTTAACATAATACTTTAACACTAAAGATTATTATAGCCCCAAGGTAAACTCATTTTTAAATTTAAAATTCTCAAAAATCGAACGAGCAATTTATTGCGTGAGACTAATTGTACAATTGGTCAGTGTCCCAAATACCTGCAAGAAACGATTTACATACAATGAACGTTTTTTTTTCTAAGGGTCAAAAAGGATTACGTGTCCCAGTTTTGACTTGAAATACGAAGAAATTATAGTTATTATCGTCTGCCGTGGAGTGGTGCGCTTCGATTCGATTCTTTAATCTGCGGTAGTCCGAGGGGATTAAGCCTCTATGGAGCTGGGCCCCCACTTGGAAACTTAGGTGGAATTTAGGTTTTTTGTCCTGTGTTGAAACTGGGGGGGGGGGGAGGGGGGAGAGCAAAAAGTTTTGTTGGCAGTCACAATTTATCATATCTGATCCAGCGGATAGAAGGTGTAAGCGTGGAAAGAATGCGTTCTATCCTCGATGAATGATCACAGTAGCAGTCGCGCCACTGACGCGGAATCTACCCACAAACCTCTATACCTATCCGCCCAACTATGCGCGAAGCTGTGTATCTGTCCCCGCATCTGTGTCCGGCCGTTTGCTCGCACGTTTGTACGGCCACATTAATCGCCTCGCGATTATATGGAACGGCTGTGGTTCTTATCTCGGGAATGGTGCGCAAAACGGCCTTCGGGATAATTTCGTCGAGGTCAAACTGTCGTTGCGGCTGTTGCTAAATTGCAACTTGATAGATAAGCCGGATAGGTGAAAATGCGAGGAATGTATCTCTCGAAGTTCGTTTGCCTTTCATTTTTGCAAAGGGGCTGAATTATAAAAAAAAAAAAAAAAAAGAAAAAGAAGAATAGTCACAGAGGAGATCGTCTGGGTGTCCTCCCGAGGAGAAAATGAACCCGATGGTAGGTGTGAGGTTTTGATGTTGCATTATGTTGCTCAATTGTGCAAACATTACACAATCAGTCAGGCGCATTACGGCGTTGCAAATGATACGAAGACAGTCAAGCGAGGATGAAAAAAAAGTTGACAGATTTCACCGGTATAGGTTCATCTTGAAACCTGTTCAACAGTTTTATTTTTTTTTTTTTTCGACCAACAAATTTTTAAAAACAACGAGAAACAAAAAAGTTGATTAGTCGGCTTGCGGGTATCATTGCGCAACTGACAGATTCGGTTCGTCAAAGGGTGCGCGAGGATGCTGATCGACTGTTGGTCGATTCCTGCGCTCCTGATCTCTAAGACCTAACCCGAGCTATCCATTTCTGTATACGTAAGGCGAGTTGCAACATGCCCCTGAACTTGATTCTCTCTTCGACCAGATCAACGTTGACCCACTTTCTTGGTCTTTACACAGCTCGGATACATGTACACGAAACAAATATCGCACTACTAGTTTTCGCCTCGCTTCTTTTTTTTTCTTCTTCCCCGACATTTAAGGCATGTTACTCAACACCATTTCATAACGTACAATAGAAAACCAGTGAAAACCCATCACTGACAGTCACTTTTTCTTCAACGAGGAAAAAGTACGTTGACCGTCTCGGAATCGAACAATCGGAGGTGATCAATCCTCTTAAAAAAATGAGTTACAGTTTGACCTTGATCGAGAAAAATTTTGAGGAATGTGGAGACGTGCTTCTATCCGACTTTTCAAATTGGTGCGTGGGAGGAATTATTTTTTCGAACCTGAGTTAATTCAAATTTCAAAAAAGTTACAATTTTTTTTATACTTGAACAAAAAAAAATCGTTACCATTACCGGAGTGATTTTCCACTCAATCTTTCCTCGGGCAAGTTGCTTCCTGCTTCCTATCCCCGATAAGAATTAGATCTCAACGTGTACGACATGGGTGAATGAAGACGTCATATAAGTATAACTTTTTTTTGTTACATTCCTCGAGCGTATTTCGTAACTTTTGTAATAATAATAATCCACTCGTATGTTAATTCATCAATAATTTAACATTCTATCATATCCGATGCAGAAATTAATTAACTTTTTACGGCCGCGTTGGTTCATTAACGGCGATGGAAGAAAAAAAAATAAAAAGAGAGAAGACTTTTTCGATTTCCAAGAAAAATTGTTAATTCGATAAAGCCTTCATAAACAATTTTCAACGGATTGTTAATTGAACCAAGAACATTGAACAAATTGAAATCTCGAAAGCTGGGAATCAATCAAAATCAATCATCCGAGATGACTATGGATGGTCGTTAGTTTTAATCACAACAGATCTTTGAATGGGAGAGACAAAAAATTACTGTCTCTGCTCTTTAGAGAAAATGCATCAAACCATCGATATATTCCAACACCAATTTATTGGCCGCGAGTTATACGCCTTAACTCGATTGAACCATAAGGTTCAAACTCGCGTGCAATTGTAATGATACGTTTAAATGACGAGTCATTTCCCGCTGCCGCATGATTTTCTCGTCAAGGCAATCTGCTCGTCTAAGCACACCTCCCCGGTATATACACGCATCTCGGTATATGTACGCGAGAACAGGGTGCCCTTTTTAGGCGAGCATCATTTTTCAGATTATCTCCTCTAACAAGGGATCATATCATAACTGAGAAAAAGAGAGAGAAAAAAAGAGAGAGAGAGTGTTCATCCAAGAATAAAGTGCGGTCTCGAAAATTGTTTGCAAAACAGAGGCGCGATTGCTCTAGCAATCGCCGGAGCGCCTAGCCGGGCATTTTTGAGATGACCGAAAATAGCCAAGCTCGCGAGATGACTAGTTTAGCCGGAAACCGGTTCGTCCGAACCGAAGAACGACTACGACCGGGTTGGAGGAGTGAATTTTTGTCCCCCCCCCCCTCCCCATTCGGTCAAAAAAAAGCTTCGTTGCAATAATTGATCAGTCTGCCTTTGTGGGCGAGTTATTATTCAGCTGCCAGCGGAGACGGGAGTTACGATGCGTGGCAAAGGCCGAAGACACTCGGGACTCGGAGTCGTTGCCGAATCATCCATAATGAATCCGATCAGGTTTGCATCGGCGCAAAAAAATCCGCCTGATTTGCAACACCACGAATTTCATCAGAAAACGCCGAGTGCCAAAGATGGAATCATAATGAGCTTCTAAAATTGTAGAGCTGCGATATCTCTCATCCTCAACGTTTTATTCTCCTTTTTTTTACTAGATCTTTTTTTTTGCACGCAAAAATGGTGTTTTTTTTTCTTCTTTTTTTTTCCTTGGATGATGCATTCCAGAGAGTTGAACGTTGTTGAGCATATAATGGAACATTGAAGAAGAGCTACTAGACAAGGAGGCTGCGCGATTGAAGGAGAAAGAGAGACGCCAAAGGAGAGAAAAGGAGAAAAAAGACGATCGTGCGCTAGGCGGTTTCACCGTCGCGGTGTAAATGCCACTGGTTGGCATTATCGCGAGCCGGACCATCGACGAACACTCGCAGCCTGACTAAATCAAAACGTCCGCGAGAAGTGATTGCGCCTGGATGGATAGGAGTCCTGGGTGTCAGCGAACAAACGTCCCTGACACATTGACCCTAAGGGCGTCGGGTCAACGATACAACATAACCACCGTGCGCTAAAGACGAGAAAAGAAGATACGAAAAAAACCATTCGGCTGACCTTTGCGAAAATCATTCGACATTTAAACGGTAAGGCAGCAGAGAAGAAAAGTCGACGGAGAAAAAATATCAAGAGCTACTTGAAATTACTGAGATTACTAAATTGAATGAAAAAAAAAAAAGAAAAAAAATCATTTTTAAATGGAGCCTGTTCGTTTTAATTTCTAATACAAATCAAAGTTTTTAGTTTAGGAAAATGTTTGCACCAGTTGTTGAATCAGACCTGGCAACAGTTGAATTTCCGGAAGAATTGTCGGAACACACGCCAAGGGCAAGGTCACGATTAGTTGAAACGTTCAATTGCAAAAGTATAACGAGTATCCGTGGAATGTCCGACTGAATTCTCGATTGGCACAGACTGTTGGAGTATCGAGATTCGCCTATGAATTTTTTATAGTTTCTTATAATTAATACAATTGTTAACTTTAAAAAATTAAAAAATAATTTGTTTTTTAATTAATAAATTTTGTTTATTAGGCTTGTCTCACTTGTCTATTCGGGCAATTGTAAAGAGAGGCAATAAACACTAACAAGGATCCAGAAGTCAACTCCATCAGGGCCTTCTAAGGGCCTTATAACCCTAAGTAGGGCCAGAAATGAATTTTTACTTAAGACTTTGAATCGGGAGGGCCTAGATGTAGGCGAGGTGAACGAACCTCCGAACCACTGAAACTAAAAAAATATGAAGAATCTAACGAAAAAAAAAAGAAAAAGAAGAAGACAGCGGCCAAGGCAGGGGAGAAAAAGGAACGACGATACAAGAAGTGGGAAAAGAAGCAATAACGCCAATGAAGGAGCAGCAGGTGGGTGACGTAGAAAGAGGTGTGGTGGGAAGGAGGAAGCTTCGGTTGCGAAATTTGTCTCTTCCAGGGGTCGATCTGGTTCCAGAAATTTTGCTCGAAAACCCATCATAATCATCAGAGTCAAAAGTTTGTGGACTGCTTTGGTCGAAATCTTATCTAATCTAGGCCGGGGAATGCTGGAAGTTGAGAAGGATTGTAAGGATGATTGAACAATCTAATCTGGACAAGACAATGCCGATGGGGGGAGGGAGAATTAGAGGAGGACAAAAGGTGAGGAGCAGCGCGAGAAGAGATGCAGGCGGTGGAGTCGAACGAGCCAAATAAAGTGCGAGCTGGCTTATCCGCTGCGCCACCGTACAAAGGCCGGTGGCTTCGCGTAGGCGCAAGCACGAGCGCTCTGCCTACTCTAAATTCAAATAGCCGAAACGCGACGATTGATATGCCGGGCGCGTCCAAACGCCGACGGTCGATAGCACCACGTGGTCTAAACTTGGCGGTGCCACCGGCGCGTCACGGATAAGATTTCGATTCGATCCGCCTATTACAAGATTGTGGCGCAGATACGAAAGGCGTGCAAGCAGGAGAAAGAAAGGAAATGAGCAAGAGGGACGATTGGCATGCAGGTCGCGTGGTATGTTGGCCTAGGTCGTGCGTGATTCTCTCGTTACTCTCCTTCTCTCTCTTATCTTGCCCCTCCCCCTCCACCCCTGGCTCTATGCTCTTGTCAGCGCGGTTATGAAAAATAACGATAAATTGCGAACGAACCAAACCAGTCGCTCATTTCGGTATGTTAAATTATTCCGCACGTTTTGCGCGCGCGCGATCAAACGTACGTGCACGTATTTCCGGCCTCGAAAAATTTTGAACTACTCTTATACCGATTTTTTTACCGATTCCCCAACCGAATTCCAAGGGCACTGTGTTTTTTCTTTTTTTTTTTTTTTTTTTTTTTCACTTATCCTGAAATATTGACTCGAGAGAATTCCTTATATTGACCTATGACACGTACGCCAATATTGTCCGGAAGTTTTTACAGCCAAGCGATTGAATCAAAATACGGCCTTAATTTATGCGATTCGGCGCATCAGATATAATAGTTGGGGCCGTAGGCGAAAAGAGCAACACTAAAGCCGCGCGTCAAACTCTTCTTTTCAAATTGATTTTCGGAATCGCTCATTGTATAGTCGGCGAGGTTCGTGAGGAAACCACGTTCAGCAAAATTGTAACAATAATGTTATTCCGTTTCGCTGTTTTGTACATACTTCCGTTCGTGAAATTAATGTAAACAAAACTGGACAATGATGATAAGTTTTGTGTCAACCGGGGAAGAGAGATAGAGAAATAGAGAGGACCTACGCATTCTGCGTAAACGAAAATCTTTCCAGCCCGCCCGGTGCCCATAATCCCCCGTCACGCAATAGTTTGTTACAATGGACGCCCATTATATTTTTCCTAATCCGATTATTCACCGCGTCTTCCTTTAAAGTTTAGATTTTCCTTCTCGCGCGCGATTCTCTTGCACATCTCGGCGATGGCTCGGCGGAATGCTTGATAGGCTTCGTAATCTCTAACGCGTTACGATAAATGTTCAAAAATCATATATCATCAACCGATCCGATCGGTTTTCGTGATTCGATACCGATGATTGAATATCGTCGTCGATTTTGTAACCCGATTTTTATAATTTTGCACAAATTTTTCTCTTTTGAAGAAAAGATGAAAATAAAAGAAAGATGAAATGAAAGAAAAATTTTTTTGTTCTTAATCGATTGATCCTCGAATTAACTTTGCAATGTTTCACAGAGTGAAATTCAAGTACGAAGAAAATAACATTTTTTTTGTCAGGGAAGGGGTAAAGCTATCCCTCGTGTCCCGGAAGGAGTTACGTAGGTTCTTGAGCGCGAGTGTTCGTATGCCTGCTGGCTGTTTCTCGCGCGAGGGAAGGAAAGAGAGGAAAAGAGGAAAAGAGAAGGACGGAAAACAACGGAGGGGGTATCCATGAAGCGCACTAACGAAAGAGAGAGACAGCGAGTGCCCAAAACTCAGGTAATGTCAATGAACTTCGGCCATGTGAGGAGTCGAGCGGAGTTACCCGCTATCGGGGTCTTGTCTTTCCCATGGACTCGAGACTAATTTCGTACCTTTACAAGAGCGCGAAAAGGCAAATCGACACCGGCCAACCGAGCGCACTAATTCGTTCGACGTCCAAATGTAGATCGCCGCGCGTTCGCCGATCGGTATCAACATCTAGTCACACCTGTTTAGAGACCCGCAGAAAAGTCGCAGACTAGTTCGCGCAGAGTCGTCGCGAAAGCTCCGTCGATAAAACCTGTCCCGCGGTCAAAAATTCGAGACCTCTTATCTTATACTTTTATGAATTATATTTTTTATCAAACGAACAAAAAAATATAACAACAAAAAAGAAGACCAAGAATAGAACAAAAAAAAAAAAAAGAAAACGTTCCGAATGAATTGGAAAAAAAAAGAAAAAAACTACGAGCTGCAAGGCGCGAGTTCTATCTGAAAAGCAGATCGGGTTGACCCGATGCCAACTGGTTCCGAGGCACCAGTCCGAATAAAACCAGATCGCGAAGTTGTGTTTCCACGTAACATCCAACGCCGGCCGACTATTTACCGCGTGAAAATAAAAACAACGCGGAAATGATAGAGTCGGAGAATTTACGATCTAGGAGATCAGTCATCAATGCTGAATAGCGCGTGTGTGGATAAGAGAAGACGGCCGAAACAAAAACATCGCAACGATAGACTCGATTAGAACTGTGATATGGGGGGCCCGGGTGTCAGATACCAAAAAGCTCTCGGGACTAATCCCACAGGGACAAAAATATATGTCGAATTTATATTTATTATATAAAATATTTTATATTTTTTCGATAAATTTTATATTTATTTTATATTAAATTTATATAATTTATCGCCGCTTTATAAATAATTTATAAATGAGATATACGTAGAATATATACGAATATAAGTTAAGTATATAAAACATATGTAAAATATATTTTGAACTATATTTTTGTCCGTGTGGGATAACATTTGAACCGGTGGAAATGAACCTCACGTGTCTTATAATTTTTCCAACCTCAAGGCTGTGAAATAACTCGGATTCAACTATAAATACTCGGGCGATTATCACGGACAGGACTTGCGGAGAATCCAGCGCGGTTTTGATAAGTTGAAACGAACCTGAATTTTGTTTATAGAGATCGATGTCTGCCTTTTCTAATGTGAATGCTCCAAAACCATCTTCTCAAGTTGGAGGACGAAGTTTCCTCTCTGCCTCGGACCGGTGTGTCCATTGTTTCCGGCGTTGCGAGGAGTTGACACTCCAGCCGCAGATTCAGTACTGCCCGGTTGGGTCGAGACCAGCGGCCATGTCGCGAGCTTTCACCCTTGCGTTCCCTCTTTCAATACTGACCAGTTGGGTCGAGGCCAGTCATGGTAGCATCTAATTCATCAGCACGATACCAGAAAACCACAAACAAAATTTTCTTTCGTTTTCGAGACCGTTCAGTAGAGACCAGTTGGGTCTAGTTGCGGAGCCATGTTGCTATCCGGAACGCAGCCGAAACGAGCCCGTGGAAAGTTGGGGTTCTTTTTTTTTCTTTACTTTCAGTAAAGGCCGGTCGGGTCCAACTGTTTATCGTCCATCGTGGCGGAAGGGTGTCCTGGTCACAAAATGATTCCCTCAATCGATTCGAAACCGAAAACTGATACCAAAGTTGGACAGCGCACAAATAGCTCGGCCCACGTTACCGGAAACTAATGGCTCCTGCGTGCGTGAACGAGGCTCACAGAGCTCTGACAGCTCACAGCTAGTGGTCTCGCTTTAAGTCTCACAGCTATTGCTCCCACCACGGCGGTGCGGCCTGCGACTGATTGGCTATCGCGATTCGCTACAGGAGAATCGACCGGGTGAGCTTTCGTGAAATTGTCCCTCGTGCAACCCCCTCGGCTCGGGGCCCCGAAGGGGCGCGCAGGAAGGGGCATGCCGAACTCCGACTCAAAGAAGGTTGGGCCAAACTGTTGACTGGTCGTCCCCGAACAGTTTTGACCTGTGAAAAAAAAAATGAAATAATACTGCCAAAGCTCCTTCTGCACGACTGTCATCGGAGGCGCACCGGTGTGCCACGTTGCCAATGAATGGAATGTCAATCGGCGATCTTTTTTGGGTGAACACAATTGCAGGTGCCTGCTGGATTAAATTGTCCGGGCGAAAAAATTGGATGGTTTTTTGCGCCCGGGGTAGGGATAATGAACTTGTCCCGGGCGCCGAATCACTCGACGGCCAATCAATCTCGCGTGTAATTCGATCCGCGGACTGATTCATTGAGGATAATATATTTGGTACGATTATGATTGTAACTTTTTTTTTGTTTCGTTTTCTGACACTTGTTTAGTGTCGTTTTGTTCCAGGGGTGGAAAACTTTTGGAACAAGTTTGAAAGTAATTTTGGAGATTGAATTTTTAATTTTTTGAGATGTTGAATTTTGTTTTTCAGATATCGGTTTGGATGCCTCGATCGATCAGATCTTGGACTGGGGCGTTGTTGAATAATTTCAATGATTTGAGCTTTCCCATATGGTAATTTTTTTCTGGTTCTAGTAATATTGGATCTGGTACACGTTTGAGCAATGGAATTTTGGATCCTTTCGAGTATGCTGCGATTGTGAAATTACGTTCACTGCAGTTGTCAGCTGGAAATTGTGTAGACCGATTCCGATCATTCCGATGGTATGATCGAAAGAAAATCGCTGGAACTTTGTAATTCCGTTTTTTTTTTCATTCTTTCTTTTGGTTTATTTTTAGAACTAATTTCTTGTTAATGGATTATTTGAATGACGAATTTACAACTCACCGCGGATGATTTATTGATAATCCAGCAATTGCGAAAACGAATAAGGTGAGTCGCATATAATTAGATGGAAGTCAATTATCAGTGTTTGTACACAAGATCGTTGCGATTATTCCAATAAGGATTAATAAATTTATCATCCGCGGAGTGTGAAAGCTAATTGGTAATGTAAAAGTGTTCATTTTTTTTTGGAGCCACAATCAATTTTCCCGAGCAATTTTGACGATTAAAAATAATGCGTTTCAACTTCGAAGCCGGGCCATTTTTATTATCCATGTCATTAAACCGAGTTTAGATTAATTTAATTTTTTGAATGAATAATACCATTAAAAAAAGATGTACATAATTACGTGTAAACGCCATTAAATATTTTAATGTATGCATCATTAGAAACTACCTAATTATAAATGAATGCAGTTGGAATTGATTTGGCTCTTGGATTTGGACGGAGAACAAGTTTTATCAAACGCTCGGTTTCTATAAATTTGAATAGCGCATACAGTGTTACATGACCGAGCCATGTTTATGGATAAATTAAGTTTTTTTTGTATGTGTGTGTCGAGTAGTTTCTCAGACAGCCAACTGACTTATCATCAAAATCATCAATATTAATAGCCGACCGATAAAATTGTAATCCATTATAAATTAATAATTTGTATGCGTCACTGATGAGCCGATACGCAACCGAGAAGATCCCACTTTGATTCGTCCCGCAGGTAGCCGTACAAACTCAACCCTTAAAATTTGTCAAAGCTCATTTCACAAGCCCTTTTGACATTTTTTGTTTCATAATCAAAACAACAAATACATTTTTTTGTCCTGTAAATCATGCATTTTAAATCGACATTGAATAAAACATTTTTCACATCGTTTTTCTAGCTAAGTAGTTTTCTATCTTTTCCAATTTACTTTTTGATCTTGCGTGAGAGAAAATGATTTTTCATTTTTCAAAATCGAGTTTTGATTAAGTCTGTTGTTTCAGCTCGAAGGAAAACGATGAAAGTTAAATAATGAAAATTGATTGATTTGTTAAGATTTGTCAGCTAGGGGGGATTAATAAAATGTTATACGAGCAATAACTCGGGGTAGCACAGTTCTAAGGGAAAGAGAGACACGCCGGCTACTCGCTGAACGATACAAATAAAGCACACAGCCTCTTCGACTGAGTGGATATACCGCGAGAGCGTGCAGTTTGTCGCTGTTCATCGCTCGAGGCTACGACGCGGTGTTACTGGGATAAAAGGTGAACGACTCATCGCCGCTGCCAGCTCTCGTCCGGCCAGCAACGTCCCACGTTTCGCTGAGGGATGAACGCCCATTTTTCAAGCGCGCGGAGCCAAAATCATCAGGCGCCGGGGCACCGCTTTTGGCATACACGAAACTAAGAAACTTTTGACAGGCTTGAAACAATACCTGTCAATAATTCCAAAAGAGGATTGAAAAGTCTCGTAAAGAAACTTAGTCATGCAAATTTTATTTATTATTTACAACGTGCACCTTGCGAGAGGATCCGACAAATTACATAATGATGCAGAAAAAGCTACGCCCTTGCCTGGAAAAACCGATTTAAATGGGCCTTAGACGCAGGTCGAAAATTCACGGATTTTAAACGCGTCCCATGGAACATCACAGGTAGAAGGGATTTTGACATTGTGCACTTTTTTTTGTTTCTTGTCAAAACATTTTTCGTTCTAATGGGCATTTTATTTTTATTGGATGTGCACTTTTGCCTTGATACTTTTATGCACGATAATTGATTGCTTTGTTCTAAGAGCGAAGGAAACACAAAAACAGGATCGATCCCATTTCGTTATTTATATCTATTATAAACCGTACGAATCATTGTTTATCCGATTTTTCAAATGAATTTCTATGAGTAATATTTGTACGACTTGCGAAACAGGGAAGTCGAGTGTTTTATTTTTTTTTCTCTTTTTGTATTCCCGTTTTCTATTCGACTCGAGGAATTTTTGTGTCTTTTTAAAACTTTTTGTTGATGAAATTCTCAAAGAATTTCAAAATTTTTCTCCCAAGTCATAAAACTATTCTATGCACGTACGTTACATAATACGTAATATCCAATTTATTAGATGCATTTCACTATTTTGAAAGTAAAAATTGTTATTCTACTCTCTTTCCAACACGACTTTTCTGCAATCACCATTTCCCTTTCTATAGATTCAACGAAAAAAAAAAAGATGGAAATGGAAATTCAAAATTAATGATGCAGCGTGATTTGATTTTTTTCCATCAGGCATCGTCAAGTCGGAAAAAGCTCCAAAAGTCATTGAAAGATAAATCCTACGAAACTCGATGTACAGCCAAATTGTCCTCTGATTTTAAGTACAAGAACAATCGGAACCTTCCAGTGTCTATTTTTCTACAGCAAAACGTTTAAAAATTGGCTTGACAACCTGCGTGTCTCAAAGGCTACAAGAAGTTCAGCCGTTTATCCGCCTAAAAGGTATTTACTGGCCGGGCATCTTATTTCATACAGGTGCGTTACAAAACTCGCCTGAAAAAAAAAAACCAACATTTTGGTCACATTCGCCTCAAGCGCGGATGTCAAAATCGACGGGCTAATGTACCCAACGGTAACCAGTCGATTTCCCAATACTTTTTTTTGTAACCGAATCCGATGAAAAACGGTGTTGAAAAAATTTTCCTGTTATTTTTATTACGTAGCTGTCCATGACCGAGAGATCCAATTTTCGTGATGTCTCAGCGGTCATTCACGCCCGGTGTCGATGAACGAATTTTTCTCACACATTTTTCATCCAGTTACCGCAGACTTGAAAAAAAAGTAAAAAAAAAAAAAAAACAAGAAGCATGGAGATGAAAATGGAATCATATGTTTGATTGAGTCATTGTATGAATATAATGAAGCCCGATGGTGGAATATTTTTTGTCACATCAAGCTGTGAAAAAAATTCAGAGCCGATAATTAATGGCTGACTATCGGAAGTCTGTTGGCGACACTTGTGTGTACCGAGCTATTAAACTTGGAGCGTAGTCTCGTGCTCGGTGTTCGCCAATGACGTCACCGGCCACGTCAAGGCGACCCGAGTCGCGTGGCCAGGCTACTTACATTACCATCAGATATAACAGTGATAAGGTAATTATAAACAATATCATTGAACAATCACATAATTCAAGACGTTGTTGATACAGGAAGTGATCAGAAGGAAGTATTTTTAATAAGTCATGAGTTAACCAAGCCTTTTGTTGAAACAAAACGTTTCCATTACTCTTTTTTTTTTCAAGCAATTAAATTTAATGAATCACTCTCCGTGGAATTATTTCTATCGATACAAGTTATATTTTATTTCACAAAGCGAAATTATCTCTTCGGTCGAACAAAAGAACATTAACATCAAAGCTTAATAGTTCTCTCCAAAATGGTATCCAATGATAAGAGACAACATTTTTTCTTTTTGTTATTTTTTTATCGGTTGGAAAAAAACCGAAAAAAAGAAACGATTAATTGATTGGTGTTCGTAATTAAAAGTGGCGACAAGTAACGAGCGAGTTATAAGTTTTGAAATGAATATTTGATGTAGCATTAACTAATTTGTTTATCAGCTGGATCGGCGATGAGCGAGGAGCTCATCATCGTCAGAACGAGACGCGTCGATGTGCGTAGCAGCTTTTACGTCGCGCTCTTCTCCGTGACCTAGCCACTCCGCTGTGCTTCATTCCATTGCAGTGTGGCTCGGCGCTTCGCTCCGCTTCGATTCTGTTTGCCTGAAACTGCGAGCGAGCGCAGCCGTACTCTCTCAGCTCGAGTATTCTGTGCGCACAGCCTCTAGGTCGGACGTTCACCCTGTCCTGACAATCTGCCGGCACGTTGCGCTCGTGCAATTGCCAGTTGCTGAAACTGATCAGCATTTGTGACGCCGATCAAATTTCGTCATCTTACATCATCTCATGTGAACTTTTCTATTCAATGAACAACAACAAAATAAAAATATTTACAATCAATGACAATGTAAAAAATGGAAAATTAGTTAATTAGATTTTGGGTTTTAAGGTTTAATTGAAATTTATGCAACATTTTTGTATAACTGAAACAATAACTGGTGTAATTTTTTTCGGATTTTTTTAGTGTTTAGTTTTCGAGATAATTAAGTTTATCTCCATTAATTAAGATTTTTTTATTTCATTAATTCAATATAAAAAGTTAAGATAAAATTATGTTATTATTTCAATTATACAAACGTTTTTTCAGAAATTTAAGGAAATCCAAAAACATTTTGAGTATATAGACTGACTTTCTACTTTAAGGAGTCTGGCAAATGAAAAAAATGAAAAAAACAAATTAAAAGTTGGAAAGAAGTGTTGCATTTTTTAATGCTCTGAAATTCACTTAGAAAGTTGATAAAGTTAATAAGAATTCGCATTAATTTTCATACGAATGAAACGCTCGTCAATAACTTTGAATCCGTTTTTCACAAAAAATTTTTCCCGTTGATTTTCTGGATACAAAACGCTCCTAGCAAATTTTAATCTGATCTGCTTACGTAATATTTTGTCTTGCAAATTATGACACAATTTTCATAATAACAATCTTAGAAATAATTATATTGTTGATTCCATATTTATTTGTAAACAAATTTTTTTAAAAATAATAAATGAATAAATAGAAATAAGTTCAAAAAAAAAATATGCTTACTGAAAATGCTATGATTTTTGAGATTAACAGTAGTATCTGGATAGTAAATATTCACCTCCTTCTTAAAAAAAGAGGTGGAGATCAGAAGAAGTCCTAAGGGCAGACCGCCAATTCGGTCGGCGCCAAAGAACTCGAAGGTCGATGAATAAGTGCCGATAAGTAGGTAGGTGGGTAGGTAGGCAGATTAAAGATAGGTTGCGCGAATGCTCGCTAGTTAGGTTACGTGCGTTGACCCTTGTCTGTATTCGCTTAGAAGAAAGACTTAGAAATTGCGAGTCTTCGCGAGCGAGCTGATTTTTGCAGCGGCGCGCAAGTCGCAGAAGACATGGGATGACAGGCGGTCTTTTAGCGTCTTTTTCTCTAAAACATTTTAATATCTTTTCATTTTCAAAAAAATAAATAAATAAATGAAATGATAAAATAATTTAAAAAAATTAATGTCGGCTTTGAATCTGCAACTGAAATAAATTTATTGTTTTTCCAGGAAAATGAGACAATTATCTGGAGCACAAGGACCAAAGAAAAATTTGCAACTACTCCTTTTTGGGAGCCCCAAAAAGTGCAAATCCTAGTTGGATCCAAAGTCGTACCCACTTGTTGCTCCTTACTTTCACGCGTGAGATGAAAGATTTACGAGTAGCATTGATACCGAAAGGAAAGTAAAGTTTTAGATAAATCCGTACGGATGTGGAATCGTCGGACTTCCGGTCGCGATTTCGTTTCTCAAGAAACGTTCCTGCGTGTTCATCGTGAAAGGTGAATTTCGCCTTTCTCCCCGGATGCCAATGACGGCGTTGCGGTCACGTTATTACCGACACCATCAGCCAAACGAAAAGAGTTTTCGCGAAGAAAGTCTCGTGAAAGTTGCTCTGATTTGCCTAGAAGAAAAGCGGAACTGGAATGCTGCCACCTCGTGGATGGTTAAAATTTTGCACGTGGCGTCAAAATGTTCGAGGTCATCGGCGGTTGAAATAACCAAATTAGGCATTTCCCAAACGAGTGACTTGTGAATAAAACTCCTCAATATATTATTCTTTATTTATTATTTGTTTTTGATTTCAAGTTTCAAATGTTGAAATTTTCAAAACAGTAGGAAATTAAAAAGAAAATTGTTCTATTTTCTAAACAATCTCTTGATTTATACCAGAATATTCTCATTCCTCAAACGTAATTTCCGTTCCACTTTTCCATACGAATCCTTTTTTTTTTATTCATATATATTTTTATCAGTTGTGAATTTAGTTCACATTTCTATATGATTGAAAGTACTTGTATTGTCCGGAAAATGTTTGCGAAAAATATGAAGGTACCTTCTAGTTACGGGCGCTCGATAATTCCCGACACGTCACAGTCCCTAATTGGACTAACTGCGTTACGCAACCATTTCTCTTCTCGGAATATAATTGGCAATAGCATTTTTTTCAAACTCGATGATACAAGTTCCGCTCGATCTTATGTTCTCTTTCTACATCGCAGGCCGTGTGTGATTACCAGATTGAACGATCGTGGTTTTCCCTCTGCAGGTCGGAGAAAATCCTCTGTCGGATGTTGGACACAAGTAAAACGTCGCGAACAAGGTGAACAGGCGGATTTCACTTTCCCCGATGATAGGACCCTAGTTATTGCTATCTAATACTTTTCTCGTGCAAGGCACACAGGCCAGAGATATACTTGAATTTAAACCCGCGTCTAAGATGGAAAGTTAAAAACTTCCGGAAAAATTCGACCTCTGTTCCGGCTTCGGTGTACCATAAAAAAATAATTTTTTGCAAAATGACTAAATAATCAAAATTGAAAGAAAAAAAAATGAGAACCGATTTTGGCTTTGTTCAGCGACATCTTGGCCAGATGCAGGCTGGCGAAAAGTGCAAAGACTCGACTCGTTTCCAACCCTTGAATTGCAATTCGGCAAGCTGTGAGAGCTTCTCGTAAAAGTCGTGCAAATTGAAAAAAAGCGCACATCGGTCGCTTCAGCTGGGGGCTTCGGCGTGAAATTCACTGCAATTTCATTTCGCATCCACCTCCTCTTCTCATTAATTTCTTCGGCGCCGTAATCAAGGCCCTCAAAAGAGCGCCGCGCATACGAACGTGTTTCTATCGACACGTGCATTCACGTACCGAGAAGAGGCGCGGTTCTTCATCGAATTGTTTCATGGGATCGGAGTGGGGGGCAGAGAGAAGCCGCAGGCAGGGCATGCCCAACCACTCTTGGAACTTGGTCCCGCGGGTACCACGAAATTATATTCAGCTGTGTGTTCAAACAGACGACAGTGACTTGGTGTCGTTAACCTTTCGTTACCAACACCAATGACAAAACCATTTTCCGAACCAGTTTTCGGTTATATAATGGTTGTGAAAAGCGGTTTTCTCCACAGTGCTCATAAACTTATACTACACCTCCATTTTCCTATTAATGAGCTACCTTTTTTTTCTCCCCCTTCATTTTAAATTACATGACACTCTTTTTCCTTCTCTTTTCTGTGTAATAGGATTTTATCTATTCGTATTTTTTTCAATATTAATTTTTTTTTTATCACAGAAATGAATTCAAATTGATATCGAATTTTGAAATGAAAATGATAACAATTTATGGCGTTTTATTTTAAAAATACTTGATGAATCAGTTTTTAATATCTAATCTCATTTTAATTGAGGAAATGTTCAAGCCTCTAAGGCTCTCATACTAACTTTATGTCTAAGACTAAAATAAGCTGTTAACTTCTGCGCAAAGAGGCAGATCGTTTGACATCGTTTGAAATTATGTAGACTATTTTCGTTGAAATGGCACGAATTCCAATATCACTGCTATATATTATTGAAAATTAATTATCAAGTGATTTAATTTAATTCAATTTAAATCTAGACTTTGTAAATCAATTTTTTAAAACGAAACACTTGCTATTTTTATAATACTTGATCGAAAAAAGAAACAAAATAATGTTTTTAATTAAAATATTAGTTTTTGCTAATATCATCAGTTATTTTTTTATTTTCAAAGTTACGCAATGATATAGAATATACATTTTTTATAATGAAAAACGCAAATTCCGTGTGCTTTTCTTTCCGTGAAGTATTAATGTTTAATCCTCGAGACGAACAAGTTGACAAGAATCGTCATGTCTTGAAGAACCAGCAAATTGCATGACACAGACGAGGTGTGAATGTAAGCAATAGCTGTGTTGAATTTGCAGGTATATAACAAGTCAAATGCTTTCATTTACATATTGTTTTGTTTTGTTTCGTTTTTTTTTTCAGTTGAATAAGTGAGCCTGCTGTTGCGGATCTCGTTCTCGCTTGCACGCGGCTAAGGCTAACTGTATTTTGACTTTGTGGCCTGAATTGCGGTAACACGGTAACTGGCTCTGCGACACCCTGAATAACGGACCTCATCTCCGAAGGCACGGTAAGCCTTTACTTGGATACGATCCTTACCTACATAAAAGGCGTATTCAAGCTCGTACATATATGTACATTTAAACTTACAGTTGTACTGAATCTTTTATAAGTAACAACTTCCATGTTTCGAACAAAGAATATGACACATGTACCTAAACAGATATTCCGTTATTCTCAATGTTTTTGATAAGAAAACTTTTTCACTGAATTCACACGTTTTTAAATTGACCAGGAAGTTTAACCTTTTACCCTACACCGATCCTTCCAAGATAAACCATTCGATTTGCGTGAGGAAAAACTCTTCACGATTTATGATGTATTTAATTAATCTTTTAATTCAATACTCGATATTTTTTATAACAAATAAAAACTATGGAAAAACTTGAAAATAAAAAAAGTTGAAAAGGAACATTTTTTTATTTTTTAATTTTGAAAAATGAAGAATAAATTAATTGGTCAAAAAAAGAAAACATTTTTGTCTGCATGATATTTGTGGGAATTAGTTTGAGATGAATTAGATCTACTTGAATTGTGATGAGTTATTCGAAGCGGTTGACATCGTTCGTTAAATCATTCGCAATATTATACTGTTAGGTAAGATGTTACTCTGTAGGTCGGAGGTGCGGGACGAGGTGTTCGTCGCATCCAAGGATCGCCTTATTGAAGACAGGAGGACCTTGGGCCTTAACCCACTCTTACTTGGAAAGGGTCTCTAGTAGCAGCGTTCCTCTTTTTCTCTTTTCCTTTCCACCCTTCTTCCTTCTTCCGCATTTTATTTTATACTCGAAAGAAAGTCACTGTGACATAATCTTGAAAATAATTGTATAGTGAATCAAAATGCGCATCTTACATTAGAATCTCGAATCTTTTTTTACTTTAATTTCGAAAACAAAATTCAGTGCCAGAAAAATTTAGAACAGTTAACAGTCATAACTTTCAGCTGGAGAACAAAATTTTTCATAATGGATTAAATTTGTTTTAGAAAAAAAAGGTAGAAAACATAATTACACAATTAAATAAATAACGATAGTTAAGAGCTGTTGGAAAAAATGCGACCTATCAGATCACATAATTCACGATTAGAAAAGTCTCCCATTCATCATTAAATCGTAAAATATTTTGTAATTAAATTCAGATAACTGCAGCTGATTGCATAACACTCTAAAAGGTTTATTTTTGGTAACGGTAAAGTATGGTCAGTTATGTAATAGTAAATATTATTATTTCTAACTGGAAATCGTGATCACAATCTTGTCTTAATGTATACAGCGAATTTTTCAATCGTATTCTGGGAAACCGATTTAGTCATTGAATATTCATTAAATTTTCATTCATGACCGAACGAATGATGTTTTACGATGAGCTGCTATACGAAACTCTAAAATAAGTTCCGTACGATGTAACAAAATAAAAGTGCAGGCAAAAGAAAAAAAGAACACGAGTAAATTTCAAAAAATTTTTTCAACGTCAAAACAATTTTTTTAACTTTTTAATTGGAATAAGTACATCTTTGATTTATCTTAGTTACACAACCTGTTGAACCTCTTTTCAACTTTTTTTCCGTAAAAATGACCCTCAATTAATAATGACGTCAGAAAATATCCCGTTGGGACGAATCTTATAAAATTTGTAATATATCTGGAAACTGTATAATCTAGGCTAATGTTCCGTGATTATTAGGTGTAGGATATTAAAGATTCAACATGTTGAAATTCATGCAGGTTTTTTAACAGTCTAACGATCGATGATTATGGCAGGTATTTTTGTACCCGCGATTGCATCAATCTCATTGCCGAGTCTCCAAGAAAATTGTTTGTTTTGTCAATATTTTTAGATAGTCGCCGATGTAATATTCATATGAAAATGAATCAGCATCAACTTTTGTAAACATTTGCTGATTCAAAATTTTATTTCTTTCACTTATTTTTAATCAATGATTGTTCTCGTTTTGAAATTTTTTTTTACTTTTTGTAAATTTTCAGCTGGACAAATAAATTCGTTTGACAGATATAATTTATCAAGTCTTGTTTTAATATTAAATAATAAATTTCAATGTTTTAAAATTGATTAATTTTTTTATCTTTATTTGTTCCAATTCATCTATTCTGTCAAAAGTATTTCTGTTGGTCTCAAGTGTTTTGTCTCTTCTTTTTCAGGACCGCATTGATGATTTTCTTTGATTTGTTTAGACGTTGGTAGTTCGATCTGTCCCAGCCATCGAATCGGAATCAGTGCCACGGCACGCGACACGTGACTGGCACGTGTACCGACTGAAAGAAACAGTCAGGAAGAGATTCTTATGGAAGGTGAAAGGGATTCTTTCACCCCTTTTTTTCGGCTCGTCTTCCCCAGCAGCTGCCGGCTAAACCACTTCAACCCTTGTACTTCACTTTACCATCGGCGTTGCGTCAGGCCTTGTGCACTATCTCGTATTGCATCTCGAACGTTTCCGGAAAAGGTACAAACTTCTTAGGCCGCATTGTGCCGAGGTCCTGGCTGCACCTCCCATGACCTCAGAAAAGCGCGCCACATCTGCAATCGTTTCTCCCCGAATCCGGAAGTTCCATTGGCAATCGATGAGCGCACTCCTTTCAGACAAATTTCGACTCGCATCAAGAAAGCCCGCTCGCATCCCAAACATGTTTTCAACCCTTTTCTTTCTTTTACTCCTTTCTACCATCTCTGAAGGATCCTCGACCGTCTGCCCGGCTTGTGATGTAAGAGGCACGCGCCACGTCATTCAAACTTACGAAACTTTCTTCCAGATGAAATGCATTCAATGGTTCTATTACGCGGACGCGAGTCATCCAAACCAGGAACTCCAGGATGTCGAATTCCGGTGTCTGTAATCAAAACTATTCGAACCCGACCATAATGGGTTGGAAGTGAAAATCAGTAGAAACATATGATTTTCAGTCGACTGCAGAAAATGCAATTATTTTTCAAATTGTATTTGCTTCTGGTGGATGAAAAATTTGTAACTGCGAAAAAGATCGAGTGGGCGCACGAGCCTCGTCGGATTAAGGTGAATGGAGTGACACTCGGGCGTGAGGGCCCGAAAAAGAGTTTGACCCTTTTGAAAAACGTTTGATGTTCGCAGAAGAGGTGCGAGCGGTCAATGAAAAATGGTCCGCAGATGTCCAGCGCGCCCGGCACCGAACAATGTACACGACTGACCAACTCGTTTGTCCGAGCGAGGAAATATCTTTTTAATTGCCAATTAGACGCGTCGAATCGGCGAGTTCAGCTGCCGCACACTTTCAAATAAAAAGGATTCGCGAGGAGTATTCTTCGTGAGCGGTAGGCAAATGTTCCATTTGTGGCCATTCGTGGCCGATCGTAAAATGAATCGCGGCAATGGGACATTGAAGGATGGACATCGCGACAGGGGTGCTATTAAATATGCATTTTTTCTCTTGTCCAAGTGATTGACAGGCATGAAAGGCCAGCCGCACATTTTTCATCGTCAAAACTTTTATGATTCTTCGATTTCATATACTTTGATGCTAAAATTTACATGTGCAAACGCGTTTATTATTTGTAATTACAAAATTATTTGCAGTACCTGATCAGTTTCGATTGGGTGTATATTTATGATCTTTACAAGACGTAAGTGGATGGTAAAACAACTCGGCATTTTCTTTAGTCATTAGCCAATTATAGACAAGTGAAAGATCGTGAAATTATCAAACTAAAATACTGATTTATTTCATTTAACTCCGATACAAAACATCAACCCTTAAATCGTATTTATTTTGTTTCAAAATCCGTAGACGAAATAGAGTTTTTTAGTATCTTAAAAAAGTTAGAAATCTTTACTAATAATATTTCATTCAAAAAAACCATGAAAATTGAAAAATCGAAGTTATAAATATTCAAAAAATATGCTGCTAAAAAATTGGTTTTCATTTTTTTCATTTCCATATTTATATAAACCATTATATCATATATATATTACAAATTATGTTTTTTTATTAATATAATAAATATCAAACTGATTGATTGATTGATATAATATATAATATACATGATATAAAAAACGTTCTGGGTTTGACAGGTTCAGTTGGGTAGTTTTCATTTATCGATTATTTCATAATATAAAAATACCACAAAAATCTATATGACGGATAAATATTATTATGGAAATATTTGTTATAATTAGTTCGATGGATCTGCGATTAAAGATTTGGAATACCACTTTTGGGTCGAGTGTTCGAATCTCTGTGGTTTGTATTTATATTTATTTATCATGAATTAGTTATTTAATTAATTAATTAAAACTAATAATCATTTATTGCAATTTTATAAATTTTGTTAAGTTGTAAACAAGGTTGTAAACAAATTGTTGCAGAACTTGCAAAACTTTTAAATGTTTCTTGAGTGGATAGAAATTTCGAGATGAAAATTCGCGGAAGTTGTATTATTCCGCCGTTGTTATAAACTCAAACAAAACGTCTCAATATCCTTTAGCGTGGATATTGCACAATACGTGGCATACAACTTCTGCGAAGGTACCGAGGTCCGTTGCAAATAAGCGGAAATCAATTGCTACAATGTTGCATTTAACGCCGGGCTGAATCATCTGTCAGCGCACGCCGGCAATGTTTATTATTGTGAAAGATAAAACCGCGGAAGGTCTTGCTATCCGGATAGGTGCCAACTGTGAGTGCCGCGCATGTGTTGCGAAACCGACTAAAATGTGATCCTGCGGTTATGTTGGCGCTCATAGTTTCTCCTTTTTGCGACTGCGAAGTCGATTCATGCGAACCATCGATGATTTGAGAACAGTTACGTGGGAGTCTGGGTCACGAGGCGTGGCTATGGGGACAGCGCATCCACTGTCCCATAGAACCACAGTCCCATTGGCCAAGAAACGTTCGCGAGGCACGGCCAGAATAATTATGTAACTTCTTCGTGCAACGTCCGCCAACGAAGCGCACGGAACAGCGGAGAGCTTGTGACCCTTGCAGTGAAAACGAGCATAGCGGTACGTGCTCGAACGCGCTTCCAATAAAGGCCTCTCGTTCTCGATGGCTTCAATGCCAAGAACACAAGACCGAAATGAAAAAAAAAAAGATACAAGTCCCAACGTTATTGCATCGATGAAAGCTCGAATTCGAGACTCTGCTTCTCCATTGAAAAAAATTAATAACATTGAAATCGCAGTGACGGTCTGCTAGTTGGACAGTCGAAACATAAAAATTCAGTTGTTTAATTGCAAAATTCAAATAACGTATGCTTCGGATGAAACTTAAATTAATATTCGTCGATTGACATTTATCAGTTACAACTGAGATTTGTAAATGTGAGCTCGAGCTTAAAATATTTAAAACAATTAAAAAATGAGCAATAATTGAATGCATATTGTATTTATAATATTAATTAATTAATTTATTATTATTACTGGGCACTGCAATTATTGTGAATAGCTATTTCAATAAATTATTCATGTATCGTATAATTGTAAATTATTAATGGAAAAACAAATAATAAACAGCTAATATAACAAAGACCTAATAAAAAAGAAACATTTTTTATTGGTAAGAAATATAAAATGTTTCACGGTTTAATTTTTGCAGTCTTAATGTCACAAATTGAAATGGCAAAATTAAAAATGTTAAATAACATGTACTTCATAATACTTTTTATGTTTAAAATTTATTTTTTTGTTAATAATTCTTACAGATTCCTACCAAATATTCCTACATTGGCAATGTTATTTACATTATTTACCAGTGTTGCAAAAAAATTTTTTTTTTAATTTTGTAAGTTGTTTTAGAGCCGCGTCACAACTTTGTTATAGGTTTTAGAACGTCTTAGGAAACGACATGACCTTCCGTATTTGCGCGCCTATTCTCTTTTCAGCGCTCGGATGCATTCACAGAAAAGGGCCTGCGGTTTAGGACCGTGACATTCCGTTTGAGATTTTCAGCGTTTTTAACTTCCTCGAGTGAGTTCGAGGAAAAATTTCTACAGTTCCTGGGGGTTGGTCACGAAATTTTTCACAATAATTCACATCCGGCCCCTGACTGTCTCGAAAATTCGACAGGTGATTTTCAGCGATGACTTTCAGTTTTTTTTTTCGACCTTCGCATTAGGCGCTGATTGCACAAATTCTAAACCGAAGGATTTAGTGATTACTATTGTACATAAGCTGACAATGTAAAACAACAATTTTTTGAACGAAAAAAAGAAAGTCATTTATTGATGGCTTATTTCAGTATTAATTGTTACATAAGATTATGCAAGTGACGACTTTTTTGCATATTATTGATTGGATATAAAAATTCTGCTTGCTAGTTCAGTGCAAATAACGGTAACATATACACACCGTGATGACTTTTCGACCTGAATAATTGTAATCTATACTGCAATCGTGTCTTGACGTTGCCCACCATTACCAAACATGTATACAAATACAAATGAAAATGAATTAAACAAAATGCAATGTCATCAAAACTATCTTTTTTTATCATATAAATTGCAATACAAAATGTTGAAATCTAATTTTACTTGATGTGAAACTTCAAAAGAACAGTTTAAAACGTTGCAAACGTTTTAAACGTTTTTTTTAAACAGTTGCAAAAGTTGAGTTTAAAAAAAAATAGGGGAAAAAACTATATCATCTGGACGATATGATTTTTGTGGATTTTTTAGCGGATAAAAGATGTTTAGTGGACACTCAAACTGGCGATAAAGCTTTCCTTTCAAACGATCAGTCCTTCTCATCGACATATATCCGCTTGTTTGACAATGGCACAAAATCGTACGAGTATCGTCATTGGCCGAAGACACGTGCTCGTAATTCGAGTACCGGTAATCGAATACTAAGAGTACAATGAAAATGGATAGGTAACGAACAAACCAGGACAAGATGCTCAGACTCGAAAAAACGATGAAAAAATCATACTTTAGGCGCAGCCACGATTTTTGATCGCCTGCGATGCTCTCAGCGTTTGCCACTGGGAGGGTCCGGTCATTTTTTGCCCCCGCGATCCTTTTTTTACGCGGTTTGCTTTCCGTCCACGTTTTTTATACTGCAAATTGTACAACGGAATCCAAAAACATATTATCTTGAATCGTAGTTTAAAATGTTTTTTTTTTACCATTTTCGATGGCAAAACTTTTTTTATCTAACAAAATTTTCTGAACAAGACAAATTAATAAGTTATGTAAAAAATGAAAAATATTAATCCAGGTGACTAATTTATGCTTTTGAACTGAAGTTTTTTTATAATTTTTTTTATGAATGTGTATTTTTAGATTTGATTGAATGCAAAGATATATTTATAGAATGATGGGAGGGAATATTTTAAAATCAGTACGCCTTTCAGCATAAAAGAAGGATGACTTGAACGCCACGTTAGCGAATCATTCATCGATCATTGCCCTATGAGTTTGATAAAAGCCTCGGCGAAAGGTTGTTCCCGAAGTGTTTCGCGTCTTGAGCGTATGTACTGCAAAGCGAGAGACCACTGATGATTCTCGGGTTTGGCTGCTCTTCTTGTTATGCATCTTTCTCAGTCAACTTTTTGTTTCGCAGTCGGAACGTCAGTTACTATATCACTTAACGTCTCTTACTGATGTTATTTTAAGTGCGAAACTGAGATCAACTTTCTGGTCCTGCTGAAAATGAAGAAAAAAAACGAATACAAAAAATTATACAAAAAAAAACCTTTCATAAATGTCATTAACTTTTTTTTGGCACGATGAAAAATCGTCCTTTTTTTCATCTGCAAAAATTAATCGACTGATTGATCCTTCAGTCATTGACATTTCACCTCAATTCCGGCAAGTTGAAATTGGTTTCAGTACGAAAGTTGCATGGCATAAATAATTTATGGTGAAAGTATACAAAATAACTCAATCCAACGATTATAAACGAATAAAATGGTGAGGCCGGAATAACTATTTTCTACGAGGATGCCAATTACCAGCACTTTGCATTTCGTCGGAATTGTTCCTACCTCCCGTTTTTATTTCAATCCAATATCTTGTTTTTTTGCCTCTCCCCCTATCTCTCCTCTAATACTCAAATGAGATTTCCGCGATTCAAAAAACAAATCAGCGTGGATTTAGAAGAACAATTTTCAACGTCTTACGTAACCGCGCAATTTCTTACCGGACGGGCTGATCGATTTTTCCACTCCTCCGGCAATTATGTTCGCGATAACTTATCGCGAACCGATGTTTATATTTAGATTAATTAAATCCTCTTCCCGGGCAGCGCGAAAAACAAACATACCGTGCAGTGTGTGTATTTCTATTTGTATATAGATAGACCGAGCAGGAGATCTCGGGCAAGCTGCCGTTATATTAACGTAGATCACAAGCGGTGACAGCTGATTATATTTTGCAAAAGATCCAAAGAAAAATTGACTGCATCAAGTTTGATAGAAAGTGAAAAATGCATTTGTAGCAAATTTCCAATTAGAAATTTTGATCATGAGAAATCTGATCCTGAGATCAGTAAACCACGAGGTAAACCACATCAGGAGTGGGATCAGGGAAATCTGAACTGTTAAAAAATTAATTTACCACTGAGATTCGAACACTCGTCTTGAAAATGGGAGTCTAAATCTCTAACCGCTGTTCCATGAACTATTTTTATAAGAAAATCACTTTGCCGAAGAATTATCAACTATCGAATAGTTATAACGAATTATCGATTTACCAAATTGTTTTTCTTATTAGGGCCAGTTCAAATCCAAGCGTTTCATGGCCGAAGGCCGCTTTGGTTTTGGTATAAATGAGGACCATATCGGCTGACGCCCATGTCAAATTTCTACTGGTGTTCTCATAATTCGCTCTTCCTGCAAAATAAGACACTAACAAAGTCAATGTACCCGTCATGTTTGAACAGTTGCAACACTGTCGCAACAAATGAATGTCGACGATTATCCGTTTAATGCATGTTTTCCGCATAATTTTTCTCTTCCTAAGCGAGTTCCGATGGCGAGCGGCAGCTTCCGGTGTGCACGCAAATCTCGCATAAACACAGTCCTTACTAAACCTCGGATTTAAATGAACGTCACTTTGCATCATGCGGCGAGTCGACTTCAAGAGAGAAAAAAGAAAGGATTGTTGTAATCTCTGCGATTCGTTTCTTCGCACTTCACATCCGAAAGAGAGACACCAGGGCGGTTTAATTAGCCGAATTCGAATTAGCATTCCACTGCCAGATGCCGCTTATAAATTCCGAGAGCTGGATACTGCCCATTGGTGCAAATTTGATAATCATCGTTGGCGAGATAAGACGACTTAAATGAAGTTATTCAACCGAGTAACTAACTAGCCTCTTTTTTTTAGGATCGGGGTAAGGTTGTCCCCACAGCTGTGAGATACTGAAAAAAATGAAGAATAATCGTTCCTTATGTTCAATAACTTTTTATCCCCGCGCTCTCTCGAGCCGAATGTTTGCGGAATTGGACTCTCGGCCGGCAATACGGACGGGTCTTAAACAAATCAGACTGTGAAGGTACTTGAAATAAAAGTGTATTCAACTTGGTCGTCCGAGTTCAAACCAGGCTCTCTGAAACGTTTTGCCCCTCTCAACTTTACGGGACCACGCGCCGTCTTGTCGAAAACATTTTTCCCAAGAATGGTAAACGATGGTAAACGACCGAAAAATGATATGGAAATTCGACGGGCAACGTGTACTTACAAAAACGAGAACCAAAAAGAAATGAAAATAATTCCCCCCGTGGACATTCTCGAATTTGTAATTTTGATGACACTTGAATGAAAAATGAATGAAGGTATACATTACCATGCATTCAGAGATCGTTGAACTACGAGTCGCAACGAAAAAAATGTTGCGATCCGAAAACTCCTTTTTGTTTTGTCTCTGTTCAGCCACGCTGAATTTTTCGTCAACCTAACAAAAAACCAAGAGGAGTGTCCGAAAACGTGACCCCTGGTCCGCTTTGGGATAATTTGATGAACAATTTTGATTGCGAATATTTCCGGGGGATCGAAGATGTCATTGAGGCCCAAAATGAGTCGCATGGAAAGGGCCGCACACAAGCTGGCCAGGCGATTGTATGTACAGGTATAGAGAATTCGGTAGGAAGGTGATACGGGAGCGGGGGAGTCCGAGAGCCCGTGGGATGCGAAGGGGTATGAGGTGGTTGGTGGGAGGGCGCCGAAGGGGGGAGAGAAGTTGGTATCGCGGATGGCAATGGCGATGGCAGAGTCAATGTCCTGGCGCCCGCACTGGGTCACGGCGAGTTGCGGCCAACGACCTGCGCGCAGCTCTTCTCTGCTTTGCACAAGAGAGCCTCGTCGGGTGCGAGTGCGAGAGAGCTCCACGCCACCTCTCACGGTCATCCTCGTTCGTGTCCGCGAACCAAGTCTGGATCTGCTGAGTAGCGTGCCGCTGCTGTTTCTGATGCCGCGGCTGCCGCCGCCGCAGTTGCCCTCGCCATAAAATTACAGGACCCTCTGCTCGGGCACGTCCTCCCGCGAGCGAATCAACTATTATCGCTTCTTTATTAGAGATGCCACCGTGCCTCAACCCAAAAATCCCTTTATTTCTCCACTCTTCCTGACTTATTTTAATCATTTATTGCATGTTAATTATTTATATTACATTATAGATTATAATAATTATTTACGTGGATAAATCTTCATCCGCATACAAGTATTTTTTCCTTCAATAAGTTTCTGAAGATCACATTTCACAGCCTCTATGATATTGCTGCATGCTGCGGAATGGATATACACTGAGAAAAAAATTAGTCTGTATCTGTTGTTACCGGGTAACAACAATTTTTTTCAGTCATCTTAACTGATGTCAGTCAATCCAACCGATATCATCTGTTGATCACCTATGCTAACTGAATGTTCTATTCCTTCAACTTCTTTGATTTTTCTCAGTTGAATTGTATTCTCGATTGTCTTTTGTTGTTGTCAAGTTGTTGATTTCGAGGTTGACATGTCAGTCTGGTTATGGACATGGAAAGAATGTGACATGTAAATAAAATCGTTTCTTATTCTTTTTTTATAAATGAGTGTAATTATTTACTGCAGACTATTGCATAATCTGACGAACCATTGCATAGCTTAATTATAAGTTTCAAAATCGAAACTTATAATTAAATTAAAGCGATAAGCGTTTTAATTTCAAAGTAGACGAGTTGAGTTCATTTGAACTTATTGTGTCCTGACGCTGAAGTAGATCAGATTCCCCCCCCCCCCCTTCGAGGCGTTGGAGTCTAAAAGTCCTTTGGACTAATCTTGCCTGGAGATATAGCCGATGTCAAAATGTTCAGTGAAGTAGATGTAATGCTGCCATCATGGCGTGATGTAACAACTCATGAGTAGATCAATTCACTCAGCAGAATTTGGTGTCCTATACTTTTAACGCAGACCTAACCTAAAACTCAAATACGATTAATGAAATCCAAACAATAAAAAGAGATTGTAATCTAAAATACCTTTTTGGTGAGTTTCTATACATAACAAAACAATCCTCGTCACACGGTTGCGCAAAAGATCTGTTTATTCTAAAACATGTTAAGCTATTGACTGTGCTCGTAAAAATGATCGCGACGTTCTTGCTCAATGGGTTTTAAAAAGAGCAGCTCGAGCGCCATCTCGACGGTGGGAACTGAGGAACAAGTTTCGTTACTTTTGTTTATAAAAAATTTTCTTACTCAATAAGACAATTAGTTGAGATTGAATCAACATAAAGAAGATATACATTTCACTTCTAACAACTTACCGCAGATAAAATATGACATCCAACATGACGTTTACTGGAGAATTCCTCGCTGTCAGAATAAAATATTGGACGATGATTATTTTCAAGTTCATAATCACGGGCCATCAACTGTAACATAAATTTAACTTCTAATTTAATTACCCCGATCAGTATGCAACCGCGTGCGACCTCACACAATGTGCCCAAATCCATTTTTATAAAAATTCATTCTATAAAAATTCATTTTCTAAAAATCCAATATTTTAAAAAATTTATTACTAAGAGTGAAAAATTTGTTGAAACAATTTGTGAGTAAAAACGGGCCGCTTTGAAGGTGTTACGTTTATCTAGGAGACGCAATTAAACAATGCCCGAGGGCAGGCTGATCATACGCCTTGCGCGTAAGCACGTTTCAAGTTCATCTCGTGAACTTGATCTACACGAGCACGTGATTCATTAACTTTCGCAGCTCCGTCTGCTTCGGTGAGCTACATTCAAAAGATTCTCCTGCAGTGTAACAGGGTCCTTTACTGGTGGAATCAATTTACGTCATCATCGCCAAACATACCGGGTGAACTTTTCACGTCCGCGGAGAAACGACGCCGGGGAAAGACTTTTTGGACTCACAATATGTTGCGAACGTGGCGTTCCTTTGTAATTGTATCGACCGATCGCTCTCTCGGCTTGTTATGCAACTCGTGTTTGTTTTCGTAAGAGCTTTCAAGTTGCATCGAGAATGCGTGTATGACTCCGATGAAATTTTCATTTCCATTTTTAATTTGTTCCAGATGAGAAGAGAAAAGGAAAACATTTATGTTAGATTTTTATAAAATGTTTTTTTTTTCTTTTGCATTTTTTGTAGATTGATTTTTTGATCGAGAGAGCTTTGAGGCAAATTTTCGTATGGATTTATGTGTCGCAGGTAAAAAGAACAAGTGCGGTCTTATTTTTGTGGGCATGTCGTTAAAATTCATCGCTCAAAGCATAAACAATGAATCAACGCGTTACTGGTTGCGACCACGTACATCTCTGCTCATCAAGCTACAGTAATCGAATATTAACTTTTTCGGTCACCGAGTGGGTGCAACTATCGTTTTGCATTACGTACACCCAATGGAATGTTTTTCATGGTTCGTCCGTTCCCTTTTTTATTCCTTCTTCGTTTATTTGTTCCCTCTCTTCATCTTTTGTTTGCAAAAATATAGGGGAACCAACGTTTTTTGTTGCTCCTGGAAAAGTAATCACGGACTTGTTTGTTCAATTTCTTGTCCAGATGATGTATGATTTTATAATGAACATACGTATTCACGTTTACAGGTTCAAGCTCGTTATTTTCTTGCTTCTCAGTAGATATTATATAAATTACAGTCATTTATACTTTAATGTGTGAAATTTATAAAATAATTTTCGCCACGGAGAGTGAACGCAAAGTTGGTTTTATCAATTTCACTAAGTGATTTCATTAATTGATCGACAAGATAAAGGCGGGACACACAGGACGAAAATTATTGTTCCAGACTGTCATACATTTATTAACAATTCTTTGCATCACTAACAAAAAACATTTTTTGTTCACTCGTTCATAGTACTAATGACTAGTACATTTCCCGAATCAAACTTTCCCGTCCAACCAGAACAAAAATCTTGAAGCAAGAACACAATTCTCGATGGGAAGAAAATTTCCATCCTTCTGAATATTGTTTCTCTCACAAGCATGTTTTTTTTTCTTTATTCAACTTAATTTTTTTGTTTCGTATCATTTGAGAGCACCCGATAGACGTGAAAAAATTCAAACGAAAAACTTAATTTGTATAGAGTACCGTTGGTCCCTCAAATCGTTCAGATGTTACGACTCAAAACAAAGTCTTCGATTACATGTGATTTTATTCGATCATCGAAAGATACGCCGAATGGAAAAAAATGAAAAAAAAATTATCATCAAGAAATCCCAAGAACTGGTCCTTGAAAAAATTTAATCGTATGGATTTAGGCCAGAGAGGCGGCCCAAAAGCGCGAAATGTTTTCGCGGTGATTGAGATATGACCTCACCGCGTGGAAGGATGCGAAGTAGTAAAAGAGATTCTGGGTCTAAAGTGCGGTGCCGTTATGTTATTCTGTTCCGATGATTCGCCGGTATCCGACGACCTATTTTCGGGAGGTTTGCATCCTCCTGAACCGCTACTCATCGAACAAGCGTAGCACGTTCGTTTACCCCGAGCTCTCCTTTATGTACTTATCGAGAGCATTCTGGCGCAGCCGAGAATTAATAACCAAATAAGAGAAGGTACGAAATTTCGAGCGCGCCAAGCCTTATCGTTGAATAAGGAAGTTGAACTTCCCGATTCTTGTATC
Organism: Trissolcus japonicus; assembly: GCA_030522925.1. Taxonomy (NCBI): domain Eukaryota; kingdom Metazoa; phylum Arthropoda; class Insecta; order Hymenoptera; family Scelionidae; genus Trissolcus; species Trissolcus japonicus. Next base: position 304,865 of record JAPYZS010000002.1, read on the forward strand.
TCCGCGATACACAAAGACGTTACACAAATACACGTTAATGCAACAACGATAGCAGCCTCTCTTTCTCTTGCCGTTGCGGAACCTTAAGGCGCCCTTGCAAACCGGCTCGAACGTCAGGGTATAAAGAAAAATGCACCTGCCTTTTTTTTCCAAGTTGAAATATCATACCGATTGTCGCTTCTTTAATCAAATTATTTTTCGGCTTATAATACATTTTAGAAGCGCGATCACTCAATGTGATTCATTCGAATATCTACCGAATGCAAACTTTAACTAGCAAAAACTTTGCCAAAAAATCGGTGACTGGTTTTTTTTTTTTTTTCGATAAAACAAAATTGTGAGAATGTAGTTTTTTTAATTGTGCTTTTCGTGTATTAAAAATATTTGTTAACCGATCGAGCAGAATTGTAAAGGTCAATCTTGAGAATGACTGGGTTCCTTTTTTTAAATAGAAAGTCAAAATTCGAACAAGTTTTCGAAAAAAAAAATAATAATAAAAATAAAATAATGTCCTGTTCTTGTCTCATTTTTTATTTATGAATGGGGAACCATTATATTGGTGTTACGTATTATGTTATCACGGTAATCGCGCGTTCATGGTAGGTCATTGACACTTTCACTTTTCAAGCACTACACATCTGTAACATGGAGTCTTCTCTATTTTCAGTAGGTCAGAACGCTGCCCATGATTATTCAACGCGAATGAATTTTCGAATTCTATTATTTCACTGGCCGCGTTGATGTCTCTAGAGAATCAAAAGTATACATAATGAAGGAGCGATAATCTTATTCCCGCGCCTGGACGAAGTAAAATCGTTACTCAAAGATTATAATTGGATTACGATACATTCAATTTGCATGATAGAGTGTAGGAGGAAAAAAATGGTCTCCGCTAACCAGCAGGTTGATACCGATGAAATAACGCGCAAGCTTGTTCATTAGCTTAATATTCATCCGAATCAATTTTTTTTTCACGGACCGTTTTTTTCTGGTCTTCGCCAACCCGAAAAAAACTACATTACGTAAAGTAATAGAGGTATAATGTGATTCAAGTAATAACGATTCTTGAATTACATCCACGAAGTTTCATCACTATCATCAAGCATTTTTTATATTCAATTTTTTCTCTACTGCACTTGTATGTCAATAAAGTTCTGGACAAAAAGAAGTTTCGCCTTTTTTTCGACCTTTTTTTGTCTATTGCTCGCCAACATTGTCACCGGTTTGTGACAAAAAGAGGAAACCGATTTAAATTTAATTTATCGCGTTGCACCAATTAAATAATAATACATCTCCGGCGATGAGATAATGTAATCAGTTGATCGTCAATTCAAATAGCCAAGGAAGACGAATGTTGATTGAATTCAAAAGGCGTCATATTTGTTTATAAAATGAGCTTCGATTCTCCAGCCGAGGATCGAACAAACGAAAAACACTCCGAGCGTGCGCTCTCAAAAAATTTGCACTTCGGCGAGCAGTTACATCCTGTAACACGTGTGAACTGTTTTTTTTTATTTTTCTTTTTTTTGCGCGCGTCCCGCAGCTGGGGCCCTTTCTTTCGATTTTTGTGACGTCACACAGAGGCCGCAACAATGGAGACCCATGACTCGGCGAAGCTCTGCCCAGTGGCCGCATCACACACGCAAGTTGGAAAACGCAACCTTTCTGAAAAACCGCATCAATCGAACGATCGGCGAACTCGGCCGAACCTGGACTTGGGCGATCGGTATCGCGTTCCACTTGTCGGCAACGTGTTATCAAGTGAAATTGACAGGCATTTTACTCGCATCCTGATTGCCGCGATGCCCGGGATCATATCAGAGACACGAGAAGAAAAAGTAGAACGATCGTATCGAATTGGCATAGCAGAGAGTGGCCGTCGCGAAGCCGAGAAAGTGTCACCGAGGAAAAGCCCGGTAGCGATTATTTCTCAGCGTGTTATATATTGGATGCAAGAGAATAAATGTTGGGCGCCATAGCGATGCAACATAACTCGTTGTACTTTCACTTCCTTTCCCTCTCGGTCGCATAGACTACTTTTCCTTTCAGACCCTTTGCTTGAGACCCATCCCGCGGCTCATCCTGAATTTTAAAGTGTCGGCGAAACCCTCGGCGCGGGGATCGGTCCGACGATTTTCGGGTCCGATTATCCGGCGTTTGCCAGCGCGAAACAAGACATAAACGTTAAGGGAAGAAGAGTCGTGGAAGGCGCGAAGCCGAAGAAGTGAAAAGATATTGTGCCCACGATAATATACCCGGGGATATGTCTCTACCGGCTCGCGTGAAAGGTAATGTTGGCAGAGAAGAGCCGAGGGATAGAAGGAGACGTCTGCCGAGAGCAGAGCGCGGTATAAGGAAGAAGGAGTAGAGGAAGAAAATGAAGAAAAGAAGCGAGCGAGCAGAAAAGGAGAAGCCAAGGAGGGGAAAAGATGATGCAGTTGTGCGTTTGTAAGGAAGGCGGAAGGAGGAACCGCGGAGGGAACCGGTCCCGGTCACTGGGCCACCAGCCGGCCGTCGAACCCGCCACACTTCCCCCCTCCCCTGTCCGCCAACGTCACCTACCCAGCGTCCCAACAACCTTCCTCGCCATTTCGCGGACTCTCCGGCTCTTCAAGTTCTTCAAACAATGTCACACTTCGATAATGCATACGATGAGCATGCGAATGGCCTGTAAACGTGACCAATCATTGGTCGCTGTGTTGCGATCCAACCTACCCTTTATTCTTTGTTTTTTTTTCTTTATTTTTTCAGAAAGACTTGGCTCTTTTGTTGCGGTTGATGGAAATGTTTCGTCCTGGACAATGATTCTTTTTCTAAGGTCATTACAACTTTTCATAATGATTTATTCAGATGAGAATAACCGGGCGAATGTAGTTGGATGCTTTGTGTATGCTGATTGCTTTGCAACTGACAGGAAGTCATCGACTTCTGATCAACTTTATACACTCGACAAAAATAAAAAACTTCTTTGTTTCATACCGAGAAAACATGTGTTGTAAAAAGTTGTGTGCGCTGACTGACTTGATTTAATTAACAAAGACTTGTGGTTTATAAAGACATTGATTTTATGAAAATAAATACACATGTTAGGAGATATATTTTTTAGTTGCTTAATAAACCTTAAAACGAGAGAACAAAATATTTTCATAGCACAATATTGTAATATGATTGATAAATCGAATAACATATCATAAAAAATGAATTTCATTGTGTAATATTGTAGTTACAAATATGCATTGCAGATTTACAATACGCTTTGTATTCGTTGCAGTATGAAAGAATTACCATCCACAATGTGCGATGCCATTTTCTCAATGCAGAAAGTTTGATTTAAATTAATATTAAAACAGGGAAAGATTGATAAGAAAAAATAGATGGGTTGAATTTTGAGTGACAGGTCGGATGGCTGTCGGATGCCAAATCGACAAACTGTCATTTGACCAGGAAAATCATAAACTCGGGACGATACTGATCGTGAGACTAAAAGGCGGAAGTCAAACTGCCACATGTCGGTTTCAAACACGTCCCGATAGGTTCTCGCTTAATTAAGAAAAGATTTGCAATCAATTGGTACGAGGATTCTTGGATACGGTGTTTTCGGTCACAGATATCTTACGGTCGTCTCGCGCGACTAAGGTATTTGTGACTAAGTCCGAAACACGAACTCGTTAGAAATATGTTTTTTTCCTATCTTCTTTCCTAGACGACCACGGACGATGACCTTTTTCTTCTAACGTGCAACGTCACTGGCCACATTGCCTGTCGTTGTTGCGAAAACCAGTAATGTTCTATTTTTAGACAGACATTAGAACAAGGAAGCTCGCGGTACTAAAGTTACCGAATAAGATATTAAATTCCTCCATTTGTGTTAGCAGAATCAAGTTTTCGGGAATTTTTATTCGGTTGATGACATTGATCATGACCCAGTAACCCAACTGATCGGCCATGGTATATTAATTTTTGATTGCTAAACATTATTTGTATGGTAATTCGTGTCAGTTTATGTCACCAGAAGGTATTTTAAATCGGGTGATTAATTTAGTTCGTCAACATTTTGAATGAACGAAAGTTTTGGAATTGCGAATTTAATCATTGTTGAATGAACCTTTGAACCGCATCTGAGATGAATGAAACGATTTCTGAATAATGTTTTATTTAAATGTGACAGTTGATGAATGTAGCGAAATTTATTAATAGGCATTTTGGTTTGCAATTAATTTTGTTTAAATAGAAAATCTTAAGGTGAAAAAACTTAATGAGTGAATAAACAAATTGAATGTGATTTTCAAAATTAAATTTTAGTAATCATTTTTAATTTATCGGCGTCGGTCAAGATTTACCATGTGTCCATAATTCTTTACTGAAAGAAAATTCAAATTTGCTGATACCAATTTCGAAAAGTATAAATTTTGAAATTTTTTATTCATCATTGAAAACAAAAAATTATTTAAAAAATTTATCAATTTAAGCAATCAGATGTTTTGAATATTACTTTCTAATTTACCCAGTACAGATTTCTATATTATCCGCTGCTTTCTTACCATAGCTGGATTATCAACTTACCAAATGCTATGCATCGGTCAAAAAACAAACTACCTTTTTCTCTGATGATCAAAAATTCAAAATTCTATTTATCCAAAAGAAATTAACTAAAGAATAGATTCAGCATAAAATGCTACATTATTTCAAAACGCATCGCATGGAAATTCATCTATTTTATTTTATAGTTTTCATTTTTGTATAAAATATAATTTTGTATAAAACGTAATTTTGCAATAGCAAATAATAAAGAATCAAAAATCGCGAATGCAAGTTTGTATAAAAAAACTCCAGTGTCGTTATTTTAGAGTCCGCACCTGCGTTGGATTTTAATAGGTTTGTCACTCACTCTGCAAGGTGTTGCGGGTCTCGTGCAGATGGTAATTGGTTCGAAACACGCAACATCGGATTTCGTTTTTTGGAGACAAGGTTCTTCAGGAAGTTGTACGAGGACGGGGATCGGTTCCACGGGGCATTGTTCCGGTTGGCATTCTAGGTTTTCATTAACAGGTGCTTCAGTTTTCTGTGGATCGCAGTCCCGTAAAATGTATCGATAGGCCAGGGTTATAATCGGATTGCCACGATAAACATCTTCGTACTGCCCTTGTCCCATATCAATATGGGTATATTTCAAGGGATGACAATCAGTTAATCCGTGCTGAAATAACGAAGACAAAAAGAGTCAAACAATTCGTTATGGCAATGAAAAATTATATTTCATTCAAAAATTAAACTTTGTTAAGATAAGTTGAACATATTTCAGACAAGGATAGGTGTAATATCTGGTAACTAAAATTGCTGATTACAGAAGTGGTTGATCGATCCGCCCTATGGCAGTAATAAGTGAATCGAGGCTACAAATGTTGTAATAACCGACGAAGGTAAATCAAGTAAGATATTAATTACAGTACGCACTTAATTAACAAGGCGGACACAATCGAGACAATTAATCAGCTGCAATAATATTGGCCATTGATTATTGAATTAACAATCGATGATTACTTAATTATCAAGAATATGAGACATGATAGATATATTTCATCATTGTTTAACTCGGGTGTCCTGAAACCAAGCTTAGCAGCAGGACAGGCTGAGTTAAGTGATTAGTTAGGAATATCGTTTTTCATCGCAAAGCTCGGCATTTTTCTCAATGGATCCGCCGTTATTTGCGGAGAAATGTACGAGTTGTTGCATTTGACAGCTACATGTTTCACACCCAGGACGACCACAGGAGAACCGGTCCCTTCGTCAGGATAATTCCCAGCGCTGGGTGCTATGTCCAAATGGGTGAAATCCAAACACTTTTCTGATCTTAGTCCGTGCTAAAAATAAAAGCAAAGATTAGTTGCAATCGACGGTGTAGTACATCTCAATTTTGCTAGAACAAAACTCTAATTGATAATCTTGAATTCTCTGATCCAGATTGGATCATCGATCCGAGAGATTTGGACGTGTCTCGTTTTGTTTCCTTCAGCTCGGAGGGACAATTGTTACGCTTAAAATGAAGTTAGTCTTCTTGGTGTGCATGTAAGCTTGTTCGTCCCTAATCGAATGAACGGCGTCGTTGATATCGAATCAACCGACGTGTGACCCCTTGATCGGCAATTCAACCGAATCGTAAGCTCAAAACCGAAATTGGCTATTATAACGAAATCAATCACTCTCTACGGGCACTTTATGAATTTATTATCCGATATATTGGGACGCACCGACACGTCATCAATGTGTTGCACGTTGAATGATTATTAGAATCAAGTAGAGACCAGCTGGATATGATACATCCTGGCAATAGTGGATGGCGTCATGTGTTGAGGATATTTGAGAGCATCTAGTATAATGAAGCATGCACATGTGCGGGCGATGTGCGTTTGATAATGGAAACATGTCAAGTATGGATCAACATCAGAGTTACATTCAAAATTATTCAGCAAAATACGCTAACTCTGATGGCACCCAGGGATGAATTTATCAACCAACAAAAAACAACGTGCTCAACTTATTTGGTGATCAATTTTTTATATTTGTGATACATCTTATTTTTTTTCAATAATTAAACTGAATAAATCAAGTTTTCAGATTCAATTTTTAAGCTGGTTCAAAAAGCAATCAGTTGCTTGTTAATCTTAACATTTTTTTTTACATTTTGCAAACTCAAAGAATAGAAAACTGGAAGGTCAATTGAAGGACCGGATTCAATAAGGAGACTAGCGTTCGAACAGCTTTTTTCAAATTGGAAAAGTATTGAAATCAAAATTTTTCTCGATACTTCTTCAATTTGAAAAAAAGGCTGTTCGAGCGTTAGTCCTCTTATTGAATCCGGCCCTTCAATTGTCCAGAATTTCATTTAATTCTGAAATTTTAAATTCTAAATTTTGGAACTTTTAAAAACTATTATAATTTTTATTTAAAAAAAGTGTGCATCTTACGTTGTCCAGTCCAGATGCCATAATCAAGAACGCTCCGGGACGTTGACAACCCCGTCTCTGGGGAGCACCTTTTACGCCTGACTGTACCAAGTCGTCACCCTCCATTTTGCCTTTATGAAATTCAAAATCTTCTCTGCGTATTCGCACGACTTCGAGTGGGTCGCCCAGCAGGTCACCGCACTTCTGCAGGTCTTGAGCATGGCGGCTGTGTAGAGCAACAGAATTATCCATGGCAACCTGTGATGAAAAATAAAAAAGGATAATTGGTTTTTGTTCAGCACGCTCCAATTGATGGACCAATCCGCCTTTTAAGATATATAAAACGAGCGTATCTCTCTTCATAATAATATAAAAAAAAAAAAAAAAAAAAAAAAGAAGAAAGAAAAGTACAATATTTATACAAAAAAAGAAGTTTACTCCAAGATAGGAAACATCATTTATTTTGAGGCGGCCGATTGCGACACGGTTAATTAAGCCACTGAGAATTGAAAAGACAGCAAATTACGAGCTTTTTCAAATGAATTGGACGCGCAAATTCTGGAGGCCAATGATTGGAGCTTTACTTTTGGAGTGATCAACTACGGTCACTCATTACGTTTAAGTGCATTTGAGCTCGACTAAACATTAGAACCAATCAGATTGTTTGTGATGTAATGTTCCTCTCTTCCATTTGTAACAAAACTTGCGCCGAATGAGTTTAAATGAGACCCCGGATTTGAGTTCATCTAAGACTCGATGCACGATTTAGATTTAGACTGATGCGATGCGAATGTTGAAACAAAATCATCCCGGTGCGTTATTGTTGACTCGAGAGACTGAAACTTTGAGTGCGAACGAAAATTGCAAATCCGAGGGTGTTTCTGAATTACAAATCACTCCGCTAAAGTTCGATTCAAACAATTTATATTCTTAGTCTGATTAAATTTGCGCCACTTGGCGTTTCGCAAAAACTCTCTCTCTCTCTGTCTCGACTTGCCATGAAATTTAATAAGTTAACTATCCATAGAAATGTTTATTACACGTTGAATCGTAAAAATAAATTCGGAATCTGAGGTATCGGGTCGGAGACAGAGAGGAATCGTGAGATATGGCCCAAAATAAGTCGCGTTACTTACCGTATATCCTGGTCCTGCTAAAGTTTCAGCAAACCCTGTGAGAGTGGCTATCGTGTAAATGTGCGGACTAATGGAGTGCAGTGCCATTTCCTTCATATGGTACAATGCGTCCGCCATTGCGAAGCGACCCTCCGCGTCGGTATTTAAGACACGAACCCGACGACCGGATTTAGCGGTTATCACTTCGTCGGCGACGTAACAGTTCGCACCGATGCTATTTCGCACGACACACAAAGCCGTCACAACTTTTAGATGCATCGGCTGCAGTAAACTTGTCACCTACAACAACCAAAGATAATCCATTTATTTTTCGTCGGGTACCATTTTTTTGTTATGTTTAAAGAAAACCGCAAACCTCTGCCATCCACAGGCGAACACAAATGGAACAAAAAAAAATTGAATCGTCCGATTTGGACGTGCTGTCAAAAGTTTTTCGTTGGGAAGCAAAAAAAAAAAAAAAACAAAAAAAAGATCAATCGAGGCCGATGGAACGAAACGGAGGTGGCTCTTCAACAAGGTTGGTACTAAGAAAGTGCATTAATTGAACGTTTGAGGTTGAAATTAAAATGCTGGCACTGATTTAATTCTGATGGTATAAAGTTAGATCAGCTTTTCCAGCCAGTTAGCGGCATAAAGTAATACATTGCATTGTATCTCTCGCGTTTGTGCCATTTCATATGCAAATTAGATAAAAGTTATCATTTCTGACCGCTGTTTCAATTACGATAAATATTTCATTGCCCCGAAAGGTTTTGCCAACTTGTTTGAACAGAAACTCGAATTCCCACACGCCGGCGCGATATAATTTCATGTGTTTTTCTACGCGAATGCATAATGCATCGGCGGCGTTCATTTGAACTTATTGAATTAAGTCGCCTGTTTTCATTATGATTTGTTGGGGGACAAAAATTACGCCCCTCCCGCGACAACAGGCATTTTTATTACATTCCACTCTCGCCTGTCAGAACGCAATCGTATAAAATGCATTAGTGTATTTTAGAGGTAATTAGAAGAACGAAACGAATCAATAAATTAGGACATAACTTTTGTCAAAGTTGAAAAAAAAAAAGATGAACGAATAAAAGTTGAACGATGAAATTTTTTTAAATAAAAATTTTAACAAGCCTGGAGATAATTCGCTTTAGGAAAAAAAATGCGATAACGGATTTTTTTTTCATTGTCCAGAAATTCATTGAGAGATGGTGAACCGTGCCAGGCTATTATCGTTTCACGTTGGATTCATCATTCTTTTTTGTTTTCTGCAAAATTGCGATTCTTATCAGTACAAAATATTGTTACGATCATTTTGTTAATACAATTTTTCGAGCTTCATAAAAATCTTCTTCGTCCATGTTTCATAAAAAGTCCATTTTCATGCAGATTGTCACACAATCATCGGGGGAATTAGATTACGCTGGAAAATTTATGACAAAATACTTAATGGGCACCATGTGGCGGTGTAATCCCATTCGTCAATATTTCAATAGTACCTGCATGAATCCGACACAGGCTGCTGCGCCGCACTTGTCTCTGCTCATGCCCGGCATGGTGCCGTTTATTTTGATATCGGCGCCGCCGGTGTCGTATGTGACGCCTTTCCCAACCAAGAAGATCGTTTCCTCGATATCTTTAACTGAGCCCAAAGCTTCGTACGTAATGTAAATGATTCGACCTGCGTGCCGCGGGATAACCGATGCCCCACGATTCACAGCAGCGAACAGGGGATACTCTTTGAGCAGGGTCTCTTCGTCGGACACCACTTCTACCTTCACATTAGGTACATTTGCAAACAGTTCTTTCACGTACTCCTCCACTCTGATCGGGGTCATTCGTTCAGGATCGGCCGTACCTAAAACCAAAAATTAAATCGTTAGTTTATGAACAAATAGTTTGTTTTTGTTTTTGATTTCTTTTGCTTTCTTTTTGCTAGTTGAAAATTGAGTTTCAATTAGTCGAACCAATTTGAGTAATTGTTCGGTTGATTGAAAATTTTATTTTGTATCGTGAAAAAGACATCGGTTCCAGAATACTTTATTAATTATCAGCCGTGAGGAAGTGCGAAAAATTAGCGAGCAAATTGGACTTTGATAATTTTTTACCCGGTTGTGTCAGTCTATATAATTCAATTGCGAAAAGTTAAGAACTAAGAAAAGAAGTGGAAACTTCGACACACAAAATGTTGGAAGATAAATGATGTTTCGATGCAATTTAGTGCGCGGTCTTTTCATGTGCCCTGTTTCTTTTTTTGTTTTTATTTATTTATTTTTTTTTTTTTTGACATTGCACAGAGACAGAAATTACGTCGTGAAATTGAATATTTTTTCTCTGCAATGATTTACTTGAGCGTGTTTCATGGAATGCTGGGATTGTTTTTATGTCACCTTGTATATCATTTTGAGGCGAGGGTGTCACCAATCGTGTAAATCGATGAGTGAAAATGAACAGGCGTATGAAAAAAAAATCGTCTCAACTGTCAAAACTGATACTCCAATAAAAAAGTCCCTTTCATTTTTCAACCCCCACCATTTTTTAAAAGAATAAAAAACGTTGAGAAGAAGTATAAAAGAGCGTATAAGTTTTCAAAGTATCAAGTTTCAATCCCGCACTCAAATCTCATCTCTCTTCGTTCCACTTTTCTAAACTGGTCATGGAACCAGGGAGGCAGGGTATTAAATCGTGGAGTGCGAATTAATCTTAGCTTTGCCTTGCTACGCTATCATCCAGCTAAGTAATCCGTTATCGCCTTCCACCGAAGGTGTCGTAGCTTCATCAAGATTCGCGTTTCAATGGCGCAAATCACATTCCACGCGTCTTTGTAGTCAATATTGTTTGATCAAATCGCTCGACTATGTACTTCCTCGCTCAAAAATAAGTTCAAAACCATCAGCTCTCCAATATAATCAATAAGCTATAATTGATTCGACCCTTTTTGAACGTTAACGATATTCTATTGGAATTTCAGGCTCTCCGTCAAATTCATTTACATTTCGACTTAATGCAATAAAACAATCAACTCGGGCTCCTTTCATCGACGAGTTTTCTCACCGGACGCCTCGTGGCAGTGCCCAGGAAAGGGCTGATTCCAATGTCTCCTGTGACAATACAGTGCTCGCTGAGTGAAATATTGATAGGGAACCTTCCGGTGAAAATGCACATTGTGTTATCAGTGCGGCTTGTGCTGACCAGTTTCACAGAACTTAACACAATGAAGCTGTCCCTGAGTCGTACAATTTGATGCCAGTGTCAAATTTAATTTCCAGCTTTTATCTTAAGCGGCGCAATTTTGGTCTTGATCATTTTCAAAATTTAACTTTCAAGTTAAATGTTACTTTTAATTGAGTATTAAAAGTTAAAGTAGAAAAAAAAAACATGAAAATAACGTAATTCTATTGGCTGGAAACAGCGCAAGATGCATCTTGTTATTGTTCATGGGAGGTTATATCTATGATAACGATGATGTTTCTAACGAGATGATACAGAATTATTTCAAAGATATCCGTCACATGGAACGAGGCAATAAACAATATGGTAGTACACGTCATACGGAATTATTAATTCTGGCCAACGGGCGGCTCTGGATTTTGCCATCAAAACCGCTATTATTTTCTGCAAAGATAAGAGATTATTCGGTGCGAATGAAAGTTTCAATCCAATAAACTTGAAACTGATAAGAAGTATTAAACTTATCTAGCAAATTCAATACGAAATTTACGATAAACTCAAATTCATAAGCTCGCCCAGGAACAATTTACTTTCACAAGTCTTTGAAATATAATAAGTACTATAGTACTATAGATAGAATTAGGAAGAATTTGCTCTTTTTTCATTTTTTTTTTTCGCCGACCATATTTCCCGACAGTGTTTTATGATTTCACGTAAACTTTTTGTGATGCAATAAATATTCTTCAGACGTTTGTATTTATGTTCAAGACTTTAATTAGTTCGATACCCCCTTTCGTGTTAAAAACTTTTCAAATATCATCTAAGAAATATTTAACAACTTTACCAATATCTCTTGCTACATATCGTCCACTTTCCAGGCTAATAGCCAGATTGACACAGTCTTTAAGTTTTTCGCTGGGAATTGTACTCCAGACGGCGAGTTGATGAACTTTGTAACATCGTTCAGGATCAGCTTCTCTGAGTTGAAGGTTCTGAAACATTGAGTTAATGAATCGGGATATATTTTCGAGTTGTAATAAAATAGCTGGACACACGTGATTAATCATTAATGATTATTAATCTAGCATTATTACAGAGTTCTGACTTAATTGCAGGATGAATAACCACAATTCGCTCCCGAGGGATAATATTAATTGTGAAAGATATAAAGTTTGATCGGAATGCTTAATCATATTACGGGCAATATTTTTCGACAATCTGATTATACTACAATTTCTCGATTGATAATTATATTTTACGCTCAGAGTTTTGTAACTCGCAAATGAAATGAGAGACGTACTACAAATTATAACTCAATTTTGATTTTTTTTTAACAAAAAAAAATGTTTCTAACAAGATTTGTTGACGTTTTTCTTTTTTTTTTTTTTTTTTTCGTATACCGTTTGATACGCATGAGTGTTGGGGGTTTTATTTCAAATTTTATAGGTTCGGCAAACAATGGCAACGCGTATGCTGCAGGCAAGTTGACAGTCGTATCGAATCGGTGGAAAAAGTATCATTAACTTTTATTCGATAACAGTGCGGAGAATTAGGTCGCAGAGGAAACGTTAAACGTTGCAGTTCTAATCCAATCCTAATGGAGAGAGAGAGCCGTTTGATAGGGAATTTGTTATCGATTCGTAAATATTAGGGCGATTTTCACTTGAAGAGATTACGGCCTTTTCTGACAGTGAAATATAACAAAAGTTTTACGTGCATTTTATGAGCTCACGTACGAAAGATGGTATAAATAGTATCGGGTCCAGCGTAATCTATTCTTACTTCGCAGGATGTATCCCGTACTTTGTGCAACTATCTTAAGCTGTACTTTACGCGCTGCGGCAACTAAATTGCATTCCTAGCAAAATTATCTGAAATTAATTTATTATCAATATCCATCATCCGTTTTAACAAAAGGAACGGAAATTAAATCATCGGAACGGGTTCTCGTGCGATCAGTTGGGATCTTTAAAATGAGAGTGAAATAAAAAGAACGCAAAAAACAACAAGTTAGAACGAAAATAATATCTTGCAGTTACAACCTTGGACTCGCCAAGTATGCGAACAATGTGGAGCGAATGTGAGCAACAGGGATGCGCATATTAATTGTCATCCAAGTAATCTTAGAAATCTTGTCGAAATGAGGGCGTTATTAATTCCGGGGTATTATTTGTCAGAAAGAATCGCTCGTGTAAAACAGAGAGTCGGACCGGAAGGCGAAATTCTGGTGGCATCTTTCGGTATTCGTTGTGAGCGACGTCTCAGCTCTTCGTGCCCCGCCAGTTTTTGATATCACCTTAGAAGAACGCCGACTCGGCAAAGGCTTCGCGTATTTCGCTAATTAGGTCGCCCGACCACCTAGTATCTAGGAACGCTTGGCATTCGTTACTCCCGAGAGGTCGTTTCCACCTTCTCCTTTCTGCTTCAAGCTTTATCGTGCCTTCTGGGGTTCCCCCGGACCTTCGCTGGAACGCCCAAAGTTGAACACTTCCACCCTTTCATGTCAAATTACAACCGCTGCCGGGGGCCCCGGTTGTGAATAAGAAATTTAAACCATTTTAAGTACAACGGAATCTTGTCCTGTCTTATTGTTCATTTAGGGTTGAAAATGATGTTTCAAAGTCCTGATTATGAATTTTCATTTTTTAAGAGGGGTTGATCTAACCCCTATTTTTGTGCCATTTAATGATAAAAGCGGATTCATTCCAGTCCTTCGTTGAAAGGGGTGTGTCAAAAAAATTTGGGACAATTGTTTGAAACAAAAATTTTTGTTCCCAAGATGAACTTTTGTCTTAGTCAATAAAATATAATATCTTGGGAAGATTGTTCCTCGTGAATATGAAAGAGGTGATTGAAGAAGGTTACAAAAGTTTGGAATTACGTACCACGTACAAATGTTCCAGAGCACCCAGGAGGGTAACCAATTCCACCATCGGAAATCGCTCGTCTGGCATCAGGACCAACAGGGGGCATCGCACTCCAGCCTTTAGTGCCCTGCGAACAGAAAACAATCACGCGATATGGAAATGTCGCATTCATATTCATTGGGATATATATTTCATAGCAAGTTTCCGCGAACGCCTTTTGATCAAACTTGTGTTATTGATATTTATTTGAAAGTACCCCTGTGCATTTTGCTTCCGTCATTTTCATAAAACGCACAGCTCAGAAATGCCAAGTTCTTTTGAACTATCCTTTTGAGTTATTTTGAATACGGGGATATAATTGATATATTTTTTACGGCAAAAAACAATTTCAGATAAGGGACGAGATTTATTTAAATTAATTTTCATTCCCCAGGCAGCTTCGGTTTCTGATAGTTTATATTATCGAGTTTAAATTAATATCATGCTCGGGCAAGCTGCTACTATTAAGTATGTGGTTGTTGTCCAATTACTACTCGATCAAGATACGTGTTAAACACTTGCTAAATATCCAAACAGAACTTCTTTGACACAAGACAATGCACTTGAGAGTTTGCATATAACATATATAGCACACACTGTCGGAACTTTCGGAAATTAACTTCTGCTCTCCTGAGTAATTGGAATATTTCAAACATTTAGATGTTAACAATTTTTATCCGATCCATTTATTGATCATTTTCATTTATTATTATTATCAATGCTTTCCCTCACGGAAAAAAAATATATTTTGAAAGTATAAAAAAAATATATTTTCTATATAAAATATATTGCGATAATATGGAGTATATCTTTTATATATTTTTTTTATAAATGTCATTATATTAATTTATAAAATACAAAATAAAGTATATTTTTCATATAAAAAATTTATAAAAAGCGGCAATAATGACTATAAAATAATATATATTTTATCGAATATATTTTCAAGCATGAGGGTTTGGTCACAGTGAATCGTTTATTTTTTCTAAACTCGAAAAGTTTAGGGGAAATCGTGCGCGGAAACATTTTTTTGCCTGATGGATATTTATTTTGTTCTTTGAACCGGCCAGAAACTACTGGCGCTGTGTATTTTATCGAGTCCTTTAAAATGCAAATGAAAATCATCAACTTTTATATCCCAAATTTTAGCATACTGTGCCCAATTTGACGAAAAAAAAATTTTTTTAATATTGAGAGATAAACAGCTTTTTCATTTATTTGAAAAGCGTTTAATGAAAATGTTTCAAAAAATACTACTCTTTTTGATAATGATACAAAAATATAATTTGAGGTGTGCCGAAAATCCACTCTCTTAAAAGTAATTCTCACTTTTTCGAGTCATAAGAGGGATGATAAATTTCTCCAGGAGTAATAATTTATTTTTCATTCGGTTTGAATGAAAAATTGCGCTCATTTATTAAAAAAAAAGGGACGAGTCATTACTGAAAGTGCAATGGGGAAGATCAAAATGTTGAACAGCCACGCTGAAAGTGGCTCTGTGACAGTCGGAGGAAGCGTCCAGAATGATTGTCTCAATATTTCGGGTCAGCAGACGTTTGCCATCCATCAGCCTTTATATTCTTTGCAAACAATAAATCGGTTGGGTAAATGAACGCAAGAATACATCGCGCCAGTGTAAACTGCAATTATCTTTCTCCAAATACTATCGCACGTGCGCACCAGCATCAATCTTGCTCCGCAAAGACGGATAGAGATGTATCTATTGAGCTCTGGGATTTTGCTCGTCGCTCGAGTGTAAATTATCTCGAAGATACACAGCGCCTGTATAAACTAACAAATTAATTACGAAGAAACCCGGGAGTAGCGCGAAGTGGTGGGGTCCGAGGTGGCGTGTGCGAGTGGCTGTTTAATTATTTGCCGGAACAGCGACATACATTAACAGATAGGAAACCGCGCGTAAATTAATCATTCATAAAAACATACCTCAAATGAAATTTTCATTCACAAAATTGCACTTGAATTTGCTTTCTTGGAAAAAAAACTCGTACCTCAAGTCCAAACATTATTCAAAAGAATCAAGAAAAATTAATCAAAAGTACAAAGTCATGTTTGGGCGTTCTATCCAAGTTACTATTTTTTGATTTTTGATTTTTCATTTGTAGAGCATTGTCATAAGATGATTATTATAATTCAAAGAGCCTTTTAGGAAGAACGTACCTGCAACCCTCTTAAGAAGCATCTTTACTACTTACATTCAACTAATTCTTGAGTACTGTACTCCAGTATGGTCCCCTTACTTTACGAAATAAAAGATATCTGTTGTACGTGGACAGGCTGAAGCTCCTTAACCTCACCTCTTTGGCTTAGCGGAAAACCGCGGATTTTGTTGAGACATACAAAATATTGACTAACCACTACAACATCGCTACCCTGGTAAGAGAACATATATTTTAAGCTTTAAAATTGTTTAAGCTTACAAAACATTGCGTTAAATGTTGAAATGTTAATAGGATGATATTTCAAATAATTTCACAACGAATCATAAAATCATAATGAAATTATGTTCAACTAGGTAGTCGACTAATTTTGTTGAGTTCATACTTTATTTCATTAACAATTTTATATCGACTTGAAAATTTTATTTGTAGGTACAAGAAAAAAAAAGGGAAAATGTAAATTTAATTTGAATTTGAAATTTAATATACCTGACCAAAAATGTTCGGTTGAAATTTTATCTGGATATTCTTTTTTGTTCACGAGATGCCAATACTGGCATCGCCTGTAATTAATTTAATTGTTATCGATTGCATTGCATCGCCTTATTATGATGTTATAACTGATTTACTGCCAATTTAAACCAGATTTCGCACAATGCGGATGGCATTCGATAATTCGTCATTAGCACACGCCACGCACTATTTTCACTGAAAACTCATCCATCCATCAAACATCGAATTCCGTAATAACGCACCGACATAATCATCATTCCTATAAGATTAGTTAACGAATATTCATTGAAAAAAAAATAGCTCTAACGTGTGAATAGGAAGTACGTTACGTTTTTTCACGCCAAACACACTGAACGAGAAAAACAGCGCCGACAGCTGGCTTTTTGTTTCTATACAATTTTGTTTTACGAGAGCCGGCTATCGATTTTTCTTCGTCGTGGATATCTGTAATCAGTGATGTCTGCTCCCGTGGATAGAATTACCTTTTTTTTCAATCAACGCGGGATGCAAAATTCTCGACTAATTTGACCTCAAATTGGTAGTTCGACAAAAAAGTGGAGGGATCGATGAAAATCAGCGAGTTATTTATATCTTGCGTCGGGGCTGGAAAAATTGTCTCAAAATAATCTCGGGGGAGAATGCTCTCGCATCAAAACATCTATATTACGTATGCAGTAAGTGGAATCATCGAGCCTTATTGCCGTCTTTATATTTGTACACCGAGAAAAATGAAATTCACGATATTTACGATGAAAAATTATAAACGAATATCACAAACTAAAATAACATCAAATAATCAGAAATTTAAATTATATAAAAATGTAATATCTCGCTGGTCTGCAAATTAAATTTTTAAATTCTTAATTTAGTTTTTGATATTCATACATGTTTTAATTTTTAACACGTGAAAATAATATTTCGACGTTACAATAAACTGCAATTTACTAAATCAAAAATTAAAAATTTTGATATTGTTGCCTCTGTGTAACTGTGAAATAAAATCAGTAACAAAAAAGCGATCATTTGTTTATGGAAGATATTTATATTTCTATATTTTGCGTCAACCCTGTCCAGTCAGATCATGCGAATTTTGAGTGCAAGGGGAAATGAAAAATGCGGCGGCTAATGACCGTCAAATATTTGCTCTGTCAACCCCGTGACCCCTGATATTTGATGGTGCTCTCTTGCGTGAAGTTGTACATTTTTCATCTGTGATGATATTGATGATGTCCGCCAGGTATTCACGTAAAAATTTATAGATCAGTACAGATATTTCATATGCGATTCGTGTATGACGAGCTTGAAAAAACATCCGTCATCAGAAATTGATAGTTTATTTTTTTGTCAGGCTTAAGTCAAAGGTACAAATTGCCTCTGATGGATTCAATCCCGAAATTTATCATTTGCCTTTTTGCTAAAAACGTTCGATAAAAAAAATCAATATAAAATTTTGTTTGTGTCCAGTTGGGTCACGTTGGAAGGTTAGTTGAAATCGTCCGCATTCATTCTTGCAGCTGCGAATTAAATGGACGCGGATATCGACTGTTCACTCAATGGCCCGGCATCAAAAAATATCCAGTCCGCTAATTGATATTCAATGGAGTTCCACGCCGCTACATCTGAAAATTTGTCGCCACCTCGAAATCCGTGTCAACGTGGTATGTTCCAAAGTTTGTTGGACTTTTTTATTCCACCCCAAACAAAAATTTTTTGCGCAAAAGTTGATTCTGTAAAACTTTCCTTTGACTCTGGTGTTATTAAAAGTTTTCGCGTGATTGACACAAATTGTTATATACACTTGGCAGAAATAATTGAATATCGCGATTCCGGCTTGTCACATATATTTTTCCTGGAGAGTGTATATATAAGTTCTGAAAATTTGTTGAACAATCATGTATGAAAAGACTGAATGTTTCTTTTGATCCATATTAAAATATACAAAAAGGATTGATGAGTATTACGCGTGTATTTTTCAATTATAAAAATCTGTTGAACACAATTCGCATCAACGGTATGATGAAAAGTTAATAAATCAAAATTAATATACTTTCTCGATAATCGGACACGTTGATGTTATTTTTGTGTAAAATAACTTGACCAAATTCACAGAAAATCAATTTTCACAAAATTGGTTAAATAATTGTTTGCGTGCATTATTGGCAAGTTTAACTTTTTTTGTAGTCAAAACTTTGCTTCCATCATAGTTCGTATACTCTAATTTTGATTATTCATAAATAATTATGGAATAAATTTTGTACAATATGAAAGTATCGAAATGTTTGAATGAACGAATCTTTTGTTGAATAATTAAACACCATCGTGTATCCCCATAATATGATGACAATATTATACCTTTTTGAAATGTAGTTCATGCTTAACAAGACATAATTGGTTTTCGAAGTAATAAGGAAAATTCATCAAACCTGTTCACGGTTCGAAAACCATCGAGTATTATATATTTGAACGAATTATTTCGTGACGTGAAGTCGTGCAGAAGATGCTGAATTTTCGCAATATTTAAAAAAAAACCTTCTCCATTCGCTTTAATTTTGAGTCAAAAGTGAATACAATCGACAATTTTTTATCAAAATACAAGCAAAAAAAAAATTTGACTCTAAAATGATTTTTCAAATTATGTAAAACAAATATTAATTCATTATTAAAAGGTAAAATATATAAAGTAAAAAACACATTTTTTAATTTGTTAATATTTTTCAACAAACTTGGTTTAACTCGCGAACCAACATGTGCAACTTAAAAAGAAAAAAAAATGGATGGGGACCAATAAAATATACTCGAAAATTTTTTTAGATCTACAATTGCACCGTCCAGTAAATGTTGTTGTTGGCAAACTAATTTTGCACACAGGATAGTTTTGGCGTTATAAAGCAGACAGAAATTTTATCGGTTTGACTGCATCGAGGAGACGCCGCAATACGAGCGACAGAGATAAGCGAAAACACGAGGTTGCAATGACGTCACGTTTAGTATTTCATCCCACTTGGATTCGCTAGTCCGCGTTCTCTATGATAAGGCAAACTTCGTGGCTTGCGATAGAAAAGAGAAGCACGTCGTGGAATATACTATTGGGTCAAGTAAATCAGGAATGGTCAATACTCTGTTTGTGTGTGAGTGTGGCGCCCGTATACGTGTGTGTGATTACCAACTAATTTAATTTTATCTTCCTGAGTCTAAATTGTGTAGACTTAATTAGTTTCGTCATTTCCAATTAAACAGTACTCGAATTTGTTTGAACCGTTGTGCCGTAATTGTTCAGCATGAATAAAACTCGCTGAATTAGTTTGACTTGACAAATATTGCGCTGTGGCGAGAAATGCACGATGTAATGAAAGTGTAAAGAAATTTCAACTTAATCAACCGTTTTTTAGGAAAACAAAAAACATTCAACTCACCCACCTTTGTCACAGTTTTCAAATTAACAAACAACTAATCACAATTCAATTAAATTCTTGAAACAAGGAAAAAATTATCCTTTCTTCTCTCATTTCTTCTTCCACCAAGATGAATTCTTGTTGAGTATGAAAAAAAAAAAAATAAATAAATAAAATTCTAAAAATAAAAATTGACCAGTAGGAGAAAAGATACAGGTCATAAAGTTCCAGAGGCGGTAAATATTTAATTGAGGTAAGGCTCGTCATAATTTCGCACTGGCGCCAATATACGCTGCCATGGCTTTTTACATTTTCCAATATGTCGTACAATCTTGTATTCCGATCACCATTCTGATGTGCAAAAAAAAGCATACACAAAAGATGAGTGCCACGTCACGTACAGGATTTGTACATCAGGGACTGTTTTTTCGTCGTGGGTTTTTCAATAGCTTCATCCCGACACCACTGACAACAGTGTTTTCTTTATAAAAAAGGGGCAACATAAGCTGGGATCGCACAAAGGTGGTCAACCTCGAAATAAATTATGACGTGATACGTGTTGAATAAAGGCGCGTTATCCGTCTTTCACGATTTTAATAAAATGTCGGTGCAACCATTCCGAACCTGTGCCGCATCAATCTCATCTGAATTCTATCCACCATTTCGTGCAAGTCAAGAGAATTACTTCGGCAAATCCGTACGAGAGTAGACATCGCGACGTTGCTCTTATGCAGCATGTCCGTCATAAAATTCAATGCGTGACGTAAAACGCAAAGCGACACCCACGGCCCTAAACACGTACCGCGCTCAATTTCGCTCTAATTCTTACCACTTTACTTAGAATGAGTTTATCACAATCCCAGCTGACGATAAAACTCGAAACAATTATTCCATCATGACTTTCTGTCTGAGACGTATAAAAAAACGCTGACAATGCAGTCCATATAACAACATGTTTCTAAATGTGAATTGAATATGAAGTTCATTCAATTTCAAACAACATAAATAACATTATAATTTTAAAAGTTCTGTCAAGTTTTTTTAAAGTATTATTTGAACGATTATTTATCTAAAAAATAGACTATAGAAATTTAATTCTTTTAATTTTGAATTTTGTTTTTTGAAAAATGCTGTTTTGACTGTTTCGCTTTGACTTTCTTTTCATGGTATAATAGGTCGGAGGAGCGGCACGTCTAAAGATCTAATGGGTTGATGCGCTTTCCATCATCCATCACCATAATAAACGGCAGCTACGTTATCGATTTTTACTCTCCTGCTTTACTATTTCAAACAAGAGGGAGGAAAATTGTATCAGAAATGTGTTTCCCTGCGTTTACCGGTTGCAAAGATTTTGACTCACTTGAAATTCTAAAATCATCTTTATTCAAACGTGGTTATCCGGAGGAATAACTTTTTCAATCAAGAGAAAAAGAAACTGAACAAAAATTTTTGATTTCAATTTTGTTTGAAATTTGGAATAAATTTTTGTTTGTATGAAAGACGTAAATAAAAATATCGAGATAACACTTTTGTGAACATAGCGGAATCGTAGAGGCCAACGTGGCTAGAGGGCGTTCAATCATCGAGTTTATCTTTCGCTTATGTGTAATACATAAAGTGCCATGAAACTCACCTTTTCATTCCATCTCGGGCGGTCTTTGCGAAGCTTCGTACGTCATAGTAATCAGACGTGTAGAGAGACGATGGCGCTACCGGGCAGTAAATTAGTCTCTTCGCTGGTAAACTGATGGGCAACACTGCACCCTCTTCACCGAGGGCTGCGTCAGTCTGCAAGGCAGCGTATAATATTGTCTTAAAAGGCTCCGGTTCATCAGTGCTCGGAGGTTTTCCTGATACAAGAATGATACCGTCGTAATCCTTGCTGTAAAGATCGGTCTCGATCTTGACTTCGCACTGAAGCCACCTGAAATAAAAAACAATTAATTTTAAAGGATAAATAGAAAGTTGAGTCGAGCTTTTATGATATTTCAAGTAATTTTGATCGCCGTGATTCAAATTTTAATCCAGTTAAGAATGAAACTCGGGAATATAATTACGAACAAATTGTATCGAATGATAGAGCTTATGATTTCATCATTAAAATATATTTTGCCAGGCGGGGATGTTGTAAATGAAGTGACTGGATGACAATTTGAATGTGCATTAATTACACAAAGCCCGTCGAGCACACTCTGTTTAATAAAATCTTGCTTTTGGCTCTGATACGCGTTTTTACGATATTAAACGTAATTAAAATGTTTGTCTTGTTAAGCACACAAGTGAATTGGCGTGGCACAAAATTAATAATCTCTTTTAATGCAAAATGTGCTCGTATCCCCTGGTCGAGGGCTGGATGGAACGAAAAATTAACGTTTGGAAAAAACCATTATTATTACAATGTTGCAAACGAGCGAGGAACGGAACTTTTCACTCCGAGCCCAAAGAAACCGGGGACAAATTTTAAAGCGTCCCGCACACGTTGCGGAGGAAAAAAGAGGGACAATGGAGTTTTGTCGAGGGAAATTTCAGTATCGTCAGTGAGAGAGGGTTGTTGTTTTTCACATGTTTTTCAAGGGGCAACAAAAGTGGCCGGTTCGAAGTTGAAAATCAAAGTCCACAAAAAGAGTTCGCTAAACTGGGCGAAATTAATGATTAAATACTGAAATTCGTGCGGAGGGTAATTGAAATCACGCGGTCCTGCGTGTTCGTGGATTCAGCTATAGTAAATGGCCATGTTTCACAAACGATCAATACTGCACAATGCGCTATACCGATTTCGCCAGAACTGCTTTCTCTCTCTCTCTCTCTAACTCTCTCTCCTCAAGTGGAAAACACGTTTTTGATCGGCTAGATCGACCTGGCAGCGTCACCTTTAAACGTGTCCCATCATTGAGAAAGGATACAAAATTAAAGACCATGCGTGACTGTAAATTGTAGGAAAAGAAAACTAAAAGAACGTGAATAGCTCGTTTCTTCTTTTATATGGGTCGGAATAAAAGCAGGCGATTCTTACGTTTAATCTTGATTGGAACTATAAAATAGTAGCGCCGTGCTATCGCCCCCTTTCAAGACGTAATTCGGAGAAGAAACAACTGCTAATTTCGGATGAGTATGTAAATGTAAAAAAATAGCGTATCTCGCAGTGAAAAACCATCTGTACGTAATCGCGGTACGAAATTTATTAGGGCTTTCTGAAACGCCAGCTTGTATTACTTTCGTAATTGTATGTTATTGTTCCGGAAAAAAAAAAGTCGGAACGAGATGTTCCGTGCGATTGAAATTTAATCCCCATGATAATTCAGAAAAAAAATCAACACCAAACAAAAAGAGAGAAAGGGGGAACGGGAATGAGCATGGTTTTTAATCAACGTTTTTAGCCACTTTTTTACTTTCGCGGTTGTTGGACCTTTGAGATACAAGATTGGAAATTTGACATGTGTACGTCGATGATTTCGGTACAACGTTTGCACCATTTTCCATTGTGCGGCTGAACTGCAGGATTTTGATGGAAACCACATGAAAGCCACAGTGCTAAGAATTCTAATACAGTGGGTAAGCCGTTGGGATTATCGCAGATGAGATCGTGACCAATTCCTTTGATAAAATATGTTAAAAAGCTCTGTAACAGTTGATGCTGACTTTTCCTTCGAATTTACGATAAATTGACGGTTCGGTGGAACCGCTGAGCTGACCATTTTTTTTGTTTATTTGAGCTGACGAGTTGAGAATTATTTTGATGATTATTCCCCGACTTGGGTAAAATTTATCTCAAAGATGTAACTATCGAAGTGATGGAATCTCTCTATCATTATTATGGATGTATAGAGGGCCTTCTATTTGGAATGCATAATCTGATATTAAATTGCGAAATTTGAAACTGAAACTTTGCAACAACTAATATGATATATAAATATTTAGCAATATTAGTGTTTCAAACGATCAAATATAAATCTTAAAATTTGTTTTTATCATTTCATTTTTTTTTCTTCAACTTTACGTGGTTTGATAAGGAAGATAAGACGAGACAAAAGTAATCTAAAATTTGTTGATTACAGCTGTAAATATTATAATTTGAATTGAAATAGAAGACAAACAAGTTATTGTATCTTGCATTATACAGAAATACCAATAACAGATATGGATGAAGCCAAGTGTTAATCTAGGCATAAGTTTCAAGCAAGTTTAGCACTGTTTCGGTATCATCACTTAATATAACATCAATATTGGAAATTGATGTTACAACTGCGACTCTGGTGCTTTGCACGTGTTCAGTTTAGACGTGCTTGTTACCGACAGATATAGATGCAAGTATGATTACAAAGGAAATCTCAAAGAAATTTTTTGTTCAATTTTTTCCTGGAATATATCGCTCGCGACATTTTTTTATCGAATCAAGCACCTATTTTTCCAACAATTGGTTCAACAAACATTTTTTTGTTGAATATCATCGTACGTCGATTTTACAAAAAATTAAAAATAATGTATTACGAGGTTAGTGTCGTTTAAATGAGAAAATTTTCAAGTTTAATTAGGTCATTATTGGTTCATCAACTGCGTTCGAAGATTTAAATATTTATCAGCCGGTATCACGTAAATTATTTAATCACGAAATGATAAATAATCCAAGATATAATTATATGCAAATTATAATAATGGGCGGATTATAATCAAGGCGCATAAATCGATAACTTGTTATTTTCTAACAAGTTTTCTGATAGTTTGATGTGTTAAATTCGATACTTACTTTGTCTGAAGGGTAGTTGACATAGTTGATGGTTAAACTTTCGGTCCCGAAATAGTCGATCTATCAAATAGAAGAAAAATCGGTTAAAAACTGGACGGAAGATTGCATCCTCTTTACGAGTTTGACATTTGACAGAAAACGATTACATTTTGTTTTTTTTTAACTGTTTTCGATACTTTCGAACGTTTCTGCGATATATAAAGTCATAAAGCTAATTTCATCGTTGAGAATAAAGCTCCCAGATACAGTTATATATTTACACGAGTAGTAAACAATACAATATTAACCGACACAATGCGAAAGATTAAAGAGACTAAGTTGAGATTTCATCCGCCGCATGACAGAACATTCTCAAAGCCAGATAATCAAGGTTCAGATAATAATTTGTGTTTATTGCACAAAATATAATTGAACTAAGAATTGAACACAAAAAATTGAAAATTTAAGAACTGCCCGGTAAATTTAAATTTCTGCAAATGATTACTCTGTGACCCTCTGACCTTGACTCGTTTTTGTAAACAAACCAGCCTTTCATGACACTTCAAAAGGCTTCAATTTCGCTGCTCACTTTCTTTCTTCAAAATAATTTTCTTACGTCTGGCACAAATTTACTATTTTCAAATGTTGCAAAAATTTATAAATCTGTTTCTTTTTCGAAAAAAAAAAAAAAATACAAATAAAATTATATCGGGACAGATTTCTGCTAGGAGTTGTAGAATAGATGAAAAAAAATACCAGAATGATCGTCGAAATTCGCGCATTTACGATTATTTGAATCTCGTCAGAGTAAAAGACGTTTAGTCCTTACACGAGCAAAATTATAATATTTGTGATCCGACGTCTTTCATCGAACTTACGTTTTTTTTTCTGATGGCCGAGTAACAGTAAACTAGAATTAACTGTTGACGGATACTAACGCTATTGTGTACTGTTGACTGTACTCATGAAAGTTAGGTTAAGATAGTTAAGACTCGGTGAAGTAGAGATTGCACGGTCGGTCCTTTTCTTGCTAAAAGGAGTGACAGAGAGCGCGATACGCGAGTTCGAACCGCAGATTCAAACAAGGTCTAATAATAAATAACCAGCCACGTCAGCTATCATTGTTTCTAGTCCTGGCGTACGTGAAAATCCACCTTATTCTCGCACAACTACTAAAGCCAACAACAACGTAAAAAACCGGCCGGTTAATTTATATTATCTCATATAATAATGAGTTACATTGTTCGATTATCGAAATGATATCAAACATTGAATGATTCTGATAAAAATAAATGTTATTCCCGCATAACTAATCTTTGTCATGATTGTTTGAAAATAAATGCTAAAAATATGCGACGAATTTCATTGGAGTTTCATTTTTCTCCGGTCGATAATTGCATCTTTCCGTTTTGACAATTCGAGTTGCAATATTCTTTAGTCTTGAAGATTTTATCGCGGAGAATTGGGTTATAACTTTTAGTGTGTTTGTGATATCTCCACGTATCGTATCACGGCGTAATCATGCAACAGGCTGCAGTTCGATTCTCCGTCGTTCTCATATGAAATTTATAAACGGTTAATGTATAAAATGTATAAAAACTACGATGGAATTTGGAGACAAAAAACATGTTAAAATTAATTTCAACTGTTGAATTAGTGTTTGGTTTATATTCAGGGATGTTAATCAAGTTTACAAATATAAAAAAGCGCAAATTCGCAAAGGGACGAAATCACTCTTAGAAACCCAGAGGGTATGCAAATAAAGGATGTTAGAGCAGAATAATGTCAAAGCATACATAATCATGTTTTCGTAGTCATTTCTAATGCAAAAGTTGTACACGTTCATTCAACTTTTTAACAGCTTTTCATCGTTCGTGTGTATAGTTTTCGCATTATTTCCGCTGAAAGTCACTTACGTTTTTGAACGAGAGGATCTGTGCGAGTAATTTATTCTATTTACGTTAATTAGATATTGTATGTTTGTTTGTATCCGGGTTTATGCAAATTCAAATACTTTTTATATGGCTTTTGATATGACGAAAAACAATAGTTCAATTCAATACTTTTTGATGATTCAAAATGGTGAATTTGTTTATCCTCTGAACTGAACAGTTAAAAGATTATATCATAAGAAATATTTATTAAAAATATTTAAATATTTAAAAAATAATAATACTAATGATTAAGATAATTAAGATAGTGTATCAACGTTTAAGGAAATTTATTGATGAGCTAATATTATAAATGGGAGCCATTAATTTTCAAGATATTGAGTTTGAGAATAAAACACGAATTTCGCGAAACAGTAAAATAAGGTTTGCGCTGCATCACATCGTAAAACGATTCATAAAGGGAGATTGAAACACTAAAACAACACAATAGCAAATTCATAGTATCGAAAAGCATTTGATGTATTGATGTCTGACAAGTATCTTTCGACGAATCTTTTGCATATTTGAATGAACGGGTATATGTTCGGGATCTCTGGGGTGTAGGCTTTGAGTGTATAGCTTGTGGAGTTTCGTCGAACTTGTGAAAAACTTTGCAAGTGGCTCAGCAATACGGTAACTCCAGATCCAACAGTACCCAGGAGGTTACTTGCAACCTTTCACATTGTCTTTGACGAGATGAATTCAATTTTATTTTTTTATTATTTCTTTAGTAGCTGTTCCTAAAAGAGCTGTTGGTTTTTATCATATAAACTCCGAGGAATGTTCAGTAAAACTTGGGCAGGCAACCGTGCTATGAAGAAAATGCGCTTGGTGTTTAGTTTTTTTTTTTTATATAATAAATGTTTTTATTCATTTCACAATGTACATCGTACATGTTTTTTTTTATATTTCATAAATCTTGTCGACTATCGACTATTAAACATCGATTATTCATGGCAATCGATGAAATGCTGTATACAGAATTTCAACATTGGGTATATACAAGGGAAGTAATTCACATAAACATTAAACTCCTCACGACACACAACTTTACGTTTTCACATCCCCGAGAGAGCTAGACGTCGAAAATTTGTATACGAGCGTTACAAAAATACACGCGTATACGCAACCACGCGCTCTTATGTGATAATATTTTTTAAAAATATAACATTCTTTTTTTCTATGATGTCGTTCGATACATTCCGACATCATGCTTCACCACATTATTCGTGTATCAAAAATAAATATCAAAGCTTTCTTACATTAGTATAAAATTCACCTCTAGCTTATATGTGATGACACAGTGAACGTTTAAATATTTATGACAATTGTTCGGTAACTTTTCCGATGTTATTTAAAAGCAACAAAAAACTTGTTTCATTGCTTTCTGAATTGAGATTTTCATTGTTTTCGTGTAAGTAATATAGATAAAAGTAATAATATTTACATAATGTGGTTGAAAATGTTTTTTTTTCAGATAAATTAAATAATCTAGATTATGGCTGAGAAAAAAAATCTTACGTAACTATGTGATAAGAAGAATAACTATAGATTCAACGTTATCTAAAATCTAGTACAAAATATATATATATATAACAAGAAATATTGCATCTACTTAAAATAATTTGAGCAATTAACTGTGTAGCAGTAAAAGCGCCATAATTTTACAATAATCTACGTGTATTAAAAAAACGTTTAAAACAGTCGCGCCGTCACTTTACATCTCTATGTCGTCTAGTTTCCATAAAACTAATTACGATATAAAAGTATTAGTATTTGATTGTGTTAGATGAACACAAATCAAGAGACCATATAAGATTTTATTTCAGTACCGTTTATATCTCTGAAGTACGAGCCCAGTCTGTAACACTCAACATTTCATTGTTCATCTACTATCGTGATATTCTTTTGAATATCAGCGCACTGCTCGCAAAAGCGAGACAATTTTTTACAATCATTTGTTAAATAAAATTTTTACACATAATTTGAATCACGTCGTGGATAATTACCGCACTAGACGTTTACCATAAACTGTACCCTGTCCAAATCGTGACAGATAGAAGAAAGTAATGAAATTTGATTGGAATTATTTTATTTATTTCTGAGGGAAAGATAAAAAAAATGAAATATTAAAGTGATTCATTTTTTCCCTTGAGAAACTTATTTTTTCTGTTAGTGCCGGTCAACTTTAACCAACCAGCATTTCGTATTTACTTTCATTTTCTTAAAGGATGTACTCGAACCACTTTATCTCTGCATGCTGCACAATGGCTTTTAATTGCAACGTTTTGTATCTCCTTTTTTCAAATGAAGGGAAGAAAGCTAATCACTGAAACGAATTCTATACGATATACGGAAAAGTACATGCATAGCATTAAACTTGATTCCGAACATTATATTGACGATTCGTTCATTTCGCAATCTTACTTATTTCGCCTTATAAAGTGCATTCCTCAGAAAGCACTAACGTAAATTTGAAAATGCTTTAACATACATTTGAATTCGTCCGAATGCATTCAAATCCGTACTAAATAAAAGAACGCGCTCGAAAATCTGCATTGCATTTATTCCCTCAGAGATAAATAAAAAATTAATACTTCGCACTTGCCGGCTTATAGTTAATGGTTTGCAATATTATTTTCGCCTAATGCTTGGAAACAATTCAACGGTCCATATTATTCGAGCTACAAAATTGAACTTTCATTGCTTGTTTAAGTTATTTCATTATATGCACAACGCTAAACTATAAAAGTACTGACTACGTGATTTTTTTTTAAATTATTGTTTCTAAATAATACAACAATATTGACACAAAATACCAACAAAGAGTTTTAAGTTAGCAAAATGCCACAATTAATTTAGGATTCAACAACGTATCTATCGTCATTTTGACTCAAGTTTCACTGTAGGAATTATTTTTCGATGTAAATGAAAATACAAAACAGAATATAGAAAGTGAGTTATTGCTAATAATTGAAAATAAATTTGACGTATGCTTTAACTGAAAAATAGAAGAAAACGCTTAATGTCACATGCTTAATTGACAATTGAGTTGTTATCTTAGTTTTTTCTGTGTAATAGCTGATGTCATTTGAGATTTTTTCAAGGAAAAAATGTCAATTTATCTTTAAAATTGAAATGATTTATGTGAATCTGTATGATATTTTACGAGATAAATACGTTTTTTCAAATATCGAAACAAAAACGAAAATTCATCAAATTTTTTTGTTCGTTTTTTTGTTAATTAACCCGCACGGACGAAATATGTTTTGAAAATATGAATAAAATATATTTTTTGTATGTAAAATATGGCAATAAGTATAACATTTGGTTTATATTTTTTTCATAAATTTCATTATATAAATTTATAAAATATAAAATGATATATTTGGATATATTTTTATAAAATATAAAAAATATATTTTGTATATAAAAAGTTTATTAAAAGCAGCAAAAAGTATAATAAAAAAAATATATTTTAGCGATTACATTTTCATCCGTGAGGGAATTTAAAAATAATTAAAAACTCAATTTTGTATCAAAATTCATCTCAGATGTTTTGATGTAAAAACAGTGAATCTGATAATGTTTTATCTACATTACCTAATCACCTTGTTTTGCAAGTAAAATTTAGAATATAACTTTCCTGTTATATAAAATTAAGGCTCGCTCCATTTTTGTGGACTCAGTATATACAACCACTGAAAAACAAACGTCAAACGATCGTGCTGAATTTACGTCGAAAAGTGTGTGAAATGTAATCATGTGGAAATTTGATAAAGACATCAAGAGAAGTTTTCGTATTAATTTTCAAACACGATGCTTCATACATAAAGTCGTGTCGTGTATGTACACGTATACTTGACGTAAAATGCACACGCTCACACATACTCATACGCAGGTCGTTGTACATACAGTACTTACTTATATATCGAGCATACCGCTCGACCTGTTTTCGCTAGAATCTTCTAAGGTACAAGCGACCACCGTAAAAATGTTCGTACGCATTCGGTGATGCTTTTGCGCCAGCTTTTAAAGCACCAAGTGCTAACGTCATGAGTATTACGTATTTTATGAATTTTTATGATCAACTCCTTGTGACCATCAAGACAATTGATTTACAGTAGAAACGTTTGTTGCATTGACCAATGAAATTTCCGCACGACATTTTTGTGATTTTACTTGATAATTGAATGAAAAATAAAATATTGTGAAATTTTAAATTCAATACTTTTACAAGTACAATATATATTTTTGACATTGATAGTTTGGCAACCATTTTTCGTGCTGAAATATGTCTACAAACTGTTTGCTTTTGAAAAGTTGTAGATGTTATTTTGAAAAAATATACTAACATGAAACAAGAACATTTGACAAAGTTTCTTATTGGAGTGAAATGAAAAATAGCAAAAATTCAAATTCTTAGAAGAAATATTTCAATTTTTCAGTTGACCGGAAATAAAATGGAAGGAGCATTCGAAATTTGCATTCTTGTTAGTGAAAAAAAGGAGGGGCAAGGGAAGGAAGTAGGACCTTTTTCGTTCCGACCGGGAAAAAATTTGCATAACTACCCTAGTTCAAAGTCCAACGCGATATGAAGAATTTAATTAAAACTGTCTGTGCATTTCTAAAAAAATAGGAGGTATAAAAAAATTGGAGAATGCCGAATGCTCCGTCGTCAGAAAAGTCTCGTGCAGTTTACTAATTTGAGCGATCCACTGTTCGTTATCTATCTTTTAATTCGACTGGAATCCAGAATGCCGCAAAAGAGTTTGGCCGAACAGTTTGCGGATGCTCATTTGAATAATCGTTCGTTGGCTGCATTGCTCGATCTGTCTTGTGGTTCATTTGTCAATTCCAGAAATCACTACATAATGCTACAAAATCGCTCTTCGTGAAATATTTGTGAACGCTTTTCTTTGCCAGAAAATCCGTTGTATTGTCCCTGCAGTGCACAGTGGTTATTTACAAAATATATGCGCAAAGCACCTTAGAGAACACTTAAACGAGAAACTCGAGACTGACGACTTCGTTGAGTGTATCGATCGCTCAGTTGGTTCATCACGAATGTTCACCGGATTTTCACCGGATCGTCAATTTCCACGGTCACTGGAGCCAGTCGCTTTCAAAAAGTAACCCTGTTAGAATCTACAACGCAGCTCATATACCGTTTCACTTTTTTCACGTGTACCTCAATCGTTAAGTATGTAAAAGGGTTGTTTCTCTCGAATTGATTACTCTTTATCCATTAGAGCTATAACGCTCCCAAACTCAATATAGGTACCTATCAGTTCTACGAAATTGTACATAGACGTAGAAGTGAGATACTCGAACTATGTCGGATGTGTCCTAAAATATTCAAATTGATTATTCTTCACAGTCTGGTACCTTTAGTAACTTCACTCGTCACTTCAAGCGATGCTTTTTTTAGGACGTCTAGTTTTTCAACGTACGCTGGATCTAATTTGACTTTACCATCTTCACCGTTGCAACCTGGCGAAAGTTTTCCGGTACCTCCAGTGATAGTGACAACCGATGCGGAGTTTGCGTCAAGCATATTATTTTCTAATCTTGTGCTACCTAGGTACAATCTTGGTCTTCCTGGCACCCATTTGGATATTTTGACTGCCAGAGGGTGCAAAAGGTATTCTTCATATGCGTCTTCTTTTTCATCCGCAGTAAAAAGACTAATTATTATTCCAATTATAATGGTTGACATACTGCCAATCAGAGCGTAGTACATGTACGTAATCCCGTAAATCTGATCGAGTGGACCGTTGTTTAATTCTATAGTCGGCTTGGGAGTGTACGAATCTTGCAAATCCGAAACAGTCGTAGAACTCAAGTAATTCGTTGCATTGATGAGTGCAGCCGATCGGTAGTGGGCAGCAAAAGTGTCGTTGCGACAGTCCGCAGTTGATAGTGGCAGAATTTCCTTCTGAAGCTTCAAAGATATTCTGCCGAAGGTCAACCATAAGGTTGTGATGTGACTGAATATCATACCAGCAGCTGCACCTTTCCAATTTGCACATGGCACTAACATCGCTAGCACAAACACTCCCAAAAGCGGTCCTGAAGTCGCAGACGTCATCAACATGGACGACTCGATCACACCTGACAACAAACTCACTAGGTAACTGGCACCAACAATAAGCACTCCGTAAACGACAGCAATCACTTTGATAAGTTTCAACTGTTGAATGTCCGTCAGATTTTTCATGGCTGGAATCTGACCTAGAAAGTCTTCGTATGTTACGGTTGACAACGAATTGAGGTTCGAAACTGCCAAAGTTAATGCGCTGTTGAAAAGTGTTGCCATCACTATTCCAAGAAGACCGGGAAGGTAGTAAAACTTGTCCTCCACATAAAATGGTACAATTTCATCGAACTTGGAGATCAGTCCCAAGCTCCAAGGATCGCAGTTGGCATAATTCGTAAATGTCACCATACCAACAACCCAAGATAAAGAGAAAAGCACCGTGATAACTGGCATGTTCAGCATCATCGTTCTGAAATTATGACGAATTTAAATTAATCATGTTTGTCTCTGGAGTAAGCAAGTAATTAATCGAGTAAATTAGCATAAGATTAAGTCTGTCGGAAGTTTTGTGATTATTATTATGAAAAGAAATCAATGTAAGAAATCTTATCCTGATGAATACAATTAAAACGTTGCAACAAATATAGAATCAAGAAGGTTGAATATTATGGAAATGTTACATGGAAATACTGAAAAAGGAAAAAAATGCACAAAGTGGAAAAGAAAAAAAGAAACTGAAACTTTAGTATGAAAAGCAGAAGCTGGTTTTAGAATGAATAATTAGGTGGAAATATGAAAAAAGACTAGCAAATGTGTAAGATTTTCAAGATGCTTGAAGAATTCGTGAAAAATCTTTATTGAATAATCGAAACAATTTTAGTCGAATATTTATTGTTGGAAATAAAAAATATTGAAAAATAATTACATAAAATTGATTCAAAGCAGTGGAGTAAAAATAAGTTATTTTTCCAATGTCATTATGATTTTATTTTTTATTTTCTTCCTTCAACTAAGTTTAATATTAGCATGCAAATTGTAATTGTAAGTAATTATTATCACTTTCGTAATTACATAAAAATTTCGCTATTACATAAAATATTTCGTTATTATATACAAAATTTCTTACTGAAAATTCAACAATAAAAAGTAGCTGAATATTTTGATTACGTAATTCTGCAAAACTGGACCGTAAAAGTGATTTTTTTAATACATGACAATATGTTATGTTTATTTTCAAATATTGAAATAACATTCAATTGTGAAAAGAGAAATTATATCATTGTTGTTCTCTGAATGTTGATTCTCGTGTCAAAATTGTATATATTTTATTTTTTTGATAAAAAAAATGTTATTCTTCAGTGAATCAGATTTTATATATACATATATATCAATTGATATAAAATATATAAGACATTTGTATAACTCAATTTGCAGTGGACAAATACGTTTTAAACAAAAATACAGTTTTTATGGCTAACTAAGCGGAACTTTTTTTATAAGAAAAAAATCATCTCTTTATAACTTCAAGCGATAGTTGATAATATTATAAAAAATTTTGCATGCATGGATATTCGTGTCAATCAATTCATGTGTGATGTAATAAAATTATCATTTTTTACACATGCAATTTTATTTATGTTTGTTGCAGTTTCGAAAGAATATCTTGCTTTTGATATAAAAAAACAGTAAACATATTTCAATTTCAGATAAATAATAATTTTTCATATTTCTTGTTACAATATATTTTCATTTGTAATGATAGAAATACTTCAAAATCATAATCAATGAATGAAATAGAATAAGATTTCAATCTGCCACGAAATTTTAACTACGAGAACTTTTATGGCTTTAGTCGTGTTCATCAAAAATTTATATACAAATTGTTCACAATAAATTCATAGGTGGATAAAAATACATGTAAAATAAATAGTGTGGTTGAAATGTTCAAGAACTTAGAATGAAGGGGTTCAAAAGGCTTTTAATTTTGTTTGATGTGAATAAATTATTCAGAATTAATTTAATTAGTCATCGAATGACGTACTTACTTAACTACTTCTCTCCGGCTTTTCATACTGCAGTACCTTTGTACGAAATTTTGCTGGCAACCAAAGATGGACAAGCTCATGAAAAGCTGACCCAGCGTTGCGGAAATGGTTGTCACACGGATCGTTGGGTCCAAATCGAAGCTGCAAAGACATCAATTTATGTAGGTTTAACTCAAGATTTGCACTTGTCGGAAAAAGAGCAAATCATAATGTCTGACGTGACTTTGAAATTGTTAACAAGAAAATTTGCTCAAATTTCTGTTACCATTGTGTTCCATTATAGCCGTAAATAATTACTACGCAATATGAAATGGAAAACTATTTTCCGGCTAGCCAGATAATAATTACTTATACTTTAAACGCTTTATAATGATGATTAATGTTTCCAAATTACATTCTACCAAAAATAAGTATATGGTCCAGATGACCTTTTTTATTTGTTCCTTCTAAGAGTGATGACAAATTATCCCTTTCAAACAAGTTTATCACTTGCAATGAAAGCAAAATATTTTGAATTTCATTTATTGTTATCTTCTTATTTCCAGTGAAGTTTTATTTTCTCATTTGAAAATTTCCTCGCCAATTTAAAAATCAATTATAATGTCTGTATGCATACTTGAAGAAATCCAGTCGTCCTCGCTCGCGAGTTACGTTGAGAACATTATTTACACCACCAGCATCTATCGTACCATGCACAATAATGACAACGGAAACTCCTAGCATTGTCAGTCCTTGAATAACATCTGACACAATAGCAGCTTTCAGTCCTCCCTAAAAAATCAAGTGTAAACATATGCGTTACTTTTCTTATCACACGTGCATGTGATTTTTTGCTTCATAAATTTACTTTGCATGTCTTTTATTCAAATCAAGTGTGATTCACGAGTTCTGATATAGATTTACGTATTTCGAACAAATACGCGAAAGCGAAGATAAAAAATGCGCATGTAAAAACTGTTCAGACAAACATTATTTGCCTGAAATAACTGTATCGCTTTTCATATGCGCATGCATAAAGATTTGGTCCGAAAATTATTTACGATCTTTGTTCTTGTGAAATAATATTTCACAATGAGAGTATACTTTGATGGTTCATGCAATAACAAATTATGATTTTGGTAGGAAACAAAAAATACTTACCATTATCGTAAAAACAATGGAAATGAACGTGATGCCGGTTATGCTGGCCCAATATGGCAAACCTATGACGGTGTTGAGTGCCACGCAGGGTGTGAATACAATAACCGCCAAGTTGAGTAAACTCCGAATGACGTAGGAAAAACTGGCCAGACATCGTACCAACTTGGATTTAAACCTGTGATTAAACGAGATTATGTTTAATGATTTTCAACGTTTATCCGCAATCAAAATTTTATAATTTTGATCCACATGAAAGAGACATTATTTTGTTCTTTCATATTTTTTTCTATTCATTATTGACGCATTTAACCAAAAATAATTTTTTATCCTCTTGAAATTTATTGCTATTTAAGAAATCATTCTAAAAAACTTAATCCAAAAATGAATCAATAAATTGCCTAAACTATTAATTTGGCAACTATGCTTATCTATCTCCTTTAATTTTTTTATCAGGGATAACTCGCGCTCACTTAATTTCGTAAGTGATAATTTATACACACGATCATCTGATCAATGAAAAATTGATGATATGCATGTACTTCTTTCTTAAGACTGTAATAACCGAGAGAGCATTCGCGAACACCCATCTGCAGTTCTTGTACAAGTAGCAACGATTATTAGGATTTATTATCGTGATTAGTCAGTATTTCTATAAATAATGCAACAATACGTTGATTAGACTGATTGAACTTAACGATTTCAATGGATCTGTTTGCGATATGACTCACTTAAAAAAAAACAAACCAAAACAATTTCTCCGTAGTTTGGTTTCCATTAACCTATGGAATAAAAATTGCAAATTGAACTCGAAGCAATTTGCATTTCATTGGTAAACGAAAATTATAAAAACACGAGCAGAATTGAATAAAAACATCAATTTCTATGAAAAAGTGATTAGAAAATATTCTAGATGACTCGTCGCTCTCTGACGATATAATCGATAATCATAATTCACTTTTCAATCACGTAAGACTGGCATAATTTTTGGTTGCTGTTTTTCAATAAAGCAAAAGTTTTTGTTTCATCTTGCCAATGATTAATCAAACAAATTTTCGATAAAAAAAAAAGGAATTGATCAAGTGCTCCGATTTCATTATTTGATGTTAACACACTTGTGTCAATACAGTTTATATCAGAATAATCATATCGACACGTGAGAAAGTTGTGCTAAATAACAAACCTATATATATACTTTGTGTAATGATCAAGCGCACTTAAGGAAAGCACGCGCGGTTGTACAATCACAGATGTGTTGATTACTTGATTGCAAATTCAAGCGTGTCTCACATACGTCTGTGATGAATTTTTAACTTTTTATGTAAATTTAAACAAAAATAATATATCATCTGCTCACTTCAATTTCATTTCACTCTCGATTAAATTTGAGCTGCTCAAAAATTTGATGCCCAAAACATCTGTTGTTTCTACAAATAACGTTTCTCTTGCGAACAAAAATTATTTGTTTTATTTCTTACGTAAATCAAAGATCAAAAGGAACAAATATTATATTACATAAAACCATCGTCACCACGGTGACAGAACCAATCGTTAACTCTTAACAATTAGTGTGTTCGTCAAATGAATTCTGATTGACTTCAAACGTTGTCGATGACGGCGTAAAATGATGAGCTACTTAAATGTCAAGAACGAACTGAATCGAATAAAAGTCTACGCTGAAAAATTGACTGGAAAATGTTTCATTGAATGTAAAGCAATTAAACGTTTATTTGTTCTTTTGTTAATGCAAGTGTCATTTGTTACAATGGTACATACGAATGTTTGAGTTTATTCCTGGTCGATGGTATACTGGTGTGCGTACACATTAACATCTGCCAAACCGTGGACACTATTACTCCTTCAATTTGTCACACACGTAAATAAATATTCGTGCAATTGATGGCAAAATTTATTAAATTAAACAAGTGGGTGCACTTTATGTTAAACAATGAACAATGAAAGGCAATAAAATTGAAAAAATATCATTTGACGTAAATTGATGAACAATAATTGTCGTGTGAATCTGACAGATGATAAACTTTGGCTGTTCCGCGTATCACAATATAATATCGGTTAGAATGTCATTAATCAGAGGTTTTGCTTTTCGTAATCGAAATGAATTATATTTATTGGGCGTTGCTAGAAAAACAATCCAGTTTCTCGATCAGACTCCTATAATGTGAACGATATTGCATACATATTAATCGTAATGCGAAATGGGAAAACAACAATTCTATGGAGCTAAACTATGCATGGAATATCAATTTGATGGTATTTATGCAACTTCAATTATAGTATTTAAAAACAGTGGGAGTTGTTCGCTAATAATTCACTGTAATACAAAACTTTTTCAACTTACTACTTATATTATAGTGAAATTATGATTCCATTACAAATCAATTTTCTCATTATTTTGCATTTTTTACCCAACCCGTACGTATATCACGTTTAGCGTTGTTTATTTATAATTTCTGCTTACAAGGATGGAAATGAGGAAAAGAAATGTATACGAGTTGGTAATTTTTTTTTCTTTACTCCCAACATAATTATTAAAGAGAAATTCATGAAATTTTCAGTCGACTTTATATATTATTAAGTGCAACATTGCAACACATTATCACGAAATTATTCACTGTCACTGTCAAAAGACAATCGAAATTCAAAAATAACTACTCCAAAGTACTTTGTTTGTTCATGAATCATACCATGACGGTTTATAATAACAAACTCAAACATTTATAAGACAGCGCTTGTCGGCCATTAATAATAGAAACAAACTACTGTCTCGTTAAAGCATAATTATTGCAATTAAAACTCGTATGACACGACTCAGTTGAAGTCTACAGTATACTTTTTATTCAGCAATTATACAGTATCCAAAAATTACAACAAAAAAACTTCCGAAAGGTAATTTATTTATTTTTATCTAAACGAAGAAATATACGATCTTTTCAACAAAAATCCATAAACAAAATAAAACTATCAATCAATTTTGTTTTGTCAGTTTTAATGATTTATTATTTTGAATTAATGGGTGCGCAGAGTTAAAAATAATTTAATTATAATACCAAAATTCCTTTAACTCATTTAAATGTTTCGAGTTCACTTATAAACTTGCGTTTTTATCACAACTCAGCATACCAGATTGAAGTACTTTCACTTATTCAAATTTAGAGAGTTTATTAATTAAAATCGATAGCTCGGGTTTGAACAATTATTCTGTCTTTGATTTAATATTATTTATTCCTGTAATTTTTAGTTTTGATAAAATTATTGCCACGCATTTTTGTTTGTGACTGGGCATATTTGTTGTTTTTTTCGTATATGTTTAAAGAGCAGAAGGAATTTAGATTAGTCATGTAGATGTGAGTCACAAAGGTTAAACCAGTTTTAGGCGACAATGACCGGGCGATCATGATCGAGATATAACTCACTGGATGGTTTTCCATCTCGCAACTGTGATCTTGTTATCTCTAAAGCTGAAAATTACCTCATGTCCAGATACTGGTAGACGGACGTGATCCCAAGACTGTAATAGACTGGCACAAAGATGAAGCAGACAATAGGGTACGCCAGAAGCATGCCGTACATTGTTTCCCACATGGCGCTGCCTCTGTAGTAGAGTTCAGACGGGTATCCAAGAAAAGAGCGTACTCCAAGAGTTCCCCTGGCGATGGACAGCATCATGGCACCCATCGAGACATGACCCACCGCAAACACGTACTCAGCCTTCGTCTCCTCCTTTTTCCTCGTTTTAAATTTGTCCCACAGCGGGACGATGAACGAAAAAATAATCAACACAATGAACACTAGATAGTCCCACACCAAGGTAGAGGAGTCCATCGTCATCTTGAAGCGCTACCAATTTTTCCTGCAATGAAAAAGAAACAAAAAATAAGTAGGTGAGCGGCGAGACCAATCTCACAAAATTGGGTTCACTCAAATTTCGTATCGAGATAACGAGAGTGGTCTGCGAATGGAAAATCCATTCGATCTTTGCGTTACGTGATAAGACGCCCGGCGAGTTTTCGCTAAATTTCTTCCGACCGAATTTGCTAAGCTCTAATGTTCTTACTCGAATTAAATAATCCTGTACCGAAGCCCCGGGGCTGAATCACGATCAATTTCAGTTCAACGATTTTGATAACCCCTCTCTTAGGAGGGGAGAGAGAGAAAAAAAAGAATACACCCGTAGGTCACTTGCAATTGGACATGAAATTTTAAAAAAGGTTGTATCAAAGTTTTTATTTTCGGCGATGAGTTAGATTTACCTGGTTTAATAAAATGTGCGGTCTCGAGGCATAAACAAAACTTGTGCCCGTCACGTTTCGGCTTGAATAACGCACGGATCTCTTTAATAACGAGTTGTCACAAACAAACAAGTTAATACGCCACTCGAGTAATGTTGAACGATTGAAAGAGAAGCTCGCACTGACTATCACTGATGCGAGGCGGTTGATGATATTATGCTAACGACCGGTAGCACGAGACAAGACAGAGAGATGGCAAACAGAGGTCTGAAACGCGTGGCGACAAGTTCCTGGCTCGTATCGGGATTGTTTATCGTGCGTCAGATTTGACACACAGCTGTTTTATTTAACCGCTCCGAAAAAACGTGAAGGAAAAATAAAAGCTGGGAAGAAACGCGAGGGATAACGATTTATCGCGTTGCATCACGGGACGTAATTGATTATCATTTTGCCGCTTCGGTGTTAATCTGTTTAAACTTTCGAATGCAGAGTAAACTCCGAACTTTTACACTGTAAGACGCCAAACTTTCCGTAATGTCGTTTGCATTTTGATAATTGTCTTGTAGCTTGACAGACAACGGTTCGGAATTGAGCTGCTCAGATAATGCTATTTGCTTGGAGTTGAGTTTTGAAAAATTCACTTAAAATTGAGAGAGTTAATTCATGGGATATGAGATATTTGATTAAGATAAAAGTTTTCTTTATGACGCTGTATCCAGAGGGTTTAACGATGTTTTAACTTAGGAGGAAACATTTATGGTGATCAAACAGAGAGACGTGCGAGCTCGCGCGGAATCAAATTTCAATAAAAGTTTTCATCATTTTATATACTTGTTTACAATAACGTAGCAATTGGTGTGCGGGTTGAATGCAAACCCGAAGTTTTAATTCGATTTTTTTTATTTCAACAAACATTGATTGACGATTCAAACATTTTTAGACAAAAATATTTGAGGGATATAAACAATGTTTCTTTACTCAATAGTTTTCTTTTTAGTACGAAAAAATGTAATAGTTTTTCATTTTTAAATAAATATCTTAACTTTGAAACAATCACTTGAGTTGAATTATTTTAGATGCTAACCCGTCTTAAAAAAAAATCATTAGGAATAAGTTTTTTGTTTATTGATTTCATGAACGGCAACACAAATGTTTAATCTACTGTTTCGAAATCATTATTCAAAACATTTTGCTAATAAGATAGAGTATGTTTTTGTACAAATTTTCCATCAACAAAAAAACATCAACACATTTGTATTCATGTTGATGTACAAGTAAATTATTTTGATTTTAGTAATTGA
This sequence comes from Trissolcus japonicus, assembly GCA_030522925.1. Taxonomy (NCBI): domain Eukaryota; kingdom Metazoa; phylum Arthropoda; class Insecta; order Hymenoptera; family Scelionidae; genus Trissolcus; species Trissolcus japonicus. Next base: position 346,522 of record JAPYZS010000002.1, read on the forward strand.
TTCAGTGAAGATCATCAGAATAATTTTAAAAACATCTTTTTAGAAGTCAAACAATCCGTGCGGAAATTTCCGACAATTGTCACAGTTGTTTCAATGTTGAAACAACGTTAATTTGATGGTTGTCGGAAGTGTCCACGTCGAAAGGTAAGTAACGAAAATATAAATAACTGAACAAATATTTAAAACAAAATTTGTATTACTCTCTTGGTGCAACGTACAAACAACATCGTTTTCAAAATTTTTAGCGAAGTTGTAACATTTAATAATTCTGATTTAAACATAAAAAAAATATTGAATTGTTTTATAACCTGATAAGACACTTCCCAAAAAAAGATGTTTTATTTTGTTAACACAAACTCGAGAAACTAACTTTGTAGAAATTATATAAAAAAATGAATGCGAAAATATGATCAAACTTTTGGCAAAGTTTGCATTAACTTGAGTAGAATGTTAGCGAGAATTAATGTTAAAACAAAAACGATTTGTCTTTTAATCTAAACTATAAACGAGAAAAATTGAGCAGCTGCAAAGTTACTCATACTTTAATTGCAAAACATGCCCAAGTGTCATAGATTATAACCTATCAAGCGTAAGTTATATACATTTGTGATACAGGTCAAATGTATCGATATGATACAAAGAATGTAAATTGAATTTCAAATGAAAAAAAAAAAATTAAAAATAAATTTACTGAAACCAAAATATAGTTGTAACGACTACTGTTATTATTTTTCTAACTCCAGTGAGCAATTTGTCGAATCCTAAATGATTTTCCTCGAAAACTCGCAATTAAGTCATACAATAACAGCGAATAACCATCTTTAAATGACTTTTTTTCCTGCTTTTGTTATTATTTTTTTTGTTTTATCGAATCGTGTGAATTATTGTCCGTCATTATTTTATCGTTACAAGCCATGCCAAATCTCTACAATCAACCAGTTCCGAATGAAACGAATAATTGAAAAAAATCATTATGTTAAATAATCTCTCGATCGGGAAAATTAAAATTGAATTTATTCTCCGTTTGAATTTTTAGAAAGAACAAACAATTACTAAAACACGCAAAATGCACTTAGTCCGTTATTGCATCTGACGCTTCAATTTTGATGATTAAACACGTTGAAAGATAATAAATAGTGGCGGTTGATTTATGAGCACGCGATGATAAAATTCATGATATATGCTTATATAGGTGAGTGAAAAGCATTTGTTCTAAGATAATCAGTGAAAACGAAAAATTAGTTTGAGTCGCGCAAATGCGATCACGTGTATTTCGAAGGTAGATACGAATCTTCTAAAAGTACATAATGTCATACGGACTGGATTTGTTTTTGCGAATAACAATGTTGCACAAATTCTCGCACTATCTCGTGCTTTTTGAATTTTTGTAGAAACAAAAAACTGAAAATATTTTGCACGCAAAATGATATTGCTGTAATGAAATATTGGTTTTCAAAATATTTTCACTTTTTTGAAATCCGTTGTGAAAGAACCATAGTCGAAATATAATCACGATTGATTGACAATGATTTGCACCGATATTTCGACGATTAAATATATTTTCAAATAAACAATGCACGAAATTTTCAATACACATTTTTCGTTACTCTGGCGCAAACGGTATAATTTACATCAGAAACAACTGTTCGCAATCAGTGCAGGCACCAAATAAAATTTCGACCGTTACCGCTTCATACATTTACAATTCGAAAGGGGGAAAATCATATTTCAATTTGTTTCCCACAAGATCAAAGATCACACACAAATTAATCACCTGTCGAATCACAGTGCTAATTCGAATAACATTTTTATTTCAATAAACAATTTTAATCCCAACTTTAAAACAGTGCCAGTCAGTTAGTGAATATTGATGTAATAAAAAATTGATAATTTCATATAGATTTTTTTAGACTATCCTTTACATCGTTTTTATTTATAATTTCATTTAGATAGAATAGAATTGTATTTCAAAATTCCATCTTTTCCAGTGGTTGATAATAACATTTTTAATTCATTTCTCTCCGTGTGATTGGTTTGATGCAAAAATAAAAAAAATAAAATGTTTAACTTGATTGTAAATTTTTTAATACTTGCAACACATTCGGAAGGCGTGTGTTCAATCGTCTAGTTTAATTTAAGTTCTTTGACTGTCGGGATCGTTTTCGCAAATTAAACGGCAATTTCGTTCAATACTTTTGTGTGGTCAAATTAGTCCAGGCGAACAAATCCACCGACACACGAAATGCATATCAAGTAGCGCGGAATAAGTGGCAATGAATGGGTCAACTTTCTGCTTTGATAATTAACAGAAAGCTCCAGAGTCCGGTGTGCTCGTAAAGTTGAAGTATTGTGAAACTCAAAAGTAAAGTTCCGAGCTTTTGACTCGTATCAGGCAAATAAAACATTCTTCAAATACTCAGATTTAAGAGCATTCATTTCCTCTGAGCACACGACTTTGTACAAATTTCAAGAATATCCGGAGAAATATCTGGTTATTTACTGCGATAGATCTTACATTCTTTAGCTTTATAACTTTTAATCTCGCTTGTTCGCCTTTCCAGATAAATTATTTTTGGTAACGAAATGCCTTGCCATTGTCTGCACAATGTCAACCCTTCGATATTTTTTTTCCAACCTAAGATTCATTTTTTTCCAACATGTGAAAACGAAAATTTTTTTGTGTTATAATTTCTTTTTTTTTGTTCACCGAAGCTAATGAAACGAGAAACTACAGAATTCATTGTTCAGACTGAACTCCGCACATCTGCTCGGATCTTTCCATTTCTTGTTATATTTTTTTTTTTGTTTAGGTTTAACAGTCGCGGGGACGAAAAATTGCGGCCGATTATTTTGCATTAGCCGCGGTACCGAGAGAGCGCGAGGTAAAATTACAAAAGAAGAGTAGGCATGTGCCAAATCGGTGGCCAGATGAGTTACGAGTGCGCTCTGCCAAGGAGCCAAAAAAAGCGCAAGATTATTACTACGAATTGATGATAGATGGGCGTGGATGTCACTATTGTCGCAGTAAATTATTTCAAGTCGCTGTTTCGCTGGTGATGAACGGGATAATTTCGATTTATACCCTCGGGATAATCCAAAAGATATATATGCTTTGATGCAAATCAATTTTTTTCCCCTCCTTGCACTTTGGCATTATTATTCTTATTCTCGCAATTTACATTTTTCGAACCAAAATGTTTCACACACATCAGAGAATGGAAAGTAAAACAGAAAACTGCATGACTTTTTTGTTATCACAAGAAAAATGAATTGTTATCCGACCTCAAAATTTTAAACATCAAAAACTGTCACATTTTCGAATAAAAAAATCAGACGGAAAATTTTTTACTCAGGTAATGAGGGTTAAGAAAAATAAACATTTTAATGTAGGAACAAAAGAAATCTTATAACATTTAGTTCATGAATTTATTTACACAGGCAGACGTCACCTCGTGACGTTAATTACAGGCAGAAAATTATGCGGAACGTCGGCGATTCAACAAATGACACCGTTGATGATTTATAATCATCATTGAAAAGCATTCCACCTCGGCCGAAGTTTTACGTAAGCTGATAAAACAAACGGGAACACACTCGTCAGGAATCGTCGAAATCCATTTGCGAATGAAACCGAAATCGATTACAGCTTGTTTCACGGAGTTTCACCGTTGTCACAATTCAACGAGCGCTTCATTTATGCTTTGCGAACGGTCAGGACGCGATGAAACATTTCCGGTGCGCGTCCAATTATTTTGAATGAAATTATTTCGCACTTTTTGTCATCGGGTTTTTTTTTCTTTTTTTTCGGTTGCCAATGAAATTTGAGATTGATCGTGTGTCTATTGCCATTATCGGTTGCTATGATTGTCATCGAATAAGCAGACGAAAGTTGCACGAAAAGTTAATCAAATTATACCGCGCGCGGAGAGCAAATAGAATGTCACGTGCGTGCAGCGCGATAACCAGCGAACGTTCAATTTAAATTGCGAAGATAGATGCAAAATACCGAAACTCGCAGATTTCCATTCATAAACAACACGTAGACAGAGTACTTTGGGAGAAGAAACATTTTGAAGCGATTAAAAACGTGATGTCAATATCAGTCGGCGCCATCTCCGCGATCCAGAAATACGTTCGTATTCTTGACCTAACACTGATAGTTCTGCGAAAAGCCGTGCCACGTTGAATGTAAATGTCTGATGCCATTAAACGATTAAAATCACGACATTGTAATTACAAAATGGATCTTTTTCGTTCTTTATTTTTGTCCTATCGATCGCAAAACACCCGGTCGCGGCGAATATAATGAAATTTATATTGAATAAACCAGCGATAAGGATTCACTGAGTCGAACAAAATCTAATACTTAATGATTTTTGTTTCCTGAAATTTGATTCAATTTATCGCACCGATAAGACTGCAATATTGATTCATCACGGTGAACGATTGCACAAACAAAAGTCACGAGCTTGGCGCATAGCGTTAGTTTTAATTGCAGGAAAACTTTGAACAACAAAATTCATGTGGTTCGAAGAAATTGTAGATGTTCGATTAGATGATGCCTAAAAAAATAATTATTTACTGATGTATTAAAATGTAATTACTGTTTGTTGTGAAATTTTTATTTGTTCGTTTGAGCTTCGTGACCTCGAGAGCTATTTGACCAAATGAAATTCTTTTTGCTGTATCATAAAAAATATGATGTGTAACTTTTGAATTTCCTTTCATTGTGTTATTTGTTTATATAAAATGTATTTCGTTCAAAAATACCGATTTTACACAGTCCTTGTAATTACACAGTGATCTTTATTTATTATTTCAAGAGAAAATGTTAACAAAAATATTTTAATCCCTTTTTTGATAAAATAATTTCGTCCGAAAAAATGCAAACCACTCAGAACTAATTTCAAATGTATCTTATAACCGAATTTAGGGGCTGCGTATCTCGTGTTTTCATCAGCATTTCTACACGCGTTAATAGTGGTTTACCAACTTTTTTTTCTTTTCGTTCATCTCAAAACTGGTGGTCATTTTTTTTCTCTCTACCGAAATACATTATACAAATTCACAGGTATTTTTTTATAATAAAAATATATTTGGGTGTTACTTAAAAAATCTTTTAAAAAATTAAATCTTGAACAAAATATCCAATTAAAAAATGGTAAATATTTTCTACTAAAATATGATATTTTGCACATGTTTTGAAACATTGTGCTAAGTAAATTTATTATTATATATACTATTTCAATTTTTGATTTCAATTTAATTTTTCTGAAATAATTTTAATTTTTATAAAATAACAAATTCATAAAAGTTTTTTTTACATCTTTGAGTGTTCAAAATGGGGTTTTCTAAGCTCGAGCAAAGCCGAATTTTTTATTGTTTGAAACGAGGTGTGAAACAAATCAAACTTTAATCTTTTAAAGTTCAGATTATTTGGACTCATTCATAAAATATATTTAAGATTCAATAATGACATAGACAATGGATCGATTATAGATTAATATGCATGCTTTTGTAATGAACATTCACTCGCAAAAAATTAATTTCCGTCAAAACATTTCGTTCAATATATATCAAGAAATAATGCATGACATTCCATCACCACAACGATACATATTACGAAGAGAAATTTAATTTCTTGCTTAAAACCCAAACATTCTTAACACAAGAAAGTTTTGTTCTTGAGCACAATTTTATAAAGACCAGAAAGACCAGAAAGAAAATATACCGCTGTCAGAACGGGACTTGATCAAGCGTTTCTTTGAAAACTAATAAAAATTCTTCGTTCAAAAAATGCGCACTTTTTTTAATGAAGCCAAGAACTGATTACGGTAGTAATTTATGTGAAAATTTATTTTAACTATGAAAAATAATTTCAGACAATTAGATTTCTATTGGAACTTGAGAACTCAAAGGAACAAAAACAATACAATTCAACTTATACTAAACGTATACTAAACGAACAAAATCTGTCTTGTCATTAAAAAAATGAATTTCAAGAAATATAAACAATACAAAACAGAAAAGTACTTTCTTGGCTGAATATCAAAACCGTTAATTTCTTGAGCGAAGAAAGTTACTCTTGACTCAAGAGATTCGTTCTGTAAGTGATGTTGTTATGTAAATATTTTGAACATACCAAACTAAATATGTGATTGTATGCAAATTTAAATCATATTCCTTTTATCAACTTGTCACGAATATTTGCATAATTTTATAATAAAAAAAGTAACTGCACAAATAAATTTAAAAAACTGCACTCTCAATCATTTTTTGCAAAAATTTATGTTACGATTGTTTTGCGAAACGTGACACCGCACCGATAGTTCGAGGAGAACTGACCAGTGCGTACACACTGCTCGGTTAAAGTTCTTTTAAACGATTATGACTAAATGACTAAATCAAGTCGGCCGAGAATTCTGTTTTATTCGGGGAGAAAGATTTTGTTGATTCCAATCCAATAGTTGAACAGAATTCGAACAATATAATCGCCAGACAAAACTGTCACGGATTTTGTGACTCATAAAAGTGTATAATTGTAGTTCTAGTTCTGCTGGCTAGTTATCGGTTTTTTTTTTTTTCAAATACGTTATTATCAATGCCATTGTCTATTGTTCTGCAAATAATAAAGCATAATAAAATAATACATAAATATGAACCCAGCTGCGTTGATTGTCCCAAAAAACGAGCGTGAGAGCATAAAAAGAAAGTAACATTATCCGCAGGATTCAAAAACATTACCAAATTTTCCACTGGAGTAAGGAATTTGGAGAACGCGAACAGAAACAAACAAAACAGATACGAAATGAAACGAGCATTCACGCTGCGAATCGGTTCGTTAAAACTGAAACGTCAGCGGGAAATAAATTTGCTCAAAAAATTGACCCCACGATTAACTTATTTTCATTCCAAAAGCTTATAAGTTTGAATTACCGGTTTTTTATTGGACGATAAAAAAGTCACGAGAGGAAAAAATAAATAAAAAAAAGGTATTGTAAACCAAACGTCAAAAATCACTGTCATTATATTTTGATAAGGGAATGGATTTTGTCTTTTCAATTTGTACCATTGATACTATTATGGCAGAGATTCTTAGAAGGTTGCATCTTTGTCCGAGACGGAGAGTAATTTATAAAAATTGTATCATCTCCGCTACGTATTTGATTTCTTAAATATAAAAGCTTTCGCAGATTTTATTTTGATTTTAAAAGTGCTCTCAGGATTGACAGATACAAAAAAAATGTGTCCCATAAAACCGGAATTGACGTCGTAAAATTGGTCGAATTATTTTCTGTTTTCACCAATGAGATTATTCGACAAGGGTCCTCCTTTCGTGACAGTTTTCAACGTTCCAACGTTGATCATGCGTGGCGTTGTAATTTAGAAATTTCACCACGCTGAAATGTAAATTTCCAACCGGTGTACACTTATAACGCAAAGTTAGACAATCCAGTGGACCTGGCTTTGAATAAAATTATAATTACTGTACCAGCTTAGAAGGTGTGATAAGTAAGCCGAGCATTTTGTAGCTTTAAAAGATGAAATATTGGTTCAGTGATAACTAAACCCTAGTGGCCAGTCTTGTGATGTAATATTTAATCCTATAATACACTCCTAACATAAAATCCACCTCACAAAAAATGTCTGACCAAACATGGTCAGATCTAATTTATTCTGATCTGAGACCATGACTGGAAAATGAGTAGGTCTGATTTTACATGACTGAATACAATTTTATTCAATCAGATCTGTGCAAATTTTCACAGACCTGACTTGACCTAAAAAGTAATCATGTTTTTATCAAATTGGTTCAATAAATATTTATAAAAATATAATAAAATTACATATTTTAAACCAAAGAGTTAAGTTAGGTTTCGAATTGCAGGGATCTTTTTGGTCTCCTAAAATCTGTCCCTGGATGGAAGCACTTGAAGATAAAACCAAGTACTTGGATAGGAAGGGCGCTAGGTGTAAAAATATGTGTGTTCAAGGATGTTTTGAAGTGCGAAATGTCATCGATGAAAAATTTATTGATATAGTTTCTTGACACTGTTTACAAAGAAAAGAAACAGTATGATTTGAGAGCGCCAATATCTTGAGCGCTTGTCTCTGTGAGTATAGTTTAACCACGCCTTAGCCCCTAGAAATTGAATTTACCTAACCTATCATCACTCCGCCTTTGTAGTGTTATTTGCTAAGTGGGATATGCCATCGTATATTTGGGCGCAATAATAACGACCAGTGTTGTAAGTCAGTCATCATTACAATCATCTTTAAGGGCACTGCAGTTATCCTTATAACGGGGCAAAAAACAAGAAAACGTTTGCCCATCCAAATTGATCACAAAATTTGCATTTAGTAAAAAACATTTTTTTTTCTCTCTAAGCTCTGCCAAATTTTCCGTTAACAAGATTAACTGCGTATAAAAAAGAAGCAGCAGCCGTGTAGCCGACATGAAATCCGATCCGTTTCCTTGCAGATTTAAGTCTGAAAAGTTGGATGTAGCAAAGCTTGTAAACTCTCATAATGTAATTTACTTTTTAAAGTGAAGTGCTAAGTTCATTTCATTTCCCCGAGAACATTTTGTTGGCTTATTGGGATGCTGAAATGAGCGGAGGAGCTACCGTTGAATTAAGTATACGAAACATCCAGTTAGTTTTGCATTCAGGATTCGTTTAATTTCAACGGGGCCTCTCATTCAATGATGAATCTAATGGCGCTTATTAATTTTGAGCATTTTCTTCTTTTTTTTTTAATACTTCTTCATCTGATTCATCCTCCCCTTTTTTCTTAGAAATGAAAAACAAACAAAATTACGAGTCAAGGTACTTGGTAACCAACGCGCACACCAACTGGGGACGACAATTTTCTAACGATCCTTGAAGTGAACGTTTACCGGTAGCATAAAGATAAACGACACCTTTCATTTAATGAGGCTAATCAAACCTTTTTCACATTTTCCCCCCTTCATCTGGTATTATCATACTTTCTAAAAATTATCTTTGTTTAAATCTCTGTACCACTTCCTCGTTACCGCGGCTAATCTCATATTACGATTTTCATCAGCAGTTTTATGCGCGCGGTAATAGTGGTTTACCAACTTTTTTATATTCCACCAATTTTTCTTTTTTTTTCTCTCTCCGCCGAAACATATTGCTCATCATCATCTTTGCAAAAACGGTAACCGTTCAGCCTCGGAGGGAGGGGGGGCGCAAATCTCTTCCCGTGCTCTCAAAACGACACCTTAAAAAATTGGATCCGTATCATTTAGATAAGGAAAAAAAATTCAATTAAGTCAATGAAAGATTAAGATCTCTAATTAGAATTTATACACCGCACGGGTCCGCTGAATATACCAAGCCCGTGTTATCGTTTCTATATTAACTTTCATAATACAAACCACTTATGCGACATAAAGGAATGAATGCAAGACGATGCTGTTATTAATAGAATTTCGTCGGATGCGCTTCAAGCAGACGACGGAATAAGTTTGAAGAGGGGGGAGGGGGCATTTATCCGGCGGGCTCATTGAAAAACAAAAAAGAAGCTAAACAGGAGTTTTGATGAAACCGCGTTTGTACTCACCGGTTTAGACGCGAAGTGGCCGGGTTGTGCGGAAGCAGCAACGTTTTATGACGTATTAATGAAAGTCCTTCGCCCAACTTGGCATGACTAAAGAGTGGAAACACGTAACAGGTTCAATCTCTGAACGTCAACAACAAAGTCGGACGATTGCATCCACGTGTTTCACGTTCGTTACCTCGGCCAAGTTTTCTTCGTTATAAATAGCTGAGTACGTCGCAGGTCCCCTCTCTCTCTTTCCTCTGATATGTACACTGCACGTCGACCCTTTGCAGAGCGTAACCGCGACTTTGATAGTCCTTAAACTTCGGACTTTGACGAACTGGCGTGTGTCGTGCTCGCAAATTATGGCACGGCCACCAGCCGACTAATGTTGCGACACTTCCAGAACCATCGATTGATTACTTTTCACGCGCGCTCACTCGCCAAACCGGCACTGCAGGTTTGCTCTCTCGTGTGGGTTGCGGAAGGAAACACTCAAATCTTAAACTTCTCTCGCTGTTCGCTTTCGTACCTCTCCTCTGGCTTTGCGTCGTTTGCGTCCGTAGCCGCAAAACTCGGGCTGATAAATAATTCGCAAAATCGATATCGCGTTGATGAGAATCGGCTCAACAATTAATGCCACTTTGTTAATTGTCCCCGTGACCCATTTTTTTGACCGATGTAGCACTTTTGTTTTGGTTTTGCAAATAATGATTTGTGGCAAAAATATTACCGGTCAAAAATTGAGAGAATTTAAAAAACACATAAACATGTCCGTGAAACATGTTTGTTTGTTGATATTTAGATTATAAAGTTCAAGCATTTTGCTACACCGGTCGTTTATTTTACAACTTGAAAACCTGAATTAAAATTAATGTATAAAAGTTAATAAAAACAAAGTGCAAATTGTCTCTAGGTACACGATTTGGGTTTTGCGAAAAGACACGTAGTCGTGCAGATAAAGACAGTCAAAAAATAAAAAGAAAAAAGAAATAAACTACTAATTTTTTATCTCTTTTTATTTGTAATTAACAGAAAAGAATGCGTTTATCGCTTATTCCGACGTGGGAAAAAGTTTCAAATTGTTTACGTTTAGTTAGTAGTTGATTCATTGATATTATTTATTCATAATTACGTAAATGAATTATTAAATAGTTTTCGCTCAACAATGTCATTGTTTAATTGCAAATAAATTGAATCTCTCCAAACACAAGTTAAATGAATTTTGATACAAAACTATGCAGCTCTGTTTGGTAATTAAACCCTTTATGTTTAAATCTTTATATAGTTTCTTTTTGTTTGTGTTTTATATTTTTTTAAACGTTTTGTTGATACCATATTTGCATGATTCAGTGCTTATGTATTTACTTAATGTGAATTTGCTATATTTATCATACTTGGCATTTATTCATCATTCACCGCAAATCGATGCAGACTATTTATAAAGAAAAGTATAGCATCTTTAAATTTAGATTTACTTTCAGCATCCGGAATCGGAACCATCAGTCATATTTTCTAAGATTCTTATTATTGTTTCCTATAGAGCAATCAAGATAGTTGGAAAATGCACTTTTTCACGAGTGATTTCGAAAAAGAAATCAATAAATATATAAAATCTACTTACTAAAAATAATTAATTAGACGTTCTTAAATCGTTTTTCATTTTTATTTTTTTAACGATACTTTCAGTTACGATTTTTTTTGTATTAAAAACAATCAAGTTAGCTATAGACTGCGCACAGATAGGTGCGCAGAATAAAAGGCGGTTTATTTAAACCGACATAATTATTCGAATGCAAAATTTTTATCTGGCTTCATTTAATGCGGGACTTCTTTTTTTCCCCCGATGTCAAAACAGTGAACACAGCTGATATATTAACAAATGAAATACGCCATCCTCTGTTGTGATTGAATCGACAATCTGTCGAGGCGATTATTTATTATCTGATAAAAAGTATTCTTAATCGTACACGAATAAGTTAAAACGTTTTATCGCCAATCGGAAATTATCACTTAAAACGCAACGGGTGCACCGGCGTAATTCGTTTGTTTTATCGATCGCGCTGAAATGTGCCAGTGGCATCGGAAATCGCGCGGCGCAATAACGCCGCTCGTATGATATACTTATAAATGAAGCATTGTATCGATTGGCGTCATTTGCTCCGTTGCAAAGGCGCACGGCTGGTCTTCATCTGGATGCCGCCTCTTTTTTCATACAATGTATAACATTCAATGAGCCAACTGTGGTTCGTTCCTACATTCTCTCTGCCAAGGGGAATAACTTATCTCCCCGCTCGAATCAGAAACGGTCAATTTAAGTTTAAATAATTTTGCCAACATCAAATTTTAACATAAAAAAGAACAAATAAAATAAAACTCCGGTACGGGTTTCGGTCTACTGCCGTTTGGCATTACAAAAATGTCCGCATCCGTAACGGTGCTCATAGTGGAAAATTAAGCTCGGAAACAAGTGGAACGTGAAAACAGAAAAAAAAAGAAGAAGAATCATATGAGGGTGACCTAGTTGAATATCTTGTGAAACATCTCGTGGATTCTTGTGATTTCGCAAACCGGAACTCATCTCGTGAGAATCCGCCATTGCCACGGATCAGCGTGTCACAAGATTTCTAGGTTATGTTAAGACTTGCCTCGGCATCAGACGGTTGCGAATTCTACAGATTTGTAAACGTTTTTTGGAACGACGGATGAGGAACGGGACCGCGTGTGACTCGGACAGTTGCCGAAGCAACACTGGACTTTGACTGTCGATATTTGAATGCGAGGCACAAAGACACGGCGCCAGTCGTATAATGCCGTTGCGTGTCTTCTCAGCATAAGGATTCGGTCGCGAATGTTCGCCTCTGGTGAGGATTGTCGGTGCGCCCGAACGAGCGTAATCTAATCGATCCGTCGACGGGGAAAGTCGTGGTCAAGTTCGAGGACGAAGCGCCGAGGGATAATGCTGATGGTCTCTGACTGATGAGCAATTTGGTTTATTCCGAGTTTACTTGACCATTTTAAATGAAGTCCCATCAGAAAAACTCACGAACAAAAATTTCAGAGACGAGACGTGCTATGCAATAGTGTCTGAGTTGCACTGCTGTTCGGGCTCGTTTGACGTCCCGATTTCTAGAGCCCTTGCTCCGAATTTTGAAACTACGAAAAACTGTCGCGTTGGTACGAGTCATGCGCCGCCGACGGCGCGTCTGCTCCGGATTCCGGGGGCTCTGACGTACGAATGATGAAACGCGAGCGCTTATGCACGTCAGGTCAAAAGTTATTATATCTATCACTTTTGATGGACCGACGAGTAAAATTAAAATTGAAATGTTTCGATTCGAGAACGGTTCGAATAATTGCGGCCCGGGGGGAAAAAAGAGGTACCATGTCTGAAAACTGTGATGGAACGAAAGTTTGCGGATTTGTACCAGATTGGACATGATCGTACATAATTTTATAACGAAAAACATACACGATTTTGGCAAACTCTGTCCTATTTAATAAAACTGAAGGTAAAACTTGGTTTGAGCAGATCTAATTAAGATGGAACATGTAATTTCACGAAACTGTCAGAATTTATTCAAATTTCGTATAAACGTTCTCAATAACATGCTACAAAATTCACATGATTTCAATTAAATCTTCAGTGTCAGGATTAGTTTTTTAATTTAACAAACAAACCTTTGAGGAACGTTTTAAACCGAAACAGATCTGATTAAATCAGGATTCATTCAGTAATTTAAAAGCATACTCAGTTTCCAGACCGAAATAAATTAGCTCTGGTCATGTCCGTTCAAAGGTGGCCACGCGTGTAACATTTTTTTTCTACCCCCCCCGGAGGGGATGAAATTTCCTGCAAAATTTACATTACACTGACTGAAACAAAAATACGTGTACCATGGGCATTGTCGGTTTTAGAACGATAATTTCAGGATGTTCCCTTAAACAAGTCTAAATTGTTGAACAAGAGAGAAACCTCTGGCATTTTCCTGAATGAATTCCAAACTCTCGTCACAATTGGGAAGCATTAATTTCTCTCAAGCTTCGCAGAAATTTCTACTTGAAAGTTACAAATCTAAATACATGGTTTCCACTCGAAAGACCATGAGGTTAGGGACTGTACAATGCATAGTCGCAAAACTCCTTGAGGTATCGGGAACAAATTGCGAGTGCTGGGAAATATAGAAAGCCGGATTTGTATTTGTATGCAAATTGCTAATCAGATATCATGAAGTCAATGGAAACTGATACAGAAATCGCTTTTTCGAGTGTACCTTTATGGGATTAAGAGAAAACTTTGAGATTGAAAGAAGATCATCAAATGTATTTTAATTATCAAGAGGATCTCCAAGTTTAAAACACTTTGAAAAGTGAAAAATCATAAGCAGTATCCGCAAAATTAACTATGCTGGTATATACTCGCTAAGCAAGAAGATTAAAACGGTTTCTTGGAGCATTGAGACGACTGAACACGAATTGTGTGGGCAAAGTAGATAAGCCGCTGGAAAACAGTCGGTTAGTACGAAAAGTTTGGTTGGATACTGGTACAATCATAAGAGGAAGATTATAGTACACTCTAAGTAAAGAAAAATAGTGCATGATCCATTTTTTGTTTTCTTATTCGTGAATTTGCATTCAAAGTATTTACATATATATATAAAAAGAACGTTCAGCAGAGATGCTAAAAACTCATCATATTTTATGGAAAGAGGAAATCTACGGAAAAACACCTTCAACTTTGCGAGCAGAAGATATATGAAGGGAAACGAAAAAAAGGCTTAAAATAAAAACAGGAGTATCGATTTCTTAGTGTGATTTTAAGGGACGAACTTTAATCGGACGTTTAGAGAGCCAAATATTGACGATCTACGGTCCTTTCTGAAAACAGAAACTCTATATCTGTCCCAGATGTTGAAATTAAACAAAAATATTGATTCAAAATTCATTTTCAATTTCATATACATGTAACAAAATACAAAACCGAACCATTTTGTGTGCAAGTCACAATGAAAATTTCGTCCGCTGTTATAGATGTTATAATAACTGCGTCTCTGTAAAAATAGAGATTCAATTTCCTCCGCGGTCGTTGTGCTCGACTTTGATTTTATTTTCTTCTTCCAGATTTTATTTCAAATTGCGATTGTTTTTCATTTATTTTTTATGAAAAAAACAATTTATAATGATACATAATTGATTCTTTTCATCGCGCAATTATAAATTTATTCACATGTGATTGTCACAATTTGATTGTGACAAAAAAATGTCCAATTTACGTTCAGATAAAGAATAACATTTTTTTTTATTTTTTATGGCAATGAAATCCATCTTCAATATTTCAGTACACAAAATTGAATCGTTGCAGTACGGAGTGGTGAAATGGGTGTCGCGCGTCAGAGCTGGCCTTTACAGCGGTCACTGCACAGATTTTTAATAAATTAATTCACCCAGGACACTAAGTGAAATGGATGTGAAAAAAAATTGATTCTCTCTCTGAGTATCACATTTGACAGATTATCAATGAAAAAATATATTGTATTAAATGCAAAAAGTTTATTATAAATCTCAACTTGATCACCTTGTTAGATTTACGGTGGAATGCACTGATTAGTGATGAAATACAAACAGAAGATACTTTTAGATAATTTCATTAAGATTCAACCGATGATTTTTACATCGTACGATTTACTTATCTTAATGCTTATCAAAAATCGGTATTACATATATAAATATTAGGATTCGCAAAAGTTTAGTTTCATTTCCAGTTCAAGTCTCGAAGAAATACCTTCCAAGATGAAGTCTGTGTTTTGTTGTAAGTACAAAAATAAGAATATTGGAGTTTGATCATAAATTATGTTCTTATTTTTCAATATAAAATTCTGTTTGTTTACTTAATCATAAATTTAAATTATAAAATGAAATGAGATTGCCTGTGTAATAATTTATTTTTCATTTTTGATTTAGAATAAAATCATCTTTTCTCTTTTACAGCCAAGTCATTTTTTTTAACAGAATCAAATTTTCTCAGAATCAAATATTGAACTATGTCTTTCTCAACACATTAAAATTTATATCAATATCTCGTTTGCCCAAACTAGTTGAATTCCGTATTTGACCGATTTTATAAGTGAAACAATAAAAGTGAAATGAAGTTATAAATTTTTGACGTGTTTTGCACTGTACTATATTTAATTACTGACTTCAATGTTAAAATTTTTATTCCCGCATAAACTTTTCTGAATGAAAATAGCGAAAAATGTCAAATATTAGGTTAGTCCATTCGAGCTCGGTTATTCAGTCAAGTTATATTTATAAATACAGTTTTTCCATTATAACTTTGATTGCAAGCTATTAATGGAAATAACCAGCATATTATTAGTATCGTAGTACTTTTGTATTAATTTAGATTTCACTTACCAATTATTCTCAATGAATGAAATCAGTTAAAATCAATTGAATGTGTTATAATTATTAAAAATAATAATAATTAAAGAAATATAATGAATAAAAAGTCGTTATTTGTAAGTTGATTCAGATAATAATTTATCATTCATCAATTTTTGTATTAAACAGTTAAACAGCAGTGAAAAGTTTTTTACCCATCACAGGATTTCAATCTACTTATCAAACTATAAGCTAATTTGATAAATAAATAGATTAAAAAGTGAATATTCGTTATCATATAAGATCTGTCTAATGTTATCAATTTAATCAAAAAGTTGCTGCGTAAAAAATCATAACAACTTTGCACAAACCTTTCTTTTTACGATGAGAATCTATTTTATAGATTTTATTTTTATTTTTTCAATTTATAATCATTTATAAATGCTATATGAGCCGAGATAACAACTTTTAAAAGATTAAAAAACTGTCGCTCCAGTTTTTTTAATAGGGATTATGGATGTGAAGAATCCGATTACAATTCATCGCCGGTTGTTTTTCAGGTATTAGCTTTGTATTGTGTCTAATTTGTGTGGATGCCGCTGTACAAATCGGGGAATGTGACCCGCCACTCAGCCCAATCGAATTCAGGTTCAACAATTGCAGCTCCAATGTATGCCATGATGTTATGGACGATGGAGTTAATTTAGGAATTGATTTTACTGCTCGTAAGTTCAGCCACCTTTTTTTCTTCGCACTCACTACGAAACAGTTCTGAAACGTACGAACCGAAACACTGATTCAAATCGCACCGTCTCGATAATGCCAATGTTCAATCTTTGCAGAGCACTCGTCGCAGAACATGACTCTGGAACTTGGATTTTATGTGTTGGGCTACTATTTCCCATACACCATTTACAACGTCTGCGAATTTCTTGTCGACGAATCGTGTCCACTGGTTGTTGGTCAAAACTATACAATCAGCCATCATCTCAAAGTTCCGGAAGACGCCAGAGGATTTAAAATCGCAACTGAAGCTACATTAATAGACGAGAAAGAAAGACAACACTTTTGTCTCAAATTCGAATTCCTTCTGAACTAATACCGCCATCGCACCCGAATTACAGTTTCGTTCATTAACTTATGTCGTTTGTTTAGAACCGGCCACTAACTGATGATAAACCATGTCCATTTACAATGTATTTTTTGTATTAAAATCTCAATTTCTGTCACTTTTATATTGTTTATATTCGTTCACTCCCGCATCCGTTGGTAAATTTTGTTAGCCAAAATAGTTCCGTAATGCAAAACTGGGAAAACAAATTTGTTTACACCGCGAGAGTGCTTTCCTCTCCGCGACGGCGATTATTTTTGCGGAAATTTTTGAATTCAAAAATGTAAGATCCGCTTTGGAGACGGTTGTGCAATTTCGGGTAAGCCTCTTGCAACCAGACGAGTCATCAGAAAAGAGAGGGACATGATCCGCGAAATCACATACGCAGCGTGCTCAGACACCGTTTTCATATCGATGACTGCGTTCGAATTCGCCGCGGGGTAAGGTCACAAAAGTTCAACCTTCGGGGCCATTCGTGACGTCATACCGCCCAAAACTCCTCCACCTCTCTCGGCCTCCTCGCGCTCTCTCCTGCTTTATCCCAAGCGCATACAAAAAGAATAGCGAATATCTTTTTCGGGGTCGATATACCCCCTACCATTTCTTGCCATTTATTTCTAACACAACATAGAGTTCGAATAATGTTAATGTTTAAAAGCATTATAAATCATATTTTCCTGCTCTTGAATTTGCTTTTCGGACGTTCAAGTTATTGAACGAAAAATATCGGTCGGAGCCGAAACTGACGTTGGCAGTTAGAGAAAATTAGATCGTGCACTTTTTTCGGTTGCTTCTGAAAAGTTGATTTGACAAAAAGGACGTTTTGCAAAAAAAAAGATCAAATCGTCCATTTCGATTTTTCAATCGGATCAAAGTTTCTTTACATTTTTTTTGAAGTGTTACATTAGATTGATGTACAGCGCCTCTGAAATGACATCAAGTTTTTTGATCAAAATTTGCATTCTTCTATATAAAAAATTGGGCTCAAGTGCAACAAGTGGGCAGTTACCGGTTCCGGTTCTTATGGTCATGACGAACATAATCATGTCATTTTGGTTACATCGAATGGGAAAAATAACCGTTGACCGACTTGAAGCCGCAAAAAGTGTCCAACGAGCTGCTCAGAAAAACATTGATTTTTCCAATTCAAATTTCTGTGGACTCGTTTCTGTGACAGTTGCTTTTAAAATAAAAAAAAAAAGTTTTTGCAATAAATTTGCAATTTTTAAAATAACCCCGCGCGCTCGTACACGACCTTTACCTAACGCATTAGCATGTGACGGTTGTGTCTGTAAAGTCACGTACGTCATGTACGGAATCTGCGTTTGGATAATTGGATTTGCCAATCACAGAGGAAAAAGTTAAGCTTGTCACTGTTAAGTGTTTTTATCAACGATATTTCAAGCCGACAAATAGTCCGGACAAAGTTTCAATTCGACATGTCAGCGACCAGCCCCTCTGATGCTTTTTAATCATTCGCCAACATCTTTTCATTTCAAATAAAAACAAAAGCTCCGAACCAAAAATAAACCTCGAAAGAAAATAAAGTACTTTCCTATAGGGTTGTGTTTAATTCAACATTTTCTCGTCCCTTATCGAGATCGCGAAATTTCGAACTTGTCATGAGCGTACAACATTATCAGTTTTTATTCGTGCAAAATTTATTTCAATAGCTGATCATAAAGGTCGATTCGTATCCGAACACTGAAACCCTATAATGTCATTATCTAAGCAACCGATCGGTGAACAACTTAGCTCTCGCCTGCGCGAGTTCTCAAAGGTATTTGAATTTCCACGAAGGCCTAGACCGATGAGATCCGCGCTAAAACGTTGACTCATCGGCAAATATATATATATTCGAGCACAATTTCACGCGATATTCACCTTGCCGGCGAATTCTCGCGAAATTGATCGAATTAAGTCGTTGATCTGTCGGCGGGATATGGCGCGGCAGTTATTGCACGGGAACCATCATCGAAGGCCTTTAACAGGAAACGCACAAATGTTACGAGCAATCATGTGCAATCATGGTGATCATTTTTACCCCGCGAGAGAGACTGGCATTAAAACGCAGTTGCCCGTGTAGAAATTCCATAGTTGGAATAGTTGAAAATGATGGCTCAACCGTTACTGCTAGAATTAAACCAGTTTTGTTTAATTATTGAGAAAAAAAACTTAAATCTTAAATTAACAAGACCGTATACATAAAATATATATCCGTCACATCTTTATTTTATTCTGCGGTTAGTAGAGGGTTAATAAACATTGCTATTGGCTGCAAAACATTGGTCCAACGTCGGTCGTTCATTTCGGCATATCGTTGGCAATTTCTACATAGATGCATCCGTGTGACGCCCGCACACACACTCGCAACTCGAACAGACTCGAACAGACACACGGCAAGTAGGTCGAACGTATACAGGCATTCATCCACACACACATGCAAGCGCGATGACGTCACAAGGGCGGGGTCCTCGTTAACCGTTGTGGCTTAGGGAGCAACACGTGGAAGCAGTCGGCGTCAGGTCGGACACAACCTTATGAAAAAGTGGAGCATCGTGCTTCTTTTTCGTGCCCAAGATCCAGCGCCCTCATTGCCCACCTTCTCTCTCTCTCTTTCTCTCTGCCTCTGTTTCTCTCTCTTATCTCTCGCCGACTCACTTTTTCATCCCGAGAGGAAAGAAAAGAGGCTCGCCGATATGCGCGCACCGCTATTACGAATCTGATTCAATTGCGCGTTTTTGCCTCGTCCCGACGTGGGAATGAATAATGCGAAAATGTATGTACACTCTGTGAAAAGCGTTCCGCAGCTGTTCCGCGACGGGCGAACATTTTTAATAGCGGATCCGCCCGAGTTTTCTTGCTTGCGCGCGAACGCGAATGAATAATGCACAACTTTTTCGCGAGATTGTTGTTGCAAAACAACTTGCGCAATTTTCGATCTAGTTGATATACGACTGTTATTTGGGAGAATAAAGAGTTGAGCTTTTGCGCCGCCTCGGATTCACCAGACGAGAGCCATTTCCGGCCACGATTTTGGAAACGAACGGCCTTTATCTCGCAGATGATCGGTGTAATGTCTTGGAATGAGTTTGGACGTGGCTCAAAATTGAGCGATTCGGGCTTCCAAAGCAGGAGGAACGGAGCGCAGCCGAGGGAAATCAATTTATATTTAAATTCAAATATAAATATTCAATAAATATTTATTGATATTCAAATATCGCATGGATGTTTTTATTATTAAAATTTGATACTGTCCGGTTTTCCTTGTAATAACGCAAATGACTAGGAAATTCGAATTGTAATTTTCTCTTTGATAAAACTTAATATAAATGAAATAGGGATACCTCCGGAATTTTCCATAATAGTGACATCAATTTTTTTATTATCAATAATTGTTTCATCGTCTTATTTGAATTTTCTTGATCTTACATTTAAATTTCAGTTAGTTCACTAAGTATTTTTTGCCAAATGTTCGTCCAACTTCTTTTTTAACATTCTTACAACTTCTGTAACTGTTACCTTGCGCAACATGTTCACAAGTTTTTTTCAATCATTTAAAAACTGATTCTGATTTGAAAAGTTTTAATAATGATTTGTGCATCTTAAAATGTTCGTAAAAGTTATTTTTGCTCGCTGATTCGATGCTGTCGAGGCGGTTTTGGAACTCTATCCTAAGTGAAAATTTTTAACAATCATAATGTTAGTCAGTCAATTCAACGATTCACAGTAACAATAATCAAAATTGTTTCTTTTTGGTACAAAATATAATTTTTACAAATATTTATTTATTTAAACTTTTATTGTTCGTGAATATAATTATTTTTATAATTATGTGAAAATCATACAAAATAGGGTTTAGGAATACAGCGCATGACATTGCTATTCTGCACCTGACTAGTTTTCCTTGCCAGAACCTGGCCAAAAACTAAAAAATACAAATCTAGCCAGTTTGATGACAAAAATTTAGGCCAAATTTTGACGTAAACGACAAAATCAGACGCTCATTTTGTGCTATCGATTTATTCATCCAAAATATTTCTGCCTAGATTTCTCATTATTCCAAATAATTGTCTGACTATAATATTGTTCTTCCAACTAATTTCAAGTCAGATGTAAAAATGGCCGGATTTAACGTTTTCATATGAAGATTGATTTTATACGGTTCGCGTTACTAAAAAGCATGTCATCGTTATAATAAATAGCTGTTCGAAAGTAAAATTAGCTCAATTTGGAAATGAAGCCGGCAAACAACACTTTATTATCGTGCTAAAGCACGTGATTTGTTCTCATGTATTTCCCCCCATTAGAGGCCTGTCATTTCCACCGTCGTTCTAGGTCAATTTTCATATGGGGTTGCATTCGAAAATGTAAACAAATTTTACACAGTTTAATGATTCAATGTTTGCTGATACTACTCGAGGGAAAAATTGGCCTGTTTCAAATAAACAAAATCAAATCAAAAAGAATTTGAACACCCGGGGAAACATGTTTATATTCCGTAAAATTTTCACGACCGAGGTTGTTATAGAAGTCAAAACTGCCATAAACAATTTTAACGACGACTCGTTCAAAGTTTTTCATAGTTATCAAAAACTATAAATTATGTAATTGACGTTATTATAATTTTGATTTGGTTTCCCAGTTTGGATTTCAGGAAACGAAATTATATCTGCACAACTTTGACCACTCTATTTACAACTGTCCAGTTCTTATAATAGTATTCATTTATCTCTCACAATGATAAGATTGATAATTTTCAAAATTACTCGAGCAGTCGTTTTTTAATTGGATCCAAACAAGTTGGCAGACGACAAAGAAGGATTCGTGTTTATAAGTGGTCATAATTTGCTGAATGGACGGAACGCGTCAGTAATGCTTCTACTCAACTGTGACACTTCACGTCCATTCCTTCGTCTTACTTAAGAAGTCCCTAATGGCACCTAACAAGATAACATATTACTTTGTAGCTGGGTCAGTAATAAGTTTTGAAACTAGTTTTCGCAGGGTCGAGGGATGGATGGTTGTTCCTGTTGTACGACAAAGCCCTTAGCGGGACACGTGCTGTTACACCGATAGCCCGAACTTATGTACGCAAACGAAACTTCGCAGTATTCAGAACACGCTTGTAAGTGACAATTGTTCGAATGCGAAATATGTTTTCCTGATCATGACCAAATCAGTTTTCCCAAGTTTGCTAACAAGTTGGTAACACTGCTTGCCACAGAGAGGTATCTATTTCAACCGTCTGGCGTCTTTTATAAAGACTACATTAAAAATCATCATATCTTGTACAAACATTACTTTTGTTTAAAAAAGAATTTAAAAAAAGACTGTGTAAAATTTGATTCTAAAGAAAATCTGACTCAAAAGAAAAACGAAAAAAATGTCATAGTCAAGGATAAAGATCAAGTACAGTGAACTCTCTAATGAGCCTAACCCAGAATTGAGTGATTCGTAAAAGGATAGAAAAATGGAGATCCATCATGACCACACGTGTAAAATAAAAACGCTTACGCACGTGTATCAATTATAATCAGGCGTTGTAAGTGCGAGATCAATTTTGATAAATCGTCCGGTCCAAGATTGATGTTATTCTGATACGTTAATTTGAGGCACGTTTGGAAAAACGCGAAAAAAAAATTGATGAAACAGGATGCGCCGAAAGATTAATGACCGCCAAATGTTTCTTGCAAACGAAATACACCGGGCGAAATTCTTCGCGAATAAACGTTCGCACGTCCCCGGCAGAAAAAAAACGTTATTAGCGAGTTTTCGCGCGGGCCTTGCGCTAAATAATGCGCGATCCGAAATGCTTTTTATGTTGAAAACGCAGCACGTGATCCGTTTGAATTCAACGGGAGACCGTAGCTCGTGCTCAGCACTGTCGTCGGGTAAAGTCGATTAATGATCTTCTTTGAGTTTTTACACGCACTCGCCGTTCTTTCAGATCCACGGTGATTAATGCCCTAGTGCTTTTCACTGCTCGCTACACCATATCCGGAAACGTACGATCACACACATTAGAGGTCCACTGCGCTCCGGATAAATTTGCCGAGAAAGTATTTATAGACGTTGCATCGATTCTAAATAGATTTTTCGTATTATTTCAGTATTGCAACCTCGTTTCCTCTGCTGATGAGAAATGGGCAAAATTTATGAATTACTTTAAAACGGATATGAAAAAAAAAAAAATAAAATCCAGGCCAGATGATGAAAAATGTAATAATAATATACTATGGCATCAGATGAATTAAAATATGTCATCCAATCTGCAGATTAAAATTGCGTGCACTGAAATTGTATTTTTTGTAAATTAAATTTGAGGTTTTTCTGCTTTTAACAACAATGACAATTGGAACAACTGTTTTTGTAAGTTGCCGTGCAATTTTCACATTTAAAATCCTACGCGAGGTGTTTTGCATTGGACGTGGCGTAATTTCCGAGTTTAAATCAAAGTCCAGGCGTTTCTTGAAAATACGAGCGCGCATATCCGTAAGTGATACGAATGGAGGTCTATGCATCTTTGCAGATTGCTGTAACTTGCGAGCGCGGAATGTAAATATTGGCATTAATAAGATGTGTTATTTTAATCAACGTTTACTTTTCGGCGCTGGGCTTCTGATTAATCGGATGAGATTAGAGTTTTAATTGAAATTAGACAGTGTGTGCATGTGCGCGATTATGTCTGCTTATACATAAACAGGTGATGAGCCAGACTAACTTGCCTGAAGTAATAACAAAAATTTTGTATAACTTTTTTTTATTAAAATTTATTTCACTGTCATTTCTCTGTCATCTCAAACTTGACTGTCAAGTTCATTTTTCAAATGTTTGTAGTCTCGTTAAATTGTCATCAAGTCATTAGCAAACACGTTCGCCCGAACGAAATTATGATTACATTTCCTTTTGATGAGAGTCTTCATAATTAGATTAGTCTCATTACGTTTAATTATTTCGTTTCTCTTTCATTTTTATCATTAACGTTGTAACCATATAGCTTCCTCGGAGATATTAAAAATTCAGACACAAAGACATTTGTATTCCCACAATGTCCATTATTTGCATTGCATTTTTATAACCATTTTCAAATTTATTCATACTAAAAGAATCGAAATTCTAAAAAAAACGACAGTTTCAAAAGTTTTTGTGCAATTGCAATTGTTCTCCGTTAGGATACGGGACAGTAATTATATGTTCGACTCAAAAGAAACATCCATATGTAAAAATTGAAAAGTCAGTAATGAACATGAGTGGATATATAAGAATTCATCGAAGGGAATTTTTGAGATGGGTAAACAGCTCTTTTTTTGCACCAACCAATTTTAAAATTGCCGTATGATCTGATATGATGAAATTACGACATTGAAAATTACGTCGTCGTGAAACGGTCTTTAACTAAGTATCCAATATTACATTTTTCATCTCCCCGGGCTTTCAATAAAACATTGATATATGAATCGATCACATTTATGAATCAACATTCTAAAAATTAACGTCCGAAATGAAAACCTCGATATTGAACATTTGATCAAAATGTCAAATAACGAAAAGCCTCTCGTTCGAACGTATCAAAACAGCCACTCTTATTTTTCTAATTTCGAATAGTTTTTATCTCCGACGTCCTATTGTGCATTTTAACATACTAAAAAAGCTCCCGACTCCGAGTTCCTGTTTGCCGATACCATTTTCCTTCAAATCCAACATAAGGAAATTGAAATGGAAAAATTTCCAAACAAAATTTTACCATACCAGCAGGGGAATTGTGCTTTCTTTAATCATAATTGCGATACGTTTTTTTTTATCGGCGTCAAATACGGTGTCGCACCCCGTGAACAATTATTGCGCGTCTATTTGTCAGGAACTTTTTTCGGTTTCAGCATTTAAATTACAGTGATAAACAAAGAAGTCGGTCGATGGTCCAGAGCGGACTGTGCGCGACGTATTTGACGTAACTGTGGACGCGAGCGCGTTACGCGTGCGCTGAGAGCGGACTGTTCTAAACATCGTAAGGCTCGGCGAGGTTACCGCACAGTCAGTCGCAGGACTCGTCGTAGGCAAGACAATTTCTGTGAAGGAACTAGTTGCTTCTGTCTCTCTCCTTCCTCGTATTTTTCTCGTTCGCTGCCCCTGATAAAAGAGCGAGAATCCCGATCGTCTGGATTTGTTAACAACAAAACAAACAAAAGTCAAAGCAAGAATTAAGATGCGCGCTGCAGGCCTAGTAGCCGTTCGATCGAGCCTCTGAGACAATCGCGATCTTACAATCGCGAAAGAAAAATCGCGGACAAGTGCGAGCGGCTGGGGGAGAATGACGTCCGGATAAAGTGCAGTGCCGCAGCGGTGACAATGGGGGAATGTGCTCGACGAAGACAAAAGAGCCGCAGATGGAAGAGAGATCGGTCAGTGTTGTGTCACCGTGAGCAGGCGGGATCGTCAGTGTAAATAGACAAGAAGAAAAGATAACAACAAAATCAAGTGTAAATAAAAGGAAAAAAAAAACGAAACAAGGTTTTTGATTTGTTCGCGTGACTTTGATCCGGGTACACCTTGGTTGTCATCTTGCGCAGCCCATTCTCTGTCTATATGTAAAGTACTGGTCGTCTTCGGGGGACCGAAAGATTAGTCGTAGAGGATTAATGATTAAGTAGATAAGAAAATAAAACACGGTGCTGAACGAAACGATCCGGACGTTCCGTTCGCGAGGCGCTATTAGATATCCGAGACGCAGGTCGGAACAGTACGGGTACTCAAACTAAACTTAGCCTTCTCCGCTTCGGACGTGATAGAATCCGGGGAGCCACGCGGTCGGACGCCTTTGCCGATCGCGCTCTAATCACTAAAGCCGAGCGATTTTTATTAGAGTAAGTTTTGAAAGAAGTTGTCGTCACGTGGGGGGAATGGAAGGTGCGCGAAGCTGCTGATTGCGCGTGAGAAGAAGCCCTAGTGAGAAATATGAGAGCTAGGTCCTGAAAGAGGCATGCCGTCCTTGACCTCGAGATGCGAGGATTTGACCGTCAGGCTGCTGCTTTCGCTACTACTGCTGATCGCGGACAGTCGGTCGGACACGTCGAGATAGCACCTGCGTGGGGCGTCGCAGGTGCGAATCATGCCAGATTTGCGGGCCAATATGAACGCCGGTAGTGCCGGCCCGCTAGGCGTCCTTCGGGGTAACATGAGCAGCGTCGCTGACTCGACGGGACCTTCGTCTTCCTTTGGTGCTGCGACATCGTTGTCTTCGTTGCCGGGGCTGAACGCGACGGACAACAAAGACACCGATCGACTTACGACACCTCTTGATCTCAACGAGACAGCGCTCGTCGACAACGCGACCGAGGCTCACGCGATGGGCAACGCCGCGACCTCCGAGGAGGACCTCTGTCTCCTCAACTGCACCGAGTTGGAGCTTAACGCCAGCGATCCAATTTACAATGCCACCTACGACACTCTCAACGACACCTACAACCTCACCGAGTACGCCTACATGTACCCGTCGGGCTACAGCATGCTCCAGATCATCCTCTGGTCCGTCATCGTCACGATCATCATGATCGTCATCGTCGTCGGCAACATGCTCGTCATCATCGCCATCGCCACCGAGAAGTCGCTCAAAAACATCCAGAACTGGTTCATCGCCAGCTTAGCGGTCTCAGACTTCTTCCTCGGCCTGGTGGTCATGCCCTTCTCGCTTGCCAACGAGCTCATGGGCTACTGGATCTTCGGCTACTGGTGGTGCGAGATTCACTCCGCCATGGACGTCCTCCTGTGCACCGCGAGCATCATGAACCTGTGCCTCATCGGGCTCGACCGCTACTGGAGCATCACCCAGGCTGTCGACTATCTCAAGAGGAGAACACCGGCCAGGGCGATCGTCATGATCACCCTCGTCTGGATCCTATCGGCTCTCGTCTGCATACCACCGCTTCTGGGCTGGAAAAGACCGCCTGAGGAGGAGGATCTGCCCAAATGCAAGGTCAGATTGTTGAATCAACTTGATACTTTATTTTCAGTAATAGTGTTCAGTCAGTTTTAATTTAGACTGACTTTAAAATTATCGTCCTTGTGGTAAACAAAGTAGTTGCTATTAGTTACCAGGATTAAATTTGAACTCTTCAATGCGGCTGCAAAAATATATTTTCAATTTCATCGAATATTTTTGTTAGTTTTTTTTATATTAAATTAATAACAATATTAACAAATCGATTGTTCTTGATCACAATCAATTTTTAGATACCATAATCTCTATGAATATTAGTACGGATACTGAATTAACTCTACGCCTACACTTATACTTATATTTATATCTTTGTTTATATCTATATTTATATTATTTATACATCTTTGAAATAATGAAAATTTACCAAGACTAATTAAATTGTTCGTTCTTTTTTTCTATTGTATATCAGCCAATAGGATCGTTGTATCCAAGGCAATATTTAAAAAATAAATAAATAATGTAATAATAAAATAATAAATAAAATGTTGATGTCGATCAATTAATACATTTTGTTTCAATTAGTCGTCGTGATTTAGAGTTTTAGTGATCATGACTATGGGGACTATTAATGAAAAGTTATATGTTTTTTTATCAAAGAAAAACATATAATTTTTTAAAAATGGCTTTAAATGTTACATGTGAAACTATACTACACATGTACAATCTTTTGTACTCGGGTTTTCAATTTCACAAAACATTTCTTTTTTATGACTCCACCTGCAAGAGAAGTGACCATGATTAGCTTTCGTGGTTACAAACTAAACTATCGATTATTTTATAAATGTTTCCTAAACGCACCGATGGCACGTAATGGCTCATAAGGGGTCACCAGAAACTCAACCCGAGTACCATTCGGATAGATGATTATGTGCTCTGGTTGCCGCAAACTTGATTATTAATGCTTCATTCGCAAAGCTGCTTTGATTCTGGCAAATAACAATCGTGACGTGTGCACAAATACGTTTTTCGCACTTCGATCGGAAATGGTTGTTGATGATTTGTATCTCTCCGGTTTCGAAAAATTATAACCAGAGCACGGCTCTCTCGCTGCGGCAGCCACCGAAACGCTCGTCAGCATTTCGATTTCCGCGTGGGGTCAAGTCAACACACGCTCCAAACACATGGCTGCCTCGTATACGTTCGAGTCGCGTGCTCCCTTTCGTCGTTTATGTTCCACCAACGCGGCATAGAGAAGCTGCAGTTTCCTATGCCGCGCCGATGGTCTTGCCATCGGATACGTGCTTTTTCTTGATTAACATGCCTATTTGAGATGCAACTTTTTTTTCCGATCGCGTTCTCGCGAGCCAAATTCAGCAGTTTTAATTTTATTCGTTTGGATATATCCTCGGTGCAATTTTTAGTTTATGCTGAATTAAAAGGAACTAAAAAAAGTAAAAAATTTTTTATTCCGCTCAAGGGAAACGAGGGAGAATTAATATTTTTGCAAAGCCTTATCGTATTTCAATTTCGTTGCTACAAAAGAGCCATTGTAGCGTCCCGTTTATGATATCAATTGTTGATTTAGCAAAAAGCACTCGCGCAGACGGCTCGCCTCTCGGTAATTTTGGCATTTCCGCGTGCAAATCACTAGGAATATCGATCATCATTTCACGGCCATTAATTTTCAACTCTGATTTATATGCACGGCACCGAATATTTGGAACGCGCGTTCTTTTGTTGTGCATGCGAAGATAATGTTACGCGGATGTTACAGTATGGTTACACGAGCGCGGGATGTATTCCCTGGTTTATCTTGTGACGAGTGCAAATTTTATCCCCAATAAGGTTGTCAGTGAACTCGAATGATTCTCAGGTCAAAATTCGTCGATACAGTTTTTATTATTTTCGATTTACATTTTAGTCACTGCAAAATGTTTCAGAAAATACATTTCTGATATCATTGTGATTCACAGTAAATATACCAAGATGTTTCATATGCTAATGCGGTAGAACAATTTAAAATGTTCAAAAAGTGACTGCAAAACGATATTTCAAAAAACATTATTTTTGTAGTGTTTTTCTTTTCATTTTTTTTGTTTCAATTTTCTTATTTTTAACAGTGATTAAATGTATGACGAAAAACGGCACTTGGCAAATATGAACTTGGACAATTAGAAGAGACAAAAAGAGGTCACATAGTTGAAAGTTCTTCAACGAAATAAAGAAGCAAAGAAATAAGCCGGGAAAGATGGAAAAAATAACGACGACGAGGCAAGGGTGCCAGTTTACGAAAAAAAATGAAAAATAAATTCACAGGAAGAGTTATAATCAAAATTTCATAATGCACCATGAATTATCAAATCTCGGATATCCTGATCATTTAATCGATAAAGGTTTAATGAAAATAGCAATGCAATCTCGATGATCAATGAAACATATGATTAAAAAAAATGCAAAGAAAAAATAAATTTAAGTTGGTTTCAACGATAAACGAAAAACGTCAATGATATAAAAATAAATAGAGATTTTTAATTTCGAGACATGCATTTGTTTACAAATTCGAAATTTAATTTTTTGGTATTTCATATGGGATCGGAAAATATATTTGTTTAATTTAGAACAAGTTCTGATATTTCTGGTGAACAAACAATTTTAATGGAAAAAAAGTAGTTGAAACTATTTGATCAATTGGGAAAGCTCTGTGCTCTTGCGATGAGTAATAAATGGATAAATCTAAATAAGTACACTCTCCTGTCGAATGAGTATCCACAATTGAGGAGTATAAATTTTTACTTGGTGAATTCATCATGGTAGAATGCATCTCGGCGATACCGAAATAAGAATTACATAAAACGCTTAGCAGTATTGTTACGTGCTATCTGTCGACGTCGTTATTGGGCGGATTGCCGGCAATATCCGTGTATTTCAGAATATCGATCCATAATTAAAAACGTCGACGAGAAATGACATTGTTGAATATTCGGCTCGAAAGTTGGACCTTAAAAAAAGATCATTCATTGCACATATATATTTTCAATAAATTTGGATCATATATTGTGAACATTTGTACAATCAACATGTACCGATATACTTTTTGTTATTATGGACAAAGAAAAAAAAAGTTTGTACATTTGAAATAAAAGTTGTAAATTTAAAATAAACAATAGCAAATAATCAATGATTTCATTTATTCTTTCAGTCGGGCTATTGCAAGTTTTGAATATTGAGATGCGAGAGATATATGTAAATCGTATTTTCAAATACGATGAAATATTATACCGTACGAGAAATATCAGATGTCTATCAAAAATAATATCCGCGAGCCTGTGCCAATGTTTCAATCCGAAACTCCGCATTGTCAGTTCACAGTTTGACCTCTTCGTATTCAATTAAACATCTTGAACTCTATAAATAATAGAACGCCCGCCAAGTAGGTACACAAATTTAGTTGCACAAATATTGGCAACTAATAAATGTTCGCATTACAGAAACCCCCGGAAAACACACTCGAACCAAAACATCACGGTGGTGTTATTTCACGTAAATCAAAATAGTACCTAGGGCGTGTATATGGGAGGTTCGAAATAATCAAAGTTCACTGTTTCGAAATATTAAAAATGTTATTAAAAAGGTCGTGCGGGCGCGGTCGAACGTAACCAGTCACGGGGCGCGGCTTTGTATATTAAACGTATATAAACTGCGTCTGAAAACCGTGTAAAAGACGAAACTGTTGATATTGATAAAGCGTGCAAAAGAGGCAGAGTATTTTCATATGGCGGATCATCAAAAGAGAAGAGCGCCCGCGGGCGGCTCCGAAATGAGTCGAAACGGCGTACGGCGCAGCAAAAAAAAAAGAAAAAAGAAAAACTGGTCATTAACAATTTTCGTCCTAGATAAAATGACGAGGTTGTTGACTCTTCAGATCGCACGGAGGATTATTGAAAGTAATGAGGGTATCAGGGAGGAACAAGTGGTCGAGGCAAAGGCTGCCGGCACGAGAAGTTTTAATTTGAAAGTTACGCCGGGGCTCGCGTGTGCGAGCCCTATTCAACGAAGACGCTGCTCTAAACATTCAAGCCCTGCAGAATCAGGGTGTTGCACGTGTGTGTGCGAGGGCTCGCCTTCGTGTTACGACGACATATGAAATTACTGGGCGAAGGAAAATGGATTTTCTGGGATGCGTAGATTCTGTAAATATAGGGTCAGCAGTGGTCACTCATAAAGCACATGTTTCGTGCACAATTGGAGCGTGAGCAAACATGTCTCACCACGCACGCGCGGTTCCTCGACTTTATTAAACTCACTCACCCCCTTACCCCAACCCTCATCCTGCGAGAGAATCAATCGCACTTTATTAAATAGCGCTCACTGAGCAAAATTACATTTAAATTTTGTTACGATTATTTTTCGGTCGAATCACTTACAACTAGAACAAAAATTGTTGGGTTACCTCTAAACTGCTTAGTCAATCTGACGGGATGTAAAATTTCATTGGTTAACCGCACGTCACTGCAAGGAAATTTGTTAACTGAACTTTTATTTTTAGTAAAATCAATAAATGTAAAAAAAAATGTTAACAAGTTTTAATAATGGTTCATTACTGAAACATAATTTTGATAATTAATAATAAATTGTGTAGGATTACAAATT
Source organism: Trissolcus japonicus (assembly GCA_030522925.1). Classification (NCBI taxonomy): domain Eukaryota; kingdom Metazoa; phylum Arthropoda; class Insecta; order Hymenoptera; family Scelionidae; genus Trissolcus; species Trissolcus japonicus. The sequence goes on from JAPYZS010000002.1 coordinate 378,168, forward strand.
GGAGCAATTATTTTGTTCAATGTGAAAGTTTTTATTACAATCAGTAATGATACATTTGAATCCAAATGTCGCAATTTATGAATAGAATAAAATTTCAGTTTGATGTACGAAATTTTTACCAAGTTTTGACTGTTACTTTTCGTGTATGCGTTGCTTCCGTATACCAAATTCTTTAGGCGCGTTGTAATCGCGTGTTTACGAACGCTGATATTATCACTCTCACGGAATATCTTTTCTTAACTCGGTGTTATGCGAAAACGCTGGATGCGGATCGTAAAGTAAGTTATACGTATAGGTTAATATCAGTATCGTGTTACGTTCAGTGAATCTACCTCGGGTTTTCATACATTTTTTTTTCTTCTCATATTTTTTTTTTTTTTCATTTTTATTTTTTTTGTTGGCTGAGAAAAATTTTTCTCGGCAAAGTAATAATGACCCACCTATATTGATCGCAGTTGAATTGTGTCAATCACAGTTGTGATGCTGCATTGTGTTGCATTAAAACACACGCGCGTGTTTACTGAAATTCGTATTTAAACATTGCCAGATGGCAGTGGATGAAATTCAATTCGTAATAAAAAAAAAGGTCCGACCGATAAAACAATGCCTCGATTATAAATGTTTAAACAAATGAATCGATTGATGTTTAAAAAAAGAGGTACGTTGCTTTTATTATCATACAAACGGTTTTATTTTTAAATGAGTTTTCGATGTTAAATCGATCTCAGCTGGTTTTAGAAATGGAAAATTATTGACGAGTGTATTTGTGTGTTTCGATTCGGTGCATACGATATCAGTTTTTGTTTCGGTTGCGCAAAAATTTTGAAAACTCGGATAATTTGAATAGCACTGTAAAATGGACTCGACTGTTTGTTCAACCATGTGTCTCATCAACATGCAACGTAATACGAGTGAGATAATTTTGTTAAATTTGTTAAATGCATGTCCGCATATTTTAACCAAAGTTTGTCTAATCAACCTGCTTGTTTGTGACTGCACGCTGGAGTTATAATAACAAATGTGCCACTTGAGCTTTGACACTATTTTACTATGCATTTACAATGCTCCAACTTTGAAATGCTGTCAAAAAATTGAACTGAGTCAACAATTTTGTCAGCTAATTTTTTTTTTTCATTTTTTTCTCATAAGATAACAATGTTTGTCTTTGTACAGGGTCTAAGGTCATTATGATTTTCGTTTTCTTTGAATGATTCGAAACAAAATGTTCGATTCATAACCAATCGTGTGACAACAAATTGTCTAAGGAATGAAACAAAAAAGGATCAATAATACCCAGAAGCGAAAAATTTCTCCGTTTCTTCTTTGCGAATGGCGTCGTTTCTCGAGGTGAATAAACAGAAATTAGAATGGCACTTGTTGTGACTGATCGATCAACATTGCGACAACCACGGAAATTGAAACAAAAGATAACAGGGAAACATTTAAAGTTGGATTGATGAATTTCATCTAAATGTAAGTCGGGACATAAAAATATTCTCGTTTCTGGCATTTATAACATTAAGTTGCACATTTATGTTGCATATAAATGTGCAATGAATCACAAAGTGCATCTCGCAGTTCAGCACAATTTTATTACCAGCGGTAAAAAAATGTCTTTTTTTGACATTTATTTAGCTTCATTTTTGTTCTGTTTTTTTTTTTGACAGATTATACAATTCGTAATAAGGGAATTTATAAAGCACAAATTTCATCGATCATTTTTGCGAATGTAATTTCATTACTTTTAGAATGGACCGAGTAAAAAATCTTTGTCAGACAGTAAAAAATTTGAACCTCTCTTTTAGATTTAATTTTTCAAAAGACTTATTGAGAGAATGGAATGAGAAAAAAAATCACTAGAACCCAATTATAATTCGATGTGAAATTTCCTTCTCTGAGAACATTACAAGCAAGTCATTAGCGTTTTAAAAAATAAAATAAAAAAATGGGAAATGTTTCATTGTTTTCCATTTTTAATGTTTTCGATGTTCTAAAAGTTGAGCCCTTTATTTAACCATCACTTAACTCGTCCATTAGCATCGCAGCGTCGCACTTTGATATTAACAACCATTGTGCAATCACAATTTTTACAACTTTCATAACAAATTGCTGCTCTTATTTCAATGACGTATATTATATCTGAAATGGCTTGGCGCGCACATTTTCAATCCATCTTACACTTCTGGCTAAATTCTCCTGTGATAATGAATATATAGCACTGCTAGTTTTGCGAAAAATGAAATATGACCGCGGTGTAAATGACACGGCTATTAGAAAAAATTTCATACCAAGAGCTGTTTTTTTCGATACTGCAAATAAAAAAAAAGAATTTGGCGTAGCATAGAAAAGAACATGCCTCCACAAAGAGCTGCTTTGTTAGGCACACGTGACGTTTGGTGTGCAAAAATGCTTGTACGCTTTAGCTCATATAATCCAACATTTTCATGGAGAAAGAACCTTCCGGATTTACTCAAATCTGCTGAGTGGTTTACACATTTTTATAATCAAATAACTAGAAATGAAAAAAAAATTTTTAAGAAATGCTTTTATTTAACTTAAATAAAAAAAATCAGTTAGTTAAATAAAAGCATGGCGCGATTTTATCAGAATTTTGGAATTATACATATGAGTTTTTTGTATAATATTTCTGTATTTTTTTGTCTAATTTTTTTGTATTGTTATTTTATAATTTATAGTATATTTTTTTGTATTTTTTTTAGTTTTTGTTTGTTACGTTTTAGTACATTTTTTTGTATTTTTTTAGTTTTGTTTGTTACGTTTTAGTACATTTTTTTTATTCAAGTTAAATAAAAGCATTTCTAAAAAATTTTATTTTCATTTTTAGTTAATTTTGTTTGTATAGTATTTTTGTATTTTTTTAACACTTTGTAGCCTAGAAGACTAAAAAACACTTCAAACCCCAAAGTCTCTCTGGAACGGTGAGAAATCAACAATAGTCCTTTTTCATCTAGGGACGAATGATGGTGATTCTCAGCGAGTGAAAAGTTTATAAAACTATGGATCGTTTATAAAAACGACCCATAACAGCCACTAAAAACCCCTCAGAAACTCCCAAAAACCCCCCAGAAACCCTAAATTCCCTCTAGAACTGCTCGAAATCAACTAAAATGCTTAAAAACGCCTTTAAACATGCAGAAAGAAGTGAAAGACATGCCCAAAACACCTGCTAAAACCCCTTAGAAACCCCCAAATAACGCTCGAAAACCCCAAACTCCTTCTTTTTGAATTGCGAGGGCGGATCGTAAAAGACACCCCCACAATAAAGACTGAAATGTATTATCATCGACCATACACTCGAATCACAATTTCATGTAATTTTGAATAAATGGGA